>VWZF01000899.1:2304112-2559870 GCA_013396755.1 Sclerurus mexicanus | reverse complement strand
ATGTATAGGGGATGATCAAAAAGGTCATCTGGCTCGACCACTCTGCCATAGGAAGGGACTCCTTCCACTAAACCAGGTTGCTCAAAGCCCCATCCAAGCCAGCCTTGAACACTTCCAGGGATGCTACATCCATAGCTTCTCTAGGCAACCTGTTCCAGTGCCTCACCACCCTCACAGTAAAGAGTTTCTTCCTAATATCCAATCTAAATCTACCCTTCTTCAGTTTAAGGATGTTTTCCTTGTCTTTTCACTCATGCCCTTATTAAAGAAAAAAATCATTACTACTGATGATTCAGCTCCTTTGATATAAGCTCTGAAACTGATATAATGACAGGTTACACTTTATGCGACATTATCTCGGTATACTCAGAGGAAAAAAGAAGATAAAAGATGTTGAAGTTCCACTCCAGCTGGTGCTGTATCTACACTAGCACTCTAATGAAAGTTCTGTGATAGGAAAGATTAAAAAAGTATCATAAACCCCCCTTTGTTTGCACAAACTTTTGGAGAGTTCTGCATTGATGACATTTACTTGTTATTCAGGAGACAAAGTCAGCAATGCCATTCTGAAACAAGACCATATACCAATAGGCAATAGGTACTAGGACCTGGAGACCACAGATGGAGTTAGATATGCTTGTTTGGGGGATAGGGTGGGGAAATAAAAATCACAGCAGCCCCCAAAAATTAAACTCTAATAGTCTGAAAGTTTGAAGAAAAAAAGTCATAAAATGGTAAAAAAAGAGGCTAAAAGGTATGATGAGATGATGTTGCTACATCCCCTAGCCTGGTTGAGAATCACTTGTGTCTGACTCTTGGCTACAACATGTACAGTCTGCTCATTTAGACCCTATGCACCAGCCTCTTCTGCAATCTTTAGCCCTTCACTGTCCCTGCTAATGGAGAGGCTTTTGTGTGTCATACCAGAATCTTTCCTGCTATAGATCTAGTTCATCATTTCTGTTCCTTTCCTTGGCAGAAGACAAAAACATTATTTTCCTCCAAAGTAACATTTTCAGTGTGTGAACATCACGACACGGTTTCCCTTCAGTTTTTTTTTTCTACTCTCACAAACACTAAGTACACACAGTTCTAGCAACCTTGCAGTCAATGTGCAATCTAATCACTTTCATTTAATGAACTATAAGTAATTTCAGGTCCTATATTGATACAGTATGACAGGTTTTTTTCTGATGGTTTTACATTCACATTTTCCCTATTAAAAATAATATATGAATAACCAACTCCCTATCCTTGTAGTTTGGCAGACCCATACAAACAAAAGAGGTAACTGTTTGTTCACCAAAAAAAAAAAAGAAAAAAAGAAAAAAAAGGTTCAGCTGACTCATTGTGTACTGTTGAGGTGTTGAAACTGGGAAAACTCTTTAAAAGCATCATTAAATTGTTTTAAGTGGCCTTCAAGTACTGACTTCCCAGGTCTCATGCACAATCCTGGGCAGCTGCAGCACTGTTGCCTTCAAGCCTGCTTGTGTTGCAATGGACAGCCTGGTCGCTGCCAGGCACAGCAGATGAAGGTGTCTTTTCATGCCCCTTTGACAGTTCAGTCTAGAAATGCCCAGGGCAGCAGGATGAAATTTTGAGCTTTGCAGCTAGACAGAGTCTCTGGGCCATGGGAAAAACATGAGGAAAAAACATGGGAAAAACTGTGGTATTTAAACTGTCTGGGGTCTCATATGCCACTCTGGTACCATATGAATTAAAAAAATCTCCATTTCAGGCTTTCAAGAATTTATTTTTCATAACCTGCTTTCTCCCTCAGGGTCCATATGTACCAACACAGAAGAGCAAGTAAGTTTGTGACTTTTTATGCTATTCTGTGATTCTGTTTCAAGCATCATCAATCCCAGGTCTTTGCAGGCTTTTGCCAAGAATCTTCTGTTTTCTTTTAGGAACAAGCATTGAACAACCCAAGCTGGAAGTTACCTCAAAAATTTATCTGGTCCAACCTTTAAACAACATTTCCTATTCCTCCTACTACCATTTACAAATATCTATCTACCATTTTGCAAGTCGTCAAACGATTATGCAAATCCTAAAAACTCCCCAAATTAATTCTGAAGCCTTTGTGGCGTTTCAAAATAGTTGTGAACAGGTAGTGGAGGTTTTGTAGTAACACGACAATTTACCATAGTGCAAAAGGCAGTGACAATTCCAGCTTTACTGATTGCTGCAGAAAGACTGACCAAAAAGCTTTCAAGCCCTTCAGCTCCTGGTCTTATTAACCCAGTCAGCAGCCTGCTAACACAGAAGTCAAAGAACAGCTGCTGGCAAGTGCCAGCGTCCTTGCTACAGTATAGTAATTGTGCTTACCAGCTCTCAAAAACACTTGGCTTCATAAGCAACTGCTTCACTAAGTGCCTATAATTTGTCTATCTGAGTTTGGACAGAAGTTCGCACAAACTGTGTCATCTCACATGACCAGTCAGAGCCCTATGTCATATAGAATAAGATTTCATTTGGAAAAAGTCTTTTCTGCTGAACCATACCATGGCGAGAATCACCTGGTAATGTAGTGGTGAAGAGGAAGCTCCTCTGTTATCTCCCTAATTCCTGTTCCTGTTTGAGCCAAACCTCCTACAGGCAGCTGGTAAGTGCTGTTGTTTGATTTCCTTCATTAGACTGTTCAAATGAAGCACACAAACAAAGGTGACAATGTCTTTACTTGGCACCTGAGGAAAAATGGTGTTATAAGATTTGTGTTAATTTAGGGGTTTCTGATCTGATACCTTGCTCAGGACTATATCTGAAAATATCCTATGTTCAGGTTAAAGCTCAAAAATAAGCCAATAGATGCACAAAAATTTACTTGAATTTAGTTGAATTTAGGTAAGTGTGCATACACACTACCAAGAGGAGATATCTTTTAATTGTTTCGATGCAGGGAAGGCCTGATTTAGGTTGAATGGAAACCAGGTTTAAACCAAAGCAAGAGAGGTGATCCACAGACTACAGGATAATATAACACCAAAGGCTATGTTCCCTGACCAGGAGTTTTCAACAACAAAATTCTATATTCTGGAAATGTTACACAGGATTCATTTGAATGCAAAAAAAAAAAAAATAAATTGAGAGTATTCTACTTCCTTGGGTTGTACTAGGGATCACTCTCTTTATTAACGCCATGTCCTGTGGAGTCATGACCTTGGTACACCATGTCCCTGCCCAGACTCCTGGGGCTCCTCCGATGCTGCCACAACCCTGTATCAGCCTTCAAGTTCTGTATCTCCTGTATCTGCCAGAGTGACTCCACAGCAGGGTCAGTCTCCAGCTCTCCTCAGCCCTGCTGAGCCAGGTCCTGATCTCGACCTTTCCCCACTCCAGGGAGATGCCTCATGCCCAGGGATGGAGCTGGCCCAGTACTGCCAGCTGTCTGCACCTAGCTGGTGTGGTGGGATAGGTCCTTGGCTTGACAGACATTCATGGCCAGTCTCCCTGGCCCTGGCAGACTCAGTGAAGTAGTACTGGGCATTTTTTTCCCTAAGGAGATACCCCATGCCAGTTAAACTGCTTCTCTGTCTTCTGTTTGAAGGAGTTAGACGATGTCATCACAAAACCTCTCTCGATTTTTGAGCAGTCTTGGGAAGCTGGAGAGGTTCCAACTGACTGGAAGCTGGCAAATGTTGTCCCAGTTTTCAAAGGCAAGAAGCAGGACCCCAGAAACTAAAGGCCTGTCAATCTCACTCCAGTGCCTGGTGAAGTTATGGAGAAGATTATTCTGGGAGGTATTGAAAAACGCCTGAAAGACAAAGCAGTCACTGGTCACAGCCAGCATGGCTTCATGAAAGAAAAGTCCTGCTTATCAAACCTGATGTCCTTTTATGACAAGGTAACCCGCCTCGGATCCAGGGAAGCCAGTTGATGTAATCATTTTGGATTTCAATAAAGCTTTTGATACTCTCTCTCACAGTATCCTTCTGGACAAAATGTTCAGCAAACATCTGGATAAACACATCATGTGCAGGGTGCAGGTGAACACATCAGCTCACAGGTGAAGTATGGAGGGTAATAGTGAATGGGGTGACATCACACTGGTGACCTGTCACTAGTGGAGTTTCACAGTGCTCCATCTTGGGCTCTGTGCTCTTCAACGTCTTCATAAATGACTTGGACACAGGACTGGAAGGGATACTGAGCAAGTTTGTAGGTGACCCAAAATTCGGAGGAGTTGTTGACTCCCTCAAAGACAGGAAGTCCTGCAGAAAGAACTCAACAGATTAGAGGACTGGGAAGTCACCAACCATGGTAAATACAACAGGGGAAAGTGCCGAATTCTGCACCTGGGATGGAGCAACCCTGGCTGTTTGTACAGACAGGGAAATGAGTTGCTGGAAAGCAGTGCCACAGAAAGGGGCTCCTGGTTGATGGCAAGATGAATATGAGTCAGCAGTGCCCTGGCAGCCAGGAGGGCCAACCATGTCCTGGTGGGCATCAGGCAAAGCGTCACCAGCCAGTCGAGGGAGGGGATTGTCCTGCTCTGCTCTGCACTGGAGTGGCCTGACCTCAAATATTGTGGGCAGTTTTGGGCACTGCAATGTAGGAAAGGTATTAAGCTCTTAGAGAGCATCCAAAGGAGGGCAAGGAAGATGGTGAAGGGTCCTGAGGGGAAGCCATATGAGGAGCAGCTGAAGTTACTTGATCTGTTCAGCCTGAAGAAGAAGAGACTGAGGGGAGACCTCATCCCAGTCTACAACTTCCTTATGAGGGGAAGAGGAGGGGCAGGCACTGATCTCTTCTCTGTGGTGACCAGTGACAGGACCCAAGGGAAGGGCATGAAGTTGTGTCAGGGGAGGTTTAGGTTGGAAATTAGAAAAATGTTCTTCTCTGAGCATGGTCAGGCACTGGAAGAGGCTCCCCAGGGCAGTGGTCACAGCACCAAACCTGATAGATTTCAAGGAGCTTTTGAACAATGCTCTCAGGCACATGGGGGTGGTCCTGTGCAGGACCAGGAGCTGGACTCGATGATCCTTGTGGGTCCCTTCCAACTTGACATATTCTGTGGTATTGTGCTGTTTACTTTTCTCCTTGCATAGTAATTTTATGAGCATTCATCTCAAACTTTTTTCTGCACCTTCTCTGGTTCTGGAAAATGTTTTCAAAGCTGTGGATAGTCATGGACAGCCCTGATTTCCTGAAAATTTTACTCATATAAGAAAAAGAGATAGTATTACTTCTCTGTTCATCTTCATGGGTAAGAGGCCAAAAGTCCTTTTGGATATGGTGTCAACCAGAAGCTTATATTTTCCTGTTAGACAGAGGTACTACAAGCCCACACTGTGACATTTGTGTATGCTTGAGCAATGTGGTTTGAAAGCCATATTTTTGCTTTAAAAAGGTGCATTTTGCTGTGGAGACAAGGTCTGGAACTCGATTTTTAAGCCCTTTTTGTTCTGATGATGCCTTTACTATTTTAATGGTGATGGCCTGAGGCTTCTAGACCTGGCAAACATGAACAGCTTTTCATCTTTGTAAAAATAAGCTGAGATCATTCACTGAATTTTCCATTGTTTATCAGCCCTAGTAAATATTTGTGGGTGTCCCTATTCATTAGCTGTTTCAGATTTGCAAAGAAGTCTTTCCAAAATAAAAGAGAGGGGAAAAAATGGGGGGAAATACTTGGAATGCCAGCAGTAGCAGCAGCCAGTGTAGTGGATGCCAAGGCAACTGTAACCTTCTTTGTGGTAGGTCTGTTGCGTCTTCCTATTCCATTCACATTGTCTTTTCTGTATCCTGGACAACACTGCCAATTAAAACAAAGCCTTTACCTTGCAGCCTACTTGCAAACAGGGTTGACTAAGGTTTGCTGCTGGAACAGTTTACAGTAGCCAAGAAACATACATCCAATCCCAACTGTAGTAGATAGTGTTTAAAGAAAGGCTCAGAGCCATTTTTTCTTGCTCATGACCTTCCCATCATGTAAAGAGGAGCTGAGCTGTTTTGAGAACATACTTTTGTTCTGTATAGAGTTTCCTGAGCCTTCAGGAATTCATAGTCTTCCAGTCTCTGATAGAAATTTGAAAGCACTAACACTGCCTTTACTGAGAAAGTATCCAAAGAGCCCCTCTATGCTCGTTTCTAGGGCCTTTTGGATACAAGTGTTATGTTGTAGGTGGAAAGAGCCAAAAAAAGTGTTACTGAAAGCTTTGATGTTCATTTTGGGATAAAAAACCATAACAAACTTGAATATTAGTTTTTTGGAAATATCATCTTGACGTATTATTTTTGGTATTTCATTTGCTTCCATCTTTACTGGCTAGTTTAGGTCTCTCAAAGCATAAGTGGTATACTACATAGAGGGTCAATCCCTCATGCTGTAGCCTTCATGTTGTCCAGAAAAGACCAAGGCAGTTGAACCACAACACCTATGAAGCAACAACTTCAAATCTAATCTTGGAAGATTTTTTTTTCCTAGAAAATTCAGTTTTCCATTAAAAACAGAAGCTTTTGCTTCATTTGCTCCAGATCGCCTTTTTTCTCTTTCCCCAATTAATTTAAACAGAAAATTTTCATATAGCCTCCACATTTCACAAAAACTGTTATTCTTTCTGGAAAATATAGCTAAACTTTGGGGAATTTTTTTCCCATTCCCTGTTTGTGAAAATTTGTAAATGTATGTGCTATTTCTCTTAGTTTCATTTTGTTTTTATTTTTTATTCTGCATTTCTACTTATAAAATGGTTCCAATGGGTGGTCTCACAAGAAGTTATTAAGCTAAATTAATTATTCCAGTTATCTTACATCCAGGGTAGTTAAATTATTATTACAAAAATTTGTTTTCATTCATTACGAAAAAAATTAATCCCACTTATGAAAACTGCTAAAACAAAACAAAACTGAATGAGCTAGAAAGACATTGCAAGAGGGAAGAATAGAAGCTATTATTACTTAAGATCCTCTTATTCTTCTGTTATTTAACAAAATCCCCAAGTTTTGCTGTCCAGCAATGGTCTATGCTGTAAGTATTAACACATCACTGCTATCAACTACTTGGTAGTTCAAGTGGTTCTGGTTTATGATACAGAAGGAAAGGTCTTATATTCTTCCTTCTAATATTGTTCAAGTTGGATTCAGCAGTTTTTTCCCAGGTGAAAGTGCTGTTTTCAGCTCATTTTTTACTGACTAAAAGGACAAAGCAAGAGATCTATTGAAAAAAAAAAAAATACTCAAAGGGTTTTGCAAGTGTCAACCCCAGGCCACAGAATTAATTCCTGTCATGTCCTGACTGTGGGACCAAAACATGTTCCTCCATGCATCCATGCACACTTACATGACAACACATATGTTGCTTCTTGGAAAACTGGTATTATCCACTTCACAGAAATTGGGCAGAGGAGAACTTATTCAAAATATGTATGTAAATTTACACATAGCATGGCTCTGGTACTCAGATGAATTGGGTTTTCTTTCTGGCACTCCCACAAAAGTCCTGTTTAGCAAGGCTATAATAATGCCATTATTTGAGGATGCAAAAATAACAGGTTGCATACCAAGCTCAACCACAGTATTTCCTGTTTTTGCAATCTGTACATGATACCAATGCTTGGCATTTTTGCATGATTTTGGGGAAGGTGGGAAGGAGGAAGGAATTTTGGGAGATGGAATTTTGGGAGACAGAATTTTGGCAATAGGTGTGCAAATTCAAATTCAGGAAGCTAAAAATGAGAAGCCCTGAGTCCCACTGCAAGTAAGAATGGAAATAAAACTCATGCATCTTAATCACCCTGTCCCTTTTCTATTTACGAAACAAACCTAAGTCTCACCTCTAGCTGCATACTGTGTCTACTTGGGAATATAAATTATTGTCACAGCTTATGTTGGCTTAATATATCTTGGTTGCTCGTGATGAAAGAGTCCTTTTATAAAAGGCTAGATAATATTACTTTTGTTCATTATGTTCTCCTCCAACCTGCTTCCCAAGATGATAATATTTGTAATAGAACAGTTGTCATTCTGAGTTTTTCATTACTTCCCTTGAGATAGCTGTCAATGCAAACAGCCAAAATCATGTAGCAAAAACTGCATTGCTGTTCTCCAAGAGATCCCAAGTTACCAGCATGTGGTTCTCATTTGGAAAGACTGAGAAGGAGCAGTGTTCTCATAATAGGTTCAAACAAAAAACATTTACTTGAAACTAAAGAGTACAGTGAGAGGTGATATCCTGAGGAATACATTTTTCATTTTAAAGCCAAAAATGCTACAAAAAGGTGCATTCATTTGCCAGTCTTACTACTGTAGAGAAAGATTGCCTATATGACCCCAATTAACTGAAGAAGCACAACTGAAAATGGGAGCATTTGCATCAGTGCATCATGATGTCCTGATTGAAACTGAAGTTTATTTAAAGATTGATGAAAGCATTGTATAAGTTAAATGCTTTCCAGTCTGCTGCCACATGCAGCAACATTAAAATTATACTCATCTAAGTGCCTTACCTACAGCCATGAAACAACTTACAACTTCTCCTGTTGTCTAAACATGACAAAAAAATTGTAATAATTTTACCATTCTGATACGATGGATTGTTTCTGTTGGACTGTTCTGGTTATGCATGAAACAACAGCCGTAAATCTGAAACCTCCTCAGCATTACTGTTTAGTATAAATGTAAATTCCATCAAATACAACTCTGCTACAGAATATCACACATATATGTTATATGTGCCTAATCCTTTTCTAGAATAACAAATATACCAGGTCTGAGTTAAGGGGAATTTATTGGCAAGTTTCAACATCTGAAAAGATTCAAATCACAGATCTAACTTATCTTTGGTTTCCTCCTAAACTACAGAACTCAGAAATGAGAAATGATGCAACAAAGCAAGAAAGCAGAGAAGTTTATATCATAGCTGGCTTACCCTTAATAGAAGAAAAAAAAATCAATGGCTATGAAGTTTCTTAAGAAAGTTTGGCTAAATAAGAGGAAACGTAGAACAGGACAGAAAACATGGGAATTAGGTCTAGGACATGACCTGTCTTAAGGTTATGACACTGAAATATTTGAAAGAGGCAGTCTCACTAGGCATGATACTATGATTTTCTGATAGCCAAAGACAGAATCAGGGAAATATTTGTGAAGTAAAAGGAATGATTTATAATACATGGTAAACAGCTGAGCCCCTTATGGAGAAGGAAAAAAAAAGAAAAAAAAAGGCTGTCCTGAGGTAAGTAGAAGCAAGTCATATTATTTTTCAAAAGAGACAAGTTATCTCCTTTAAGTAGTCTGGAAACTCAAATAAGTCTAACTTTTGTAAAGAAAATCTTAGTTTCTGAGTAAATGTCTCCTTCTACACTGAAATTAGGTTCAGTTTTGAGGAGTTATTTAATAATAAAAAATCTGCTAAGGGAATTCGAAAAATTTCTATTTTTCCTATAAATAAAAATAATTTTTCATGTGACTTGCCCACTTTCATGTCTTTAGTTTAATTTGGGTACTTTTTAATTCTGTGATTATTCTGAAAAGGAAAGACTTTCAGCTTGCATGGAGATCAGAGTTTTAGGTGGCCACATTGATATTTTTGTTATCAATATTGTTGATTATTCAGCTGATTAATCCCTTTTGGTACTAGTGCAGATTTTTTCCCCTGGACATATCTTAAGATGGGGAGTCAGAGAAAATTGTATATGCTCTATGACAGCTGGCATGAAACCTACTTTTCTTGTGTGAAGTTCCTAAGAGAGGAGACAAAAAACAGTTCCCCAAAGCTTTCCTGAACATGCTGAGGCAGGGTGAAATTCAAGGACGTCCCACACAACTGAGATTGTCTAGACAACCACCCAGAGCACAACTTTCGAACATCAGACTTTTAGAGGTTTATAGGGAGTTAGACACAGGCAAGGGAAATAGGGCAGGTGGCGCAAATTAAAGTAGATCTGTAGGCACTCTGTCTGCTCTGTGTTTGAATTAACTAAAACAAACTTCTAAACACTACAGAACAGCTGTGCAAAAAAAGGAACTATTTTAAATATGAGAAAGTCCAGAATTTCACCCCGTAGATGGATTAAGTACAGTATTTCTTGTTCATTTTGCAGTTCAGGAATGTTATAAACTATGATGCACATAGCAGTACAGCATGTTTTTATTATTGATTTTTCTCTCAGTGTCTCAATGCAATGTACAGTCATGACTCTAGTATGTTTCTGACCCTCCATGAGACAGTATAAATGCACTTATCTCAATGGTATAAAAGGATGGGTACAGAAGGCACCTTTGGACTAGTAAACAAGTATTCAGAGGAGAAACCTGGGCAGAAGGAGGAAGTTCACATAACTGATTACAAAAATGATAATAAAACAACTCTCCACATAGGTTCTATGGGGAGGAAAAATAGGATGTAGTGGGAGTGGCAGAAGAGATTTTTGCCAGATGTGGAAAGCACAGAGAGGACAATGCCGGCTCACGGCAGAATGCCTGTTTTCCTCCTACCAGTTTTGAATGACTTCCAGAGAAAGAGTACACTCAAGAATATCTCTCCCTCGAGTGCCTGTACTCCTGACAAGTATGAAATAATAGGCAGGATTGCTTGGCTGTATCTTCAAAATGAGAAGCAGAACTAGTCAAAAAGCTTAAGTGTAATCTTTCTGCTAGTAAAGGGCATTTTGTCCAACATTTACCATGAAAAATTGCTTAGTTATATCTTTACGGTTTCCAGCATAAAGACAAAATACCAGATTAACTCACATAGTAAAAGTTGTTTCAGTTTGATAGGATTGACTTTTTTTATTATTTACTTGTTCAGTAAAATGCTTGAGGGGTTTTTTCCCCATCTTTTACTTTATTTTTTCCTTTAATGTGAGTCCTCCTTTCTTATGTTCTAATAGTTAAAACAGAAAAAGGAAAATAATTCTTTCCAGTCAGAAAGACTTTTTACATCACCTCCACTCCCAAAGAACTTCAGATTAGAAAATAATGCTCCATTTTATTATTTGTAACATTTCAAGCTGACAAAAAAAAACTCCTTGAGAAAGCAATGCTGTGACTAGAACAAGAGGAGACAGTTTGTCTGCTTCTTCTTAACATGAAGAAAGCCCTTATAGGCTACTGGTGCTGTTGTGCCATTGCCTTGCAAGAGGGACCAGGAAAGTGACTGCAGCTTTTTCACTCTCTCACTCCTGCCACCCATGGTGCAGAGTTAAGTTAGGCATCTTCAAAGAGGAAAGGTTCAGACATAGGGACTATAAATCTATCTGAAGTTGTTCTCATGGTGGTAGGTTGTTAGCCTACTGGCACGCCACTTGGTTTGGTTTTGTTTAACAGCTTGGCATTCTAAAAAAAATAAATCAGGCCTTTAATTTAGATGCTGACTTTATGCCTTCAAGATTTGATATTTTCATCCAAGTCATTTAGAATGTACCCATTATTTTTGCAGATCACATAATCAGATAGTATTAATAACAATAATACTTAATTGGCTTTTATTTTGACTGGAGCATATTTCTCTAGTCCTAATTATTATAATAAAATATAATATGTGTCGATTGTTACACAAGAAAAGAATTAGAGAACCTTATTACTACAATGGAATTTTTTGTTCCTTCTTAGGTATGAAATTACTTATTCTGACACAAGTTTGTGGAGCTGGAGTTCAATGTTGTCCCAATGAAACTAAACCTGCCATAACTTCAGAGTACTGTTTGCAAGTGACAGGCTTTTCTCCTTTGAGAGAAAACATGACGCAATATTTCTCTCATAATCAAAGTCTATATTAGCCTACATACAGATTTAGTTTCTGTGCTTATTATATCAAACATGAGTGTGACTACAGTGAAAATTGTCAGGTTCTGTGCTAGATCTGAACCACAGGTCTCAGACTAGACTGGATCTCTGTTCCTTGTATAAGTATATTGCATTGCCATAACAACACAACAGTTCTTGACAGATTAGTAATAAAAAAACAATACTGTGCATGAATACCTCTCTAAATATGTCCTTTGAGAAGATCTGGTAGTTACGAGCAAACATACAACAGGAAAATATTGCCATCAGCAATACCAATGCAGCTGGCCTCATTCTTTTGAGAAAATACTAATCTCTTCATGGCACAAATGCAAACAGGCTCCTGAGCAGCTAATTACTTGCATTTCCAAAATTTATCTTACAAAATTCCAAGCAGAACAGCAACAAAAGAATTAGGACAACTGTTCAACACCAGATATGGAGAGAAATTATGAAGATTTTAGAAAGAATCCTTTTGTTCAACAACAGTGATCAGAAGGCTATCATGAAATTTCTTAAAGCTTGTTTTGTCTGGGAAAGAATAATTATACTGTGTTCTCCATAGTCTGATTATGGTTTCAAATTAATTTTCTTGTGTTTACTGCTCCCTAAGCAAATCTACTTACAGGAATTAAGCAAACCACATGCAAAATCTATACATTAGAATTTGTCCTAAAATAAAGGTGATGTTTCCTAGCTCCACTTAATTATTGAAATGTAATAAACATAGGCAGGTGGAGAGGAAGTCAAGGCGGACAAAAGAAAACCAGTCTTCCATTTCATGGTGTTGGGCAAATTCCATAACTACTAATTCTTTGCTTCTGTGCAGAATACAGCTGTGATTTTCACTGAATTCTGCTGAGGTGCTGCAGAGCATTTGTTTGAAAATACATTCAGATTTGCTTATGGTGTTGCAGAGTGGTATGCTTTAAACTTGTTTTGGAAGTGTACATAAACATGTACTCTCAGCTTACTTGTTCTCAACTGAGCAGAGATTGGGAGTGAGGTAGACTCAGCTCTTGGCAGACTCCAGTTAAATTGTGCCAATTACAAGGAAGTCTGAATCTGGTCAGATATGCAGAGACCTTTGGTACACTTGGATAATGATATTACAAAACTCATAAGAACAGCATCATGCCTGCAATGCAGAATACACCCACTCTTCCCATGTTATGGATCATTTGAGGTCTGGCCAGACCCACCTATCACAGACAAACAGGTCTCACTATGAACTAAAACCTCATTCTCCCTTCTCCTACTCTCTGTCACTCAGCTTTGGAGCCCAAATTGACCCTTCCTTGTGCAGGTGTTAAATCTCATTCCATGAATTGACTCGAAATTCATAATTCTGTCTAGCTTCCTTTCCATCTCAGCCCTTACTGAAGGGCCAAACATAGAGTGCAGACATGGTTATTTAAAGAAAATGACCAATTACTATGGAGAGGCTTCTCTTCGCTGGAACAAGCAAGTTGCTAGAATTGACATCAGGCACAGGATCCATCCTTAGCAGTCATGGAAGGTTGAGATTTTTTTCTTCACAAATTGAATTAGATACAGAAGAGTGATCAGGCATTCCTGTTAAACCTAAGGTAAGGCTTAGCTGAACAGCTGAGTTCTCATGTCTTCCAGAGAGTAGAAGAAAATGGATCATTTCAAGTGAAAAAGTTTCTCATGTCACTGGCTCAGTACCTTTAATCAAGACACAGTTTACTTTAACCAAGACATAGTGGCATGGGTGAATGTTTCTTAGAACTTAGCTGAGCAGATTCCCTTTGCCCTGGTTTGACAAACTTCTTAGAAGCTTCTAGGAAAGATAACTGTGGCAGAGATCTTCTGGAAATGCTGTTATACTCTAAATGCTCATTGATTTTTCAGACCTGTGGGATGGTAGGAAAACAATCATTTCCACCAGCTTAACAAGATGTAAGAAGAGATTGTTATCTAGAACTGTTTATGGATTAATGTACCAGATATAAACATGGAAGCTGCTTGTGATGTGCTGTAGCTGAGGCACAAAAATGCTCCATCCAGCCAGCTCCCTCATAAGTTCATTTCATAATTAAAACAAACATGATTAGAAATTAGATATTAGTCCTGGTGAAATCAGCAGAAATTTTCTTTATTGAGCAAGATTAATAGCGCAAGATCAAGGCACTTAGCACACAAGCAGAAACTCAGTTCTCTACTGGGACAGGTGAAAGTTATGTTGAAGTCCTCATTATGCTCTTATGTATTCTCATGAGATCAAAGTTGTTCATGTACCTTCTGTCAGTACTGAAATCCTTCAGCCTCAGAGAATCATTCTGACTTTCCTGAGTGTAACTCAGCATAAATTTGGAGATGTGAACCAGACTTGGCTCCATGAAATTTAGGGAAGTTAAGCATCTTGTGGTCCTCATGTAATTATTCACAGTATTCTTCACAGCTTCACAATAAAGTCCTGTGCCATGGCTCTACTGCTGTTATGGGAAGGAAATGGGGTATTCCACCAAATGACTGGATATGAGGATGTCCCTTCAGGTTATGAATATAGAAATTACATATCTTGGACACACTCATGTTTGGAGTTTTAACACTGAAGAAACCCTTACTAGTGTCAGTTTCTCTATTTTTAAGGATTTTTTTTTTTTAAAAAAAAAAGAGAAAGATGAATGTTCCAAAATAACTGGGTCATAATTTTGCAGATGGTGCATTGAACAGAGCAGGAATGCTTGTTTTACTAACCTAAACTCATCATTGTATGTCAGAATGGGAAAGGAAAAGTACAGGAAAGAAACTGTCTTTTTCCTTTTTTATTTTTTAAGGTATCTTTCAATTAAATTGTGTAATTGTAAGTTAATATTGGTTAGGAAAAATATATAGACATTTTAACAGTGTATGATTGTTCCTAGCCAAAGACCAATAATAAAGTTTTTCTTTAGAATAACATATTTCTTCCACCAGAGTTGCTAAGTAACCATTACAAATATCTCTGCAATTCTGATGTTTTACTCTAATAAGGTCCTAAGCATTTTGAACAGACTGAATTTTGAAGAACTGCTGTGTTACTGTTCCCCTACAGCACTAACAGTAAGCTCAGACATAACAGACAAACTAGTTCTCATTTATTAGACTGTTTGAGAAATTGTACTTAATATTAATAAATGAAACTATAATCTAATCCAAAACAGACTTCTGGTTTCATTTTACACAATAAAAATAATTTGTGAGCTAGTGATAGTGTATTTTATAGACACTGGCACAGCAGCAGGGGTACAGATGCTTCATCTGGAGGAAAGCTCTGAAAGATGCTATTATCAGCATTACTGGTGAGCTGAGCTTTGATATTTTACTATAAAATCGTTCAGTGGATGTGAGTTATGCTTTGGGACAAAGATTTCACATTTGTGGTGGTAGACAGCACAACAGGAGATCTGATTTTTTCAAAGAGTACTCAATCATGCCTTCTGTTCAAATGATTAGAGAATCAGAGCATGTTTTTAGATAGTTGTTTTAAAGTGTCTAAGTTGAAACTTTCTGTCCCTTTCTATGCATGGTTACCCAGGACTCCTAAGCATGTGTGATGTGTTTATGTGTATTCTTAATAAATTTTGAACTCTTCAGACAATTGCAAAGTAGTGAAGATCCTTAAAATATTGTTTTCATAAGTCTCTTGTGTCTTATTAGAAACTAGGAAATTCAATCACACATGTCAAACCATCAGAAATAAATCCCTATCCACTGATCATAGAAATATTATTTTTTTTATAATCCTGCTTCCAGTATTTACTTGGTTCTGTGTCTATTTATATAATTACCTTCAAACTTGTTTAAACTTCTCCATCAAATGTCAGGACCTCTTTGAATTCCTGGGAAATGCCTAAACAAGTTAATGTAAGATGTGGGGTGAGATTCCCAGCCAGATATACATGGGTGAGTCCAGATGTAGGCTTTCAACTGTTTGAATCTTCAAGCCCTGTACAGGAGTGTCTCACTTACAAAGTGCTTCAATAAATTTCTGTTCAGTTTGCTGAGTTGCAGTGATGGGTAACTCTCAGTAGGGTCAAGGGGAAGTTTGACTGCTTATAGACAGGGAGCAGGGGGACAAGCAAAGTTTCTTTGGCCAATTCAGTTTCTGTAAGACAGTGGGTCCCAGACTAGTCTCTTGAAACTTGCACACCAACACAGTTACATTTCATTGTGCAAAGGCAGACAAAATGAGAAGCAAACCTAAGATTCACAGGATCAGTTGAAACAAGAATGGCTATTTTTTTTTTTTACCCCAGTTCTAGCTTTCAATGAACACGAAAGGAAAGTGTCATTGGGATTTGGTAACAACCAAATAGTGCAATGTTGTGCAAACTTTTAGCCTTTATTTACTTTAAGGGGAGGATGGAACAAATCTGAAATCTAAAGTAGCATGTCTGAAGCTGAATTTTGGAGTCACTACTTCCTCCTGGAAAACAAGCATCAGTAAAATTTGACAGATCCAAGTTAATCTCACATCTAATTAAATTCTATGTTGAACAGTTCTTTTAAATGAGTGGCATTAAAGGCACTTTAACTTTCTTCCTCTGTACTGCACATCTATTTTGAAACTCACAAACTGTGAAAGCCAAGAAGAACCACATAATCCACAGCCCAGCTTCCTGTCATAGGGATCTATCGACATAGATCCGCTCAGTCACTACTGCTCCAGGCTCAGAATTCCATATGAGTCAGTGAATATCTTCAGGGGTACACCAACCATGATTTAAGAAGTGAAATTCTGTCCCCACAGAAGCATACTGAAAGTCTTGCCCACATCCTGCCTATATAATTACCACCTAAACTTTTGGCTATGGTAAACTATCAAAAAATATGAAGAAAAATCACCAGAGGAATCTGGTGATATTTGCTTTGCACATCTCTGTGTTTGCGATCTGCAGTGATATTTGATGAAGTGGTTGGTCTCTAGAGCTCTGAGGAATTCTTAATTTCATTAAATGTGACCAGAGATAGATTCAAAAGGACATACAAATACACTGTAATCTAGGCAATCATCAGCAGTGTTACAGATACCAAAACACAAGCCAGAAAATTTACCAGGCTATAATATCAGTTAATTTGCAAACTGGGAGAAATCAGATTTTCCAATTGACCTCATGGCAGAACTGATTTTTTTCAAAGGTACAAGAGTAAGTATTAGCAGATGAAAATAAGTGGTAGTGGATTCATGTGTAGTATTATTCATACCATTGGTATTCTTCCTATACAGTGGTAGTTACAAACTGTGAACTGTATCTGTTGATGGTCTATGGACTGTTTCTGAGAAATCCGCAAAATGTTGTCAAGAAAGATCTACTGATAGTACCTTGGATTGACTCAACAAGAGAAAGCAACTTCTTTGAAAAAAGCATAGATTTACAAAGTGAAAAAAGTTAGGAACTACTGTTGTAGGAGTCTATTATCCTGTTCCATGCATTAGCCAATTCATAGGACAGTTGACCCCTGGAAGAGAAACTGAGAAAAAAGAAAGAGAAATTGATGTAGATTTAACAGAGAAATTTCAATACTCACCTCAAAGGATTATGAAAAAATAGCATTTGTCCTAAGAATTTTACAATTAAGTTAGATTTCATTCACTATTTTTTCTGAAGAATGTTACTGCCTGAATGCATATTTGAGTTATCAGTCTGGTGAAGCATGTGGAATTGCTGTAAAGTCACAAGGATATAACATTCTTTGACACGTTAGTGCCGGGACAACTCCAATCTATTGAATGCCTTGTGTAATGCTGAAAGTTTTGGAGTTGACTATACTATGTCCTGTGCTTGGTGGCCCTGGTGATCAGGGTAGGTGGGAATTTCTACATGTTTTGGAAATACAGATTATAACTTTAAATTAGAAGGACAACAGATTAGCACAGAGGGTGTCAGTATGTTTCCAAGGGCAATAGAATTGGCATGTGTAACTTCTAAACGTGAAAAGAAAACGCATTTTCACTTCAATGCCTCTGCTTCACTTCTCTTTTTATATGCATTGGCTACACTCATAATCCTGTTTGAAATAATTTCTAGTGTTTTCTACAACACCTCATATTTCACACCAGTTCACGACCTGGAAAGTTACCAAGAACTTGGTGCTATACATTTTGCTTTTCAGTTGTTACCAGACCACACAAATATAACCAAACATGAATCTGCCATGTGATGTATGTGCTTGTCAGGCAGGTAAACAAAACTTGCTTCAAGTCAACTGAAACTTAAGTTAGTGATCCATTTTTGCTTTCTGCAGATATTTTTTTCTGTCCTCTGGTGGCCAACAAGTTTTGTTAAACCTGATCAGAACTTCTGCATAGAACTATTCACCACAAACTTCACCATCACTCTATGCAGTCAAAAAAATTTATGGTAAGACTTCAATCTGTCTACTTTTACTGAGAATTTAAGTTTCTGTTTTCAGAGTAACTAATTAAATTAAACCTGAAAATCATTCTAATACAACCCATATTTATGTTACTATGTTTCTTCAGAGTAAATGTCCAAGGCTTTCTAGAACATGTTCAACCCAGTTTGTGATACAAACTGCAGATTTGCCAGGCTCCTGGATAGTTTGTCATGCTCTATTGATAGTAGTGTAGCCTGGGCTGCCAACCTTGTCCTATTAATGAAAACAGGTTCTCAGAAGACTTGTACAATGATGATGAAATTCAGCTAGGATATAATCATTGCATATAACTTCTGCGACTCTATTTAGCAGGACAGATTTTATTCACTATTAGAAACAGTGCATAAACCTAATTTCCCAACTGACTGCTAAATTTTTGATTATGCACTTGCTCCTAACTCAACTTTCTTTAGATCTCTCACTGTAAAACATATAATTTGCTGACTTTTCACAATATATGGATGGTGGCTTTTTTTTTTTTTCTTATGATGATGGCCTAAACCATTACATCAGCACAGATGTCTGGATTGCACATTAGCTACTTTGATCCTAGCTTCACCCATGAGAAAAAATAAAGTTGAACTTCAAAAATATATTGTGGTCCATAAAACCAGAATTGCCTTATTCCTGAAATCCCTATCTTGGATTCACATACTCCTCATTACTCAGAAAGTTAGCCAATAAGCAGATACATTCCTTTGCATCTGGGGCTAACTATGCCCTTGTCTGAGGTCTCAGTAAGAATTAAATTCTAACTAATGTTTACCCTAACTTAGTCCTGGCAAATGATTATTTCTCCTCCCTGCTCATGGAAGCCAATCCTTGAGCACTTCTGCAATATAGAGTACGTCCCATCTGTTTCATCTGTTTGTTCATGCCTACTTATTAAGCCTGATGGGAAGGCTGCCCTGAGCCAGGCACCGTTTGTAGGGATGGCTCATGCTGGGTCTTGTCAAGAGTCTCGCTGTGTCTGAGAACACAAAGCCACAATCTGAAAGGATGGTGCTGGAGCCCTGTTTGGAAATGGACCCAAGAACCACATTTAAACCTGGCACCTGACCAGATGTGCATTTAGCCTATCTAGCAACACCCTCCTGACGGGTTTTTAAGGCAAAGAAACTCCACAGTGAGTGGGGTATCAGAGCGTAACACACTCACCACACTGTAGGCTGAGGTGGAAGGGGATATGGCAGCAGCACTTTGCAAGCAGGTTAGGTCACAGCCTGCACTCATTCCACTGGCAGCTCATGGTTCCAGGGAAGTGGGCATACTTTTATTTCAGAACACCTTAACTCACTACCTGTGAGAGCACTGGTATGTTGACTCTCACAGGACCAAGATGCTATAAAGTCATGCTTCCATACCCCTCTCAAATCTGGCTTACTCTTTAAATCCACACTGTGCTCATTATAGTCACAGGTTCTGGTCTTGAATATTGATTTAATGTTCCCAGGGAACAAGAGCACAGCTGGTCTGCACAGTCTTTTAGAGAAGGTAGGTTTCTTTACGTGGGAATAGAATTTTGCCTGTGTGTTAAGTTGTCTGGATAAACACAGGTTTTGCTATTAACCACAAGAGTGTTTACAGGAGGCAATTCACAAAGGCTATTAGACTGAGGGCATTATCTTTATGTGCAGAAACATCTGTACACATTTTCCTGTAGCAAATGTATCCTACTCCATTATGTATTAAATGCTGTTTTTCAAAAACTAAGTTGAAAATTCCCTACAAGACAAGCTTACAAATAGTTCAAAAAGGCATTTTACAAGTTTCCACATGTAGTTTTGTCTTTGTGCCTCCACCTCAATCATTTGTATTCCACTCCTTGCTATCTTTGAAACAAAGGCCGTCAGCTACATACAAGTATCTCATGATTTTGTGATAGACTACAAGTACAGGGGTTTAGGACAAAAATCTCTTATATTTGTGGCAGACACTCAAGCAATGGGAAATTCTTCTGTGAAATCCTGTAGCATGATGAAACCAAGTAGTAAATCAGAAAAAAGATCTGTCCTGTGTTTTCGACTGACCAGAAGATTAGCAACACTATTCAATATAGAGATCAGCTGGTACAAATGTGGTGTTTCATTGTGTGAGAGACTGTTTTGAGGTCCCAAGAAAAAAAAAAAAACATGATAAAATAATAAATTAAAACATACACTAACAGTTGCAATTGACCAAAGCTGTTAAAGTACCTCTTACTGACTTCTCTCCTGTGACAAGGCTTATATACAAACAATACAAACTAAACCAAGACGTATAGGGAAAATTAGTCTGAAATTTACTGTTTTAATTCTATGGTTCAGGCTGTAATAAATGATTTCTTAAGCAAAATCCATCAAAAGTGAGGTTGAAAATTAAAAGAAAGAAAGGGAAGAGGGACAGAGTATATGATGATTGAGTCTCTGTCCTCTGGTATTCATTTATACATTTAGCTTCCAATTAAACGCAATGTTCAACATTCCTTACTAAACAGCCATGGCATTTGGACCATCTCGTGGTGCTGTGATCCCTCTTTATCACTCTGAAGAGGACACTTAGTCCTGGGAAGTTGCATCTCCAGGAAAGGAACGAAACTATCTATTTTAAGAAGTTAAAATGCAGCAGAGGCTCTAGAGTTTAAAACAATCTTTTTATCACTCCATCCCCCTTCCCATCTGCAAACACTGAAAGCAACCAGCGAATCTGTGCTCATTGTCTTCCATTGTTTAGCTGTACTGCCTGGCTTAGAATGAAAAAGCCTTCTAGTCAAAAATTGATATAGACTGGCTATGCTGCCTACTGACCAGATATAGCTTCTGGACAGTTGAGAGCCTCTGGCTTTAAGTGGTGTGGCAAATGCTGGGGGTAAGATGGGCTTCTGGCCACTCCTTCTCTTCACCTGGTCCCTCTCCGTATCCTCCTCCAAGCTGTTTGTGGGCATGTAGCTGGATGTCTCCCTCCCTCCCAGCTACACTCAGATGAAGCCCCTTCCCAGCCTCTCCCTACACCCATCCCAGCCTATGCCAGTTTGCTGTTTGCATTAGGACACAGTGTGACTTGTTCCTCTACCCTCCCCACTGCACTGCTGAAAATCTGAAGTGGGAGACATTACTTGTCATTAGCTATTTTCCAAGTCATTTTCCTGGTGACTATTCAAAGCTAATAAAGTCAAACTCCTTGTCATCAGGTCATGGAAATATTTGGTACCTTGAAAATAGTTCTAATCTGAACCTGTGGCATTTTCTGTTCACTGCAAAGTTTTCTTGAGCATCTTTCTTGCTCTCTGTTTCTCTGCCTTTTTCTCTTCCACACAAGCCTTTAAAGATTAAAGATTTGGAGAAGTATTTAAATAATTAGCTTTTAGCTACCCCAATATTGAACATAAAGGCAACCACAAAAAAAAAAAAAAGAAAAAGAGAAAAAAGAAGACAGTGAGAAAATGGCACTGTCTTGTAATCCTTTTCCACCAATGTGTTGATTAAAGCAAATGTTAAACTGTAGGGTATCATCAAATCATCCAATCCTGTAGAGGATCTATTGGCACAATGAAAGAGATAAAAGACAAACAAACAAACAAATCTAATTACACTTTGCTTGCATATTCACTTAATAAGTAATACAAAAGGAAATTTATCTTTATTGTTGTTCAGATTTCCTCATCCTGCTCAAATCTGCTCTTTATTTGGAAATATGCTGGTTTCTTCTTTCACATTTTCATTAAGTGTTGCTCAGACTTCCCGGATCTAAAGGAAGCATTAGGATTGGCCATGAAAACTAATGTTTTTTGGAACAAAGTGCTGGAGCCACTGAGATACCAAGAACCAAATTCAGACTTCAGGCATAGACAAGAAAAGAATCCAAGGGCAGGATGGACCTCTTTTACTGGTCAGAAAACGCTGCTGCGAGAGACACACTGTACCCACAAAGAGGAAATTTGCAGTCTCCTTTCCACCTCTGTCCCTCGTCTTTTTCCCCTGGGCCTCTCTGAATTTCCTGTTCGTAGGGGCCTTATTGGACATTCTATTTCTTTCTATGTTTACCATTTCTATCCTTGTTTTGTTTCCTTTCCTCCTCTTTTAACATCTCTTCACATTTCTGCCTGCTATTTCTCCTTCCTTACTTGTTCTGTCTCTTTGTCTGTTCCTCCCTCATTCCCACATGTGGCTTTAGCACAGAGTTCTGGCCACCTTCCCCAGTTCCCCTGTGGTGTCTTCATGATCCTCCTTCCATTTCTCTCTTCTGTCTCTTCCTCTGCTTAATTTTTGCTTCTCTTATTATTGTTTTTTAAACTGTGTATTTTTTTCTTCCACTTCAGCACCTCTTCCTTCACATATTTTGTGTTGCAAAACATTTCTCAAAACTTCTATAAAGCAGCAATGATACAGTTCAGGTTCCTGGGATAACAGCAAGAGACAAGAGAACAAGCTTCCCTCCTCAGTGCTGATAATTCAACACAAAGAAATACACTACAGACTGAGAAGAACAGCTCCCACCTGCAGAGCACTAGAAAATGGATGTGTGCAGACACTGCTCCATCATAGGGTGCTGAGCAGAAAGAGGAGTTGGTAGGTAGGAGTTAAATGCATCTATTGAGAGGCCACAGTATTTCTCAAATGCCCCCTAGCTGATACTCACATTGACTTCCACTCTGTTGAAGCATGACCTTTTGTCACTCTGATTTGATGGAATATGAAGCAAGAAGTCAGGGTTTGTCATTGATGATACAGGGCAGGAGTTTTCAGTGGAACACAGCCCATCAGGGAAAAAAATCTGAGCTGTGGAGTAATATCCTGTAATTTACAATATCTGTCATTGTGGTTTTCCTTGTGTCTTTTGTTTTGGGTCTTGATCCCACTAATATCACAGCCTGGGGGGGTCTCAGAAGACTGTGCCCAAGCCGTGGATTCAGGAAGACTACCTGGGAAGTGACACACAAACAGAGCTAGAGATGCTCCTTGGGTAGTGGTCAAAGTGGGGTTTGGCTCACATCATTCTTTGAGTGAAATAGCTGATAAAAGTAGAGAAATGATAGATTATTTCAGGTTCAAGGATGTTTGCAATCAGTCCCATGGCAGGCTTGTTTTGCAAGCTGAAATAGTGCCATTTATATTTCTGTGGGTCACTAATTCACACTGCTTCAACTGTGCTGCACAGGTACAAACTAGTATAAATACCCTTACCCATATTGCAGTTTTCTTCATGTTCTGTGTGCACACAGTGCTAAGTCTATCAGTTCATCAAGCCCCAGTCCTGTTAAACGAAAATTTAGCATTTCTTTGCCTCATACAGAGATAACAAGGCACTCAAAAACTCAGATGAAGCACAACAAATTAATGTCTGAAAACTCGACTTCTTTCAAATGAATATGATTTTTTTAAAAGTTTGCAGAAGAGCAGGAATGCTGCTACCTTTCACAATATCTAATTTTGTGACAAAACTGGTGTTCAAATACGCCTTTTCAGTGTTGACACCTCGTGCTTGTTAGATAAAGAAGTTTCAACAATAAAATAACCACCAAAAAGTACCTTTAAAAGTGAAATTTCATAGAAAAACTCAATCACATGAGATTGATGAATCATCGTTTAGTGAAACAATGTTTCTCAATGGAAACTTCATTCACAGGGTTTTTTTTTTCCCTGACTCAATATAGGCATTTTCATTAATGCGCTTCACATACTGAGTGGGCTTTATAAATCTTTATAAACTGCCTTTTGTGGCTTAATAAAAAATTGCAGCTGTCCATCTACAATCTCATAGACTGTGCTGATCTTTTTTTATGAGTGATTTTCTTCATAAAGTACCCATTTAGCCAAGAATGGATTCCATGCCTGTGCAGAGAAGGATTCTGTATTTGATATGAAACAGGCAATCCTATGCATTGAATTGATAATAAGTTAAGAGAATATCTAGGAAAAGGATGACTCAGATGACTCTGTTTTATGGAAACTATTGTTCACATGCACAAAATAGATTCTCATTTCATTATCTTCCCTTCCAAAAATCTTTGCATACCAGCAATGAAATGAGTGAGAGGAGAAAGTGTATGATGAAAAATGGAAGGTGGATGTAATAAAGGCAAAATACTGCATATATCTCTATTGTTATCCTAGACAAAAATAAAATTCTCTCCATATAACCCCCCTCGTTGGATGTTCTAGAGAAATGTGTTATTCTGAATGCTGTCCACATCAGTTTTTGTTTAAATAAAAGAAAATAACATGTATTATTTCTGCTTTTTAAACAAAGGGCTTATTTGCACTTATAAAACATGAACTGAAACAATTAAATGGGACAAAGAGTACAGTTTGTATCAATAATTTACTACAATCATTCTAATGTTTCAGACGTCAATAAACTTAGTTGTCTCCTATTTAATGTCAAAGTAATTACTTCAAAATTAAATCAATTGGCCATCCTAAAAGAAACAAAAGCAAAAAGTCTTTCCATTTTGGCATTAAAGACCCTTTCATTTTAGTTTCTTTAACTTAGCTATGTAATACACTAATGTAAATATTTAAACAGCACAACTTTATTATCTTTGCCAGCAAAGATTTCTTAACCTCTATTAATCCATATTTTATTAATGCTGTAAAAGGGAAATGTTAATTAAATCTATCAAATCTTGGACAAAGTTAAATGTTTTTAATGATTCAGTCTATATTTTCTATTCCTTCCAGCTTTCTAGGAATGCCTGTTTTCTCCATGGCTTATGGCACTTATGAAGGGCAAAAGCCTGGTTCAAATACAAAAAGTATAATGTATTCTTCTATTTATATGCAGGGAGTATTGTTAAAGTCTTCTCCCTTTCACTCTTTTAATATCTGATATGACATTAGCAAGAGAAATTTTCATTCAGAGAATCATCTAAGTCCCAGTTCCACAATATGAGTATCTGAAAACTAGGCACTTTGTTAGACTGGGAGAAGACTGACAATTAAGTGGTTTTGGTAAAACTTGAACTGTGAAATTGGCCTACATTTAGGGATGGGAACAAAATGAGAAAGTTTTCCAAAGTGTTGACAAAACATGGAACATTTCTCACTGTGTGGCCTGTTGACTAATGGACGTTGCAACAGGCTGGACAAATCACTGAATACATGCACATATTTCAAACTTTATAGTCTTCTATTTGCAATCTTATAAAAGCTTTAAACAAATATGTTCAGAAATAGCTGGAACTAGAACAAATATTGGTCAATGAGAAGCAGAATATAAATTGTGTTTTCGATAAGAATAGAATTAAAATTGAAACTAAATTATTGCACATTGAATAGGATAAAAACTAGAACTAATTAATTATTGTGTAACTAAATAAACACTGGTACTGTAGTGTGAGCCTAAGGGCCTATTCACAAGGATTCCTTTCTGGTATCAAGGCCACGATTGGTTACAACTAGAAGGACCAAGATTCATCCAAGTTTAAATATCCTGCAGATACATGGGAGATACAGGAACCCAAGGTGAATCTGGCAAGCTTTCAAGTTGGATTCCATTAGGGATCTGGACTCTAACTGGAACTATGAGAAGTTAGTACTACTTATAATCAAGTGATGTAATTGCTGGTAATTGAAAAACACCATAAAAGTGATGACAGAGAAATACATACAAAGAGAAAGTACCTCATGTTTTGGTTGTTGTGAAGTTATTAAATGACTGTGTTGTAGAAGTCTTTGAATACCTAAAAGTGCCTTTAGTATTTACTTGTATTTCGGTCAGTGTTTAAGGCTACTCATTATATAATCACATGACTAGTCCAAATCTGTGTCCCCACACACCCTCTTGGTTTAAATGGGGTGCACTTTCAAACCATGAACATGGCAAAATATTTGGTAGCCTACATTTATAATTGTCTCCAAAGGCCACAGTGATGAAATTAGATGCTTCCTACAAAATGCTAACTATACTGTGACCACTTAACCAGGTGCTTAAGCTGAGATGAGAATTCTCAGGGTTTGCCTCTCCTCATTATTTAGAGACAAGACGAAAATTGCCCAGCAGGTCACACACCGATCGAGAGGATAAGGTGTTATCTTTATCTATGCTGCATGGCACTTTGTTGAGAAGAGACAGGAGACCAACCTGAAACTATATGGAGATAGTAGCATCCAAGGATCGAGCCTCAAAATCACTATTTTGAGAAAGCAATAGTATGAATAAGGCACGAAGACAATTAAATAAAGGGACAAAGAAAGAAAAGAAGATGGATACAATGTGGAGTCGTGAGGTTTCTTATAAACTCAGTGCAGTGGTGGAGTCAGCACCATGTGTATCTGCTTCCAAACATGGCTCTCTATGATGTAAAATAAAAATCACCAGCATAGTTTGATAACATACTGATCTTTAATCTATAAAGGAGATTAAATTCAAAGTTTAACAGTGTATAAGAATAACAAATACTTTTTAATACAAAAATACAAGATAACACACAGTTGCATCTTGGTTTCTCCTGCTGCCAAAGCTTAGAGTACACAATTTCTGGGGTAAAATTTCATTGCATATAGTGTTTCCTATCACTTCAACATGTGTTGGAATTGAAATGAAACACTTTTATTTGCAAAAAAGCTTCTCCAGGTACAAGTTCAAGCCAGGGTGCTATTATGATTAGCTAGTCAAATGTCAGATTCCACACATTATTTAAACAAACCAGAATGAAATCACTGCTTGTTGCAACATTCCTGCCTTCCCATGTCAGCTCCGAGATGCCAGCAGTCCATCCACCACTGCATCAATCAACC
Organism: Sclerurus mexicanus; assembly: GCA_013396755.1. Lineage (NCBI taxonomy): Eukaryota > Metazoa > Chordata > Aves > Passeriformes > Furnariidae > Sclerurus > Sclerurus mexicanus. The sequence goes on along the minus strand of VWZF01000899.1, from coordinate 2,533,015 downwards.
CAGCTGCTTGTAACTCACAACTATTCAAAAGCAGAGATTTTTTTCATTTGGGTCCCTTTCTCTAAATTCACATCCTCAAGTTCTTATTCCCCTCAGGCACACAAACAAAAAAATCATTGGGGGAAAAAATGACAGAGAAGGTATGAAAACTTGTGAGAACTTCTTTCAAACAGCAAGGAAAAAGCCTCAGGCAGTGGCGATGTGAGTAGCCCCTCCTGACAGCAACTGCTCATAATTTGTTCAGCTTTACCCCCAGTGGACCCCGAGGCAAGCCAAACAGTTGACAGGGTGGAGAGGAAAAAAAGGCTGAACCATCTGCTTGCTTATCCTTCCCTGTCTCTATACTAAGATTTACAATTCTGACCTATATAACCTCTGCTCCTGCTTTGCACTGACCACAGAGACATACTTTTAGGCCCAGGCTGAACCAGGCTGGAGTGACATTACAGTCCAATTCACCTTACTCCTTTTTGGTTTGCTATATTAATAACTCAAGTGAAAGCACACAGGAAAAAGAAATCCTACCAAAACTTATAATAAAAGGCACTTCAAAAATGGATAGAAGGATACATTTTTCTATAAGCATCCCAAGTATAATAACTGTTTTTTTAATCCATTAGTGGTTGCATTCTCATTGTATGATCTTTGGAGAGCCTAATAATTACAATAAAAACAAAATAAAATAAAATATTACCACCGATGAAAAATTTGTTCAGTTAAAGACTGCAAAACTAAGTAAACAGCAATTTACACGATTCTCTCAGTCCTACAAACCTGAAATTTTCAACACTGCTTGGACAACATTGAGAATACAGTAGACTTTTCAGCATAACTCTACTTAAATGACAGTATTAAGAAAAACAAGGCATACTATTGAAACCAAAATATATAAAAGCAGGTTACTATGCTACTCCTTGCCACAAAGTTATTTCCTAAAAAATGGTTTAAATGCAAACTTTTACATCTCCAACATGTTTTACATATTTCAGATAACAAAAGAATACACATACATTGTATGTGATAATTTTTCAAAACTAGCCATTACATTTTCACAGATTATAAAAAAAAAAAAAGTCTGTTTAAATATTTCATTTCTACAAAGTGAATTTACATTTTTAAGTACAAAGTGCAAATACTACAGTTGTTTTTTATTGCCTTTTGGTGAGGAAATCTCCCACATGTCAAAGAGATCTGCCGTGGATCAGTAAGGTGTTCATCCTTGCTTCTTAGAAACCTGCTGAAAAGAAGTTGGAAAAAAATTGCATTATTTATGTTTTCAATTAATCCAGTATAAATATCTATGTCTATTTCTCAACAGTGTCCACATGCCACTATCAGAAGGAGGGTTCTGCACAAACATATATTGGGAATAAAAAAAAATCCCTTCTCTGTAGTCCTTCATGGCATCTACAAGGAAAGGTATGAGCAACATCTTTACTATTTCTTACCTATGGCCCCTTTAAATCTATACCTGTTGAACACAGTTTTAGCAACTGTCTGGGCAAGTCCCTCATGCAATATACCTTTCTATAGCATGTGATGTATAGAATGGGCTGCTGGCCAAAGTCTCATGAACAATCTATAGTTTCCTTATAAACTTTTTGCTAGGCTGCAAAATACCCTCTGAGGTTCACTGCCAGTCTGTGTGCATGTATGTGTATGTTTGTTGGACAGGGCAGAGCTGAGCAAGGGAAATATATCTGACCACTACCCTGGTTCTGTCAGACTCATCAGGTATTTGACCTCTTTTAGAGCAACAAGAATTGAGACTCAGCATATTAGTTTATGCTCAGTATATGTTTCTTTATCTGCTTTCTTTCAATAAGTGCACATACAGATGTGCACATATGTGAAAAAACATATTCAGGAATACATGCCTAAGCACACATAACCATATATATATAACTGGACTGCTGGAAAAAACTAGTAGAAAATGAGCTTCGGACCGTGCGTCTCCTGAGTGGTGCAAATCTGATCATGCCCTTAGATGGGTGGTTTCCTTTGAGTTACTCCTACGCTTTTCAGTAACTTCCCTTCAAGTGAGAACTTCTGTGAGGAAAACCACCTTATGCATTTGCAGCCATGTATTGTTCAAGTATTAAACTGCCAATGGATGGTTTGTTTAGTCAGCCTTAATTTAAGGCTATCATTTGTCAGCAACAGCCCTTAAAACAATTGATACTGAGTCAGTAAAATTATTGGACAAAATTAAAAAACATAGCTGTTCTAAAGACACTTTTATTACAGATTCTGCAAGTCAGGATCAGATTACAAGAAAGGGGAGAGGGCTTGTCATGCTTCAAGTGAAATGCACTTGAGCCAGTAATTGTCATTATATGACTAAAATAACCCCTTTGAATGTTTTTGAGTTCCAACAGGATAATTGTTTTCAGGCTGCCTTGTTTAAAGGCATAAGTGATTTGTGGGGGAAACTTGAAAAATTAAGACCACAAACATTTGTTTAAACAAACAGAAACTTATCACACCCCTGTAAATGTGAGGTTATTTTATATTCCATCAAAGGTATGTAGGAGGTCTCTGGTAAAACCCACAACAAATGCTGTGCTTGCCTTAGGAAGGGTGAACCTAACATCAAACAAATGAGAGACAAAAAAAAAGGAACAAATTGTTGAGCAACAAGGAAAGAGGATTTCTCTTGGCTTGTGGGAAGGTTCACCTTGGGTTCAGTTTCTAGCAAACTAATCTAGCTTTATGATAGATGGGATGATATTTACCACAACTATGGTTTTGGGATATTTTTAGCCAAATTCCTATTTTCACGGTTGCAGGATTACCTGAGCTGTTCTTATAATATGTTTACATGAGTATTTTTTAAACCAGTTCATAATTTACTGATGCTGTTGTGAGAATTAATAATTTAATTCCTCTAACTAATATAATAGTGAGGTAAAAACAGTGTGAAGATGACTCTTTCACTAGACCAGTCAAATAACTGGACTTAAAAGTCCTCCTTCAGGACCATGGAAAAGTACTAGGAAGGTATGCTGACGTTGCCCAGAAAACTGAATCTTTAGAATTAATGATTATAAAAATAGACACATAAATGAGAAACCCTTTTTCAACCTATTTTCTTGAGCTCTCATTTGAGTCCCTTCTTTTCGAAATGTATCTTTCCTTCAGTTAAAAACTCTGTGCCTTTTGCATCTCTGAGTGCCGTGAGTAGCCAAACCTTCAAGGATGACATACACTGGTGTTATTTTGAAAAACAAAATTCTTTGCAAAAAATTGATGCAAAACCAAATCACAGATTGTGTTGTCAGTGCACTTGACATTTTATTTGCCCCAATAATTTTGCAGCCCAAACCAATTTTAGTTTAAACATACATTAGCAGGCTGATGCAAATCCTAGTTCTTCAGCATCATTTTGCTCAGCCAGAAAAAAGCATTTTGAAAACGACACTAAGATTTTAAAAGGTGTGTAAAGCCACAAAGTTCAGTGGGGTTTGTGAAATGTACATATTTTCACAGGGCATGGAAAATGCATAGCTTTGTTCACAAATAGGAATTTCAATTTTCACGAAGGAAAACTGACAAAATTCAGTTAAAGCAAAATGCAAATGAAGATGAAGCAGTGCATATTTAAAAATGTATTGGAATGCTGCCATTCAGGAACCCAGAAGACTCATGAGGGCTCAGTTACACTCATCAGATTATGACTAACCTACATGTCAACTTACACTTTCCTAGGAACTTGCAAATGCAAACCTAATCTACTTTGCATATTATGTACATATATTCTGCATCTGTAATTGCCTGATTCAGCATTCCCTGGATAGAACTTAAGCCAAAATTTGTTAACTGGGATGCTTCTCTGCATTTTTCTGACAGGTCTGCAGAGTGGCAGATCAATGCTGTTTGAAGCTGAAATACTGACTGCTAAACCACCATAAAATTCAGCTGAGCAGGACAGAAATTAAGATCTTGCGCTCCTCAGTACTCACCTGCCTGCTGGATGAAGTGCTCTCAGTGTTGGTTTTAGGGGCTGCTAAAGGAGGGAAAAGAAAACTATAAATATGGTTTGGAAGTTATATGCAGCATCCCCAAGAACTGAGGTTCTCATTCTGAAAAGGTATAATAATGATATTCCAATAAAAGAATGTTTTATTGTTTTGTCCTTAAAACTACAAAGTAACCCAGTGATTTGATTTAGAACTTTCTTCCACCTCAATGCCATTAATTTTTAAATGTCAAAGTTCTGAGAGTTTTTTTTTCCTTCCAAAGTTGAATGTTCTCATTTAAGAGATTTTTTGAAGAGGATCTGTTAAAAAACTGTTGTGGTGGACGTAATTTTTACTTCAGCCAAATATATGTGTGATCTTCATATGACTTCATGCATCTTACAACTTTTGTTTCCAAAATAGGCAGTTTATCCTAATCTTTGGGGTTTTTCACTGGTATATGCACAAAAAAGACTGGGGTTTGCTTTCAGTCTTTCTATGGCTTTGCCTTACCTCCTGGGCAGTGATTTTGGACCCAAATTTCATCTACTATAAGCCCAAGGAGTGCCTGCTGCAGCAAGACAGAAGCATTTCACTTTCCACATTTAAGTATAAAGATAACAACAGTCATCCACCTTCATATACACTTTTTAACCTCTATCATCTAAGGGAAAATTGCAAGGTATTATTATTATTAGGTCCATCACCTAAGTGAAAATCTAAGGTATTATTATTAGGTCCACAAAAAAAAAGAAAGTAACAGAAAAAAATCCTGGATTAGACTGAGAATTGTTTTGAGAAATCTGTTTCTGTGAGCCATAGACTATTTATTACTAAAATGTAGAGCTCTTCTGTCTTTTTGCAGTATTCCCTTTCTTGATCTTGAATACAACAAATGACACCTTTGTTTTACTGTCCTCCTTTCATGTTAAGGTGCCAGACAAATCAATTTGCCTATATTCATTTCTACGACTTCTTAAAGTATGGGGATCTACTGTTGTTATTTACAATATCTTTTTTTAGATTCTTCTTTATTTTCAGGAATTGTTTGATTGAACTCTGCAGGGACTATTTTACTCTGTAGTTAGCTGTTCCCCTTTCTACCAGTTTAGCAGCAAGGTAAGGTGGCTATGTACCAGCAGTTGTTTCACCTGTTTGGCAGATAACCACATTCCTCACTGTATCTCTAAACCACATTTGAGAAATGAGAAGTCATTAGAAAGTTCAACCACGTGCTTCCTTCCAGGAATCCAAAAAGCACAGGTGTGATACTTCCACTCATTCATAACATAGTACTGTAAAAACATTAAACTGGCTCTTTAATGACTGTTAATGTTATCGTATCCTCTTAGGTTTCCTATTGTAATACAGTTAGTGGCCAGAATCAGCAGGAAGTTTTTGATTCTGTTAGAGCAAAGTGATGATTTGCCTACACAGAAGCAACTTTCCTGCCCTCTGCCCTGAGCAACAGCTGCATTAGCTACAGACAGGTGTATTCTTTTATTTTGTATAATTCTGGCACTTATAAAGATCAGACTTGATCAGCTCTGAAGTATTCAGTGATAAAAGAAAGGCAGAAAAGGTTCTTACTATGGCGTTTCTTTGTATCTGCTTTACCTTCTTCTTTTGTTACTCCCAAGCAGCCCATTAATTCTTGAACTGACAAGGATTTATCATTGTTCACATCGCAGTATTCCACAAACTTCTTCACACACTTTTTGGGCTTTGATTTCTTTCTCAGGAATCTCTTAAAGGGCTTGATTTCTTTCTTGCCAATATCACCACTGGAATTTTTATCTAGCTGTTTGAAATACCAATGGACCACTCTCTCTTCCAGAGTATGATTTGGATCAGGCTCTGAAACGCTGAAGAAGGAAAAAACAAAAGATAGTTTAGTCTTAATTCTGATACATAAATGTCAGTTTATACCTTTATTTCAGAATAGTTACACAACCATCAGATGTTTTGCTACATAAACCTCCCTGCTTTTGGACACGAGCTCTTTTTTTTGCTTTGGACAACTCTATCCTAAACTTTACACTAAGGGCTGGAATCTGCTCTTAGTTAACTCTCTGAAATCTTGTTGAGGTCAGCATCACTTGGCAAACAGTGCTTTCTCCTTTAATTTCCTGAAGCAGAGAAAAGTGAAGAGAGAAATAAAAAAGAAAAAGACACTTTCATAGGCAACAGATGCATTAAATGTGTAAAGTAACCAACTGAAGTAGATCAACAATCAGCATCACCAAATACCTAGACTCCAATTACAACCCATGATGGATGTTCTTAGAGATAAAACACCTAAATGTATCGAATTACAGGATACGTTATAACAATAAATGCCATCACCTCTTCAGACGGTAAACACCTGACCTACAGATGCCCAAAGTCTGACAGCCATTAATGCATTTTTAATGCTACCTGTGACTGTTAGCACTGGCTTGTTTTGCAAGCAAGCAAGCAAAATATGAATCAGGAAGGTAGCACACATTCATCAAATAAAGCCTGAGAGGAGAACAAAGACTGAGAGACAGTTGCACCAGCAGCTACAGATAAACTCTAATCTGTGTTGCTGAGAACTCATCTATCAAGTGCATCTCTGTTTAGTGGACATAGTCCACAGGGATAACTTTGAAGTAAACTCTCATAGATAGGTTCTTGGAAATTTACCCTTTGTGAAGGCTTCTCAAAGCCCTCAAGAATCCATTCACCACTGCCAGAATCCTTTTAAAGACACACAAAAAGGATTCAAGACTCACCGGCTAGAAGACAGTGATGGATCAGAGACCGCGTGAACCATATCTGTGGACAATGCATCCAAAACACTAGTCAGGAACTCATTCTTCTTGGCCCCAGGACAACCTAGAAGAGCAGATTTTTTTCCTTTTCTTGTTAGCAGTTTTTACAACATTTATATCCCAAAAAAATTTCAAACAGAGATAGATGTGACTCCTGTACACAAATTTCCATAAATTGTGGACATATTTGTAATTCAAATACAAGTATCTAAATCCAGGTACATATCTGTAACACAGCTGGAATAAACAACCAAGTAAGAATCTTTTGCATACCTAGAGTCCCTTTCTTTCAATTTTGGCCATTATTTTTCCTTTTTGAGATATATTTAATATGAGTGCCAAATTTTGAAAATAAGACCTTTGAAACAACAGAAGTTTGTACATGATACAGATTGTTTGAAACATGGACTAGAAGCCCACAGCACAAGACAGTTCAGTTTTCCACTTTTGCTCTTCTGAATTGGCTCTCTCAACACACATTCTTTCAGTGCATTGGTTTTCCTCTCTGTAAAATGACAGTCAACTCCTTGCCTCATTCCCTTATCTCTGGGACAAAGGTTAACTCCCACTATATGGCACCTAGCCCAATTAGCTGCTGTTAGTTGGTACTTTGGTTAATCTTGAGGGATCCTATGGTGATGCTAGATCATTCTCATAACTACGTCCCCTATGTTACAAAGTTCTTCTCTGAAAGAAACTGACTGTACATTTCAGACACATAATATGTCAGATAAATATATACTGAAAGATCCCCTCTTCAAGCAGCACAGCTGGAGCAGATAAATTCCTCTGACAAGCTCATGGATGTTGACACATGGAGGTTTGCTTATACAATACACCTGTTTCCTCTCCTCTTCCCTAGAGCCCTGAGCCAAACACCAGGTCTTCCCCTAGCCCTCTAGTAGCTGAGTTAAACTCTAGGATGATCCATGATCAGTGACACAGAGATTACAAACTTGAAGCTGGAGCCAATGGCAGGACTTTCACAGACAATTCCGTGTTGGCAGCCACTTACCCACAGTTCTGCTTTAAAGTGAAAAATGGAAATACTTTGAAATGTTGTGGTAAAAGAAGATTAGTCAGTCAGTAGGGATTTGTTGTTTTATTATACTTCTCAGCAACCTCTGGAGCAGGCCGCAGGACTATATGAGCCTGAAAAGCCTCATCTTGCCCAGAAAATTATTTTTTAATACATCCCATGTTGATCTAAGGAAATAAACCTGTGTTATATTAGCCCTTAGTTGTGTTGCAGTAAGAATAGCTCAGCTGTTATGTACAGCAGGAGCACCCACTACATATTATTGTCTAACACATTCATGTAGTTATGAGTTCTCTGTCTCTTACGGGTTTGCCTTTGGCACCAGGGACATTTTATTCCAGTAACTGTAAAAGGTGTATAAGAGGATTTATGAGGCAAGTTTCACTGCACTAAAAGTACACATATGAAACCAGTTGTCACTCTCTTAGATATGTTCCTCTTCCCATACTCTTTAAGCACTGTGGGTTTTTTCCTGTCACAACTGGAAAAAAAAAAAAAAAGAAAAAAGAAAGGGAAAAAAACCCCCAAAATAACCCAGCAGCTATGACTGTAACTTTGAGTTCAGCAAGGCAAGCACTTCAGCTTTCTCTGTAAGGAACAAAAGTGAGAAGGGTGGCAAGAGATTCTTAGGTAAGGACAGATGACTATAGCAACAGGTTCCTGGCAGCACTCTGTGCGTAATTTAAAAGCATATTTTCTAGGGCAAAGAGCTTGTTGTTAAATTGGGTTCAGGCACTACAATTGTGTAAGTAAATTGTGCATTGTGATTTAAATGAGGTCACATAGCTTTGCAAGTCACAAAAGCACATTTGTCCCGAGACGAGCAGGCAGATGCCAAGCAGTTCCCATGCAGAAGGCACATCCAGTTGTGTTGGCATGCATGAAACACGCAACTAAATCTCTGAGCAACCGACTGAGGCTCAGTGCTACATCTTGCTAACAAGGACCAGCACCGATTCTCTTCAAAGGACAGGCAAAAAGAAGTCTGCCCAAGACTCTCTGTATAGGCCTATCATGAATGATATAAGTTTTATCCATTTCATGCTGGAGCTGTGTTACCATCATCAGCCAAAAGCCTGAATCCTGTTACAAACATAAGTTGTGAATTAATACAGGACTCCTGGAAAATGCAGAAAATAGCACATCAGCATGTAACAATGCAACACAACATTGAGAAAAGGCAATTTGACTTTTTTCTTTCTCTGTCCTTTTCGGATAGATAGTAATGTTTATATCCAATTTGATTTAGGAGCTCCACCTGAATTTTTCAGGCTGTTTACGAGTGTATTTCTGAAACATCCGGAAGAAACAAAAATCTGTGCTTTAGGTAGTTTCTACTGCTGTCCAGGGAGCTGCTGAGTGTACATATGCTACAGATGTAGAGATCAAAATCCTGACTTAGCTTGCTCTTTATGAGATACAGCTAGGTAAGGGAAAGTATGAACTTCTAAATTCACAAGAAATCATGGGGAGAAAATTCCACAGTTTAAAGCCTGTCTCTGACAATTTTCCCTAAGAATAAGAAAGGTTTCTAAATGTGTATTGCATAAAGTTGCAATAGCAGCTGACAGCAATAGAAATCTTCTCATAGAAAAGAAAAATTGCTGTTAAAACAAACACAATCAGTTGCTGTGAAACATTCTGAATTATAACTCTACTACATAACGTAAAATGACACCCCACAAAATCCTCACCAGCTAAATACAGAGAAAATATTCAGTTTCTCCCAATTATAATTTTTGCTGACGTGTGGGCAATCACACAGCAATTTACCTCACAGTGAAATCTCTGTTCTTTGCAGGTGTTATTAACTCAGACTAATTCTCTGGAGGCTTCACGCTGAGCTTTAATTTTCAACAAATTTGTGGATGAACTGGTAAGTCTGGAGGAGCTTTAGCTTGATTGCAATGAATAATTCACTCTTACTGGGCTAAATACAGAAAAGGGAAAACTAGTCTCTTATGGGAGCCTTGTGCTTCTTGCTATGGTTTGTGTGCTTCAGTTTCTTCTGCAGCTGCCTGTCCTATGTGGATTTGACAGCTTACATAAATAGTAATTTGTTGTTAAAGGGTGGAAGTTGAAACCACATGGAGTTAACCTACAGGTTCAGAGATACAGACTTGAGTGTTTGTGTTAAGGATAGATTTACCCAGAGTAAACCTTAGACCAACAAATACATAAGACAAATGACAGGAATACACAAACACCTCATTTCAGCTATAATATAAAGGAAATTAAAGAATCATCATTATGAATTATATATTTCAAATGTACACGTTTGTCTATACATATACCTACTTTTAGTACTAAGAATGGATTTTTGAAGTTAAAGCTGTGGTGAAGTTTTCCATAAACCTTCTAAAATATGCACCCAAGTTCCTTGGAGCTCCCTGCTTGGTCGATAATAATCTACCACTGTCAGTCTTGGAAGGTTATATTTTGCAGCACATCTGAAGCCATGGCTAGAAGAGCATTTAGTTCATTTCTTTAAAAATGGGAATACAATAGATAAGATTAAGTACTTTGAAAGGGATTTTACATTAATCTTCTTACAAGAGAGGAAACTGTCTTGAGTGAGTCACTCAAATTACTAAAGGCATGACAATTTCCAATTAGCAAATCTAAAGCTTCTTTTTTATTCCCTAATTGTGAATAGGAGCATCAGGCTTAGCAGTGATCTTAAATACAATGACCACTGAAATACCTCTGAGGATTGAAAATAAATTTTTGAACTGCTAAAAATCAGAATGATCAGAACTACTCATGCTTCTTTTATACCTTTGACTTCACGGGAAAATAGTGATACACAGAAAGAAAAGAATTAAACAAAGTTCTTCAGTGCTACTGGTTATCCTGGGAGAATAGATGGTTTTCATTCCAAAAAAACCATCTTCTCTTGGACTTTTATTCTATATATACATATATGTACAGTTCATGAGTTTATTTCTGTTGATCCATATGAACTACAAGTCTGTGTTTGTCCAGATTTGCTGAGGGGCCCCCTCATTTTCTGGAGGATTTCCTGAGCTCTTCCTGACTTTCTTTCCAGAAAAAAAAGCCCTTCAAAAGATGGGCTTGGAAAGTGAAATTTGTAATTGTGTTGATGACTAAAAATCATGGTTTCAACAGAGTCAGTGCTTTTATAGTTTTATTTAATGGTTGAACTCAATGACCTTAGAGGTCTTTTCCAGTCTTTACAATTCTATGATTCCATGATTCTATGGCAAATCACAGTTTTTCCCCCACTACAGCTCCTGGTAACCTCTCACAGACAAAAACTACCTCCCTATTAGTCTCTATCCTAGAAGGGTTGAGGGCTTTATCATCTCTCCTTGTTAACGTCCCTCAGATATTACCTTTTTTTAATAAATGTATTTTATTTTTTCTCTTAAATATTCTTACCATTTAAAATAAATAAGTTAAGCTCAGGACTAAATTCTCTTTTATATGTCCTTATACAAATTTCAGAAATAATGAAAAGAATAAAACAGATATTAGCTGTAGGGGACACACAATTCCAATTCTTTGTAGCCTCAGATCTCTGTGTCTTACAGGGAAGAAGTATTATTTCTTTAGAAGGGTAGGAAGCAGATTTCAGTTCTTAACATATATTTAACTTTATTTTTGTTACTATTTTAAAATTATCTTTCTGTTCGAATTTCAGGGGACGCACACACTAAAGAGTTAACAAAGTATGCTCTCCCAAGGCCCTACCCTTCAATCCTAGGCATTCATATCATACCAAAGTGCATTGAGTGGGATTTGTTGAACTTAAGCCTGCTGAAATGAGGTGTCTCACCCATAACAGTTATTTAAGCTCAGTATAAAAGAAACCATTCAGAGGGCATTCATCCCAACTACCTGAGATATTTTTTTTCTTGTAATAGAATAGGATCTCCCTTAAAATGTTTCTCTTCTTCCCCATGAACCAACAAAAGCCTAGATAGCTAACTTATATTCCCAGGTGGTCTAAAACTGTTTGTGATTAATTCTATATGCATATGTTTTATAAATACATTTAGGCTCAAGCTACTCTTTCATTCTTCGGGTAAATGCAGAGGAAACACGGGATAATATTCATAGCAGAAACACACGACCCTACAAACAGTTTTTGCAGGCAACTGAGTGACAAAGTTAGACTAGGGCATTTGTTGATAGGAAATGCAGTCCATTACATTTATTTCAGTTCCAGTAATGTTATTGCAAAACAAGATAAGGAGAATTAGAACATCAAAGCATAAGACAGGAAACGTGAAATGACTAACTTCTGATTACTTCTTAGTTTGGTTTTCCCTCAATGAGAATTTGAAAGGCTTTTGAGAAGTCAATGTCTTGCTGCTAACAACTCAGAGATGTCACAGTGAGAAGAAACAGGGATGAACCAGCTAGAACACTGTAACCCTTTCAGGGGCCATCCAAAAATCAAAACTGAACTTGAGAAAGTCTGTGGATCTTACCTGCCATTCTTTAACATTCTCTAATAGACCTTTACCTTTCTAGTATGACTTGAAACAGGAAAAAACTCAGATGATAAGGAGGTCTTGCCTCTTTGCTGCTTAACTGGACACAAGGCAGCTGATGATTTTATCAGGCACTCAATACCTCCACAATAAACTGCACTTTTGGAGGTCAAAGACACTTCAGTATGTTGAGAGCGATCTGAAATTCTGAGGATTTAAGTTCAGTCTGTGTGAATGCAAACTCCTAACCTTCAGAGGCTTATTGCCTTCGGTTTAACATGACCTGCAATACAGCCATGTGGGTTCAGTTCCATGAAAGAAACACAATGTATTTGACTAAAGTTGGCACAGTGACAGAAGTCAATCATCCGACTAATTAGGACACAGAGAGAAGAGCTTCAAAATTAGAAAGGGGACGAAAAATATCTAGAAGAGAAAGGCAACTGGGTCTGATTTTCTAAAGGTTATACATCTGCATTACATACCATATTTCATGACTGTCTGGCCCTGAGATATACAGCTGGTACTTCTGACTGCATAACACTTTCAACAATAGCTTATTAAACTGAAATATTTTGGAATCCAGTTTTATACAGTATTACAGGCATCTGAATGTCCACATTATCACTCTGAGAGTCTTAACAATTAGCAACCAGTACTGCTTAGGGAGTAAAAATGCAGTTATTTTTAGTAGACATTTATTACTTCCCATTCACTTGTATTTTCATCATGTTGTTATGTTTCCTCTCAGGACATGGGTATAAAAAAACCCCATATTTAATTACTGCCATTTAAATATCCATTAAAAAGGAAAAGCCATTACAAAAAATGTATGCTGTTGCAATTATGGAAGTGACCTCAGAAATAAGGTGCAGAATTCTGGTCTCCTGATGGAAAAAATTGAACTATGGGGACTTGCCTTAGTGGGGATGTTTTTTACATTACTTAATTAATCTAAGCAGCTTGCTCCTTAGAAACGTTCATGAAAAACAGCCTCTTCTACAAACTGATGTTGATTTTAACCTTTCTGAATATCTGTTACTGAGCCTTTTACCATTGGAAACATCAGCTGAAAATCCCAAAAGCATTCATGTTCATCTAAAGCCATGAAAACAGTCGCTATTCAGACACTAAGAGCCAATGGTCATTAAATCAAAAAGATGAAGGAAATTCAGAGCTGTTGGGCCAGTGGTACATATTTATGTGACAGCAATTTTCGAAGAGTTCCTGTGCACAGAGTGATACCTTCATGCCAGTCTGGTTCGTCCACTGTCATAACACGGGACAGATGGAGATGTAAGGCCAGCACTCCTTAAAGATATCTTTCAGTCCCTCAAAGAGCATTACATACATGACGCAATTTTTCAAACACATCTTTGAAACACTGCACTTTTGTTGTTGGTTTTCTTTAAAAAAAAAAAAATTGATGGTACAGAGCAACCTCAAACTGCAACACACAAATGGAGCATTCTACAGATGCAGTGACTTGATCTTGCGAATAAAAGCAGTGGCAGAACCACCAATTGCAAAGACTAGTCACTTCTACCAAGGCCCAAAGCACATGGTTGGATGTTAAAGGATGAGATGGCAAAAATGATGGGAAAGGCAGAAGCAGAAAGGAGGCAGAAGTCCTAGCTATATTGAAAGCTATACAACCAGATGAAGTATTAGAATCTTTAGCCATGTTTTTATTTTGCTTATACAGATACCTATGAGTAGTGACCTTGAATTAAGAGAAAAATTTTCATCAGTTTTATCTGATTTTTTTCTCCCTCCCTTCCATAACTGTCAAGTGAAAGATTTAGATATTGGATTTCCAACACAGAGGGGAGCTAAAACTAATGGCAGGAAGGCATGTCTGTTTCTTGGAACATAAACTATATACTGAATTTTAACTCAGAACCGATTCTTACAACAGTGATTAAAAGAGGTTTATAAAATGTAAATCCTGGAAGTAACTGAAGTGAAACAAAAGTCAGCAAGAACCACTAAAACATTATTTGAACACTATAGAATGAACAGTCCTCGGAAACCTGGCAAAACTAAAATCTCCCTTATGCAGTGTTTAACTTGAGATCTGCAGTTGTTTTACCTTCTGGGACACTTTACACTAAATATGATAGATTTCCTCTGCAAATAGCATTTCAAATCTCAGACTCATCCCCTGCTAAATTAAAAAAACCTGTAAAATGACTAATACAAAAACATAAATACAGCCCTAAAATTGCTGTGTGAAACTTTTACAAGGTATGAATTATGTAAGAATTAAATGCCCTTACTTGCTGCTGAAAGAGGTGAGCATACTACGAAAGGCTGAATAGGCTCAGGCCTCAATAATTAGATACTATTCATTTAAATTAAAGATGACAGTCCACTCCTAATTCACTCCTAATTACCCAGCTCACTTCCCCAGAGTTGACAGAGATCTCTGAAGCTACAACAGGTTCTCAAATCAACTTTCTTTGCAAACAGTCATCTATTTGGAATGGATCCATCCCCCCCAATAAACTAATGTTCAACTAATGATGAGCTTGATTTAATCCCACCAAAAGCAGGGCAATTGAGAGTTAATCATGCCACCCTTAATTTCCAATTTACAGTAAGCACTGAAGAAATGAACACATCTCTCTTGGTAGCAAATATCCTGCAATGACAGAAACACAATGGAGCAAATTAAAGATGGAGATTAATGTAATTATGGTTCTAAAGTGTCTGCCAGGAAGGATGCAATGCAGCTGACTTCATGTAATACAGCTTACAGTGTGTGGTTTGATTACAGAGTGCCTTGGTCATTTTACAACAAGGAGATCCAATTCCATGATAGTACTTCATTAAGGATTATGAAGACAGTTTCCTCACTGGACCACTACATTGTATGCTAGTTTCATTGTGTACAGTGTTGCCTGTTTACCTGGTGTGCTGCATATCCAGCATTTGGTCAGGAACCCAACTAAGAATATCCTGCAGCCATGCTAAGGCCTGAATTTCCTTGCATTTGTGCAGAAGCCCATCCTGTCAACTTCAGCAGACATCACAGTTTAATGCTAATCAGGTTCCACAGTCAGTCAGCTGGTATTAACATGTATTGAAATGTGGACACCAGCTCAGGCTTCCTGACCATGGGACTTCAGAGGAAACAAAGATAGAGAAATAGCCTATCATACCCCTCCAGCAGTCAAGCATGGTATGCAAAAAAACATGAGCCCATTTTATATACTGGCTGACATGACATGACATAACATGACATGACATGCTACAAGGCTGATCATGTGTACACAATTATGGGAGTGCGTGTGTACAATTTTTGGAGCAGTGCGTGGAATCTGATTTATTAATAACACAGCAACACAAACACACGAGAGAAGTTCTCATGCATCTTACTCTGTGCTGCTGAGTGAATGAAGAGAGATGGAAACAAGACATCACATCATATCTTTGAGCCCTGGATATTGCAGGGGATAGGGAAAAATACAATCTGAGTGTACAACACCAGCATCCCAAACGCTCATACCCAGCAAAACTGAGTCCCTCTTGGGCATGTATAACAACCTGACTTCCAACCATGCATTTTGCAACAGTGCTTGCATGTTGGTGAATGGAACTGAAATCATGTCTCTGATTCATAAACTCCATTTCCATTCTAACTCTACTGTGAATAATTCTTTGGTATAAATACACATAGTCTAATGTTGATTTAGTAAACAGTGGTCATTTTCCATTATAAGTGAATGAATGTAAAAAACCTCTTATTTGAAACTAGAGGCACATGCTCCATACCTGGAGATACTCAACACTGCAAATTCCAACAGACATAGACCTTCAGCCCATGAACTTTGCATGACTAAAGTAAACAAGCCCTCTCTAGATGGCTATAAAAGGGTTCACAAGCTAGATTGTCAAAAATCAATAGGTGGTCTACTGCTGGTTAAAATCAGGAGACAAAAGAGAAGGTAATGAGCAAAGAAACCCACTTAAACCTTTAAAAATGCCTGGATTAGATTAAGAAATTAAACATGTGTGTGTGGATTACAAGGACAAGATAAACAGTTAAAACCCATCCATTCATTTCTGTCAACCAATATAAGCATATTCACAGAGGATTTTGCAGCAAGGTTGTGTGTGTGCCATTGCAAAGACTAATGCTTAAGCCAAAACAACTTCTTTGTAGAAAGCAGAAAGACATGAATATATGATAAAGGCGTGAAAGGAGGAGAAAATCATGGAAATTAGAGAGAATCAGGCGTGGAAATCAGTGGAGAAAAAAAGCTGCTTAAAGTTTCAAGCAAACTCACAGGGACAGCCTGTGCTCTGACACAGACACCTCTGACAGCACTGACAGAATATTAATCTTCCTCCCCTATTCTCCTCCAAACAAAACTGTGGTTCACTGAGATAACTCTGGCGTTCACATGAACTGGCTTCTGGTGGTTGTGTTTTCTCTCTTTCTGCCAAAGCCATGCGGATAACATGGCTGAATCTCTGCATCTTTAGCTGCATTTGCAGGGACAAAGGGGTTTTATATCTTCCTATTGCTTCTGGCGCTCTCAGGATACGACCACGAAGTAGCTCTCTCTAGGCCTGGCCAGGAACCAATTCCATCATGTGGAAATAGTCAGGATTGGGTAGTTTAGATTTTACTCTGGTGCAAAATGAGCTTTTTAATGCTTTTTCTTTTGGTTTTTGTTTGTTTGTTTCATTTTGTTGGGGGGTTTTTGCTTTGTTTTGTTTTGTTTTTTTTGTTTTTAAGAACAAAACGCTCCATCCTACCGTGGCCAAATAGCTTGGTGATGAGGGCACACAGCTGAGATGGAGGAGACTGAGGTTCAACTCACTGATCCAAACCAGACAGAGCAGGGAGTTGAAACCTGGCTTGCTGTTATCCCAGCGGAATATCCTAATCTCTGACACTAGAGAGTTTAGGTTCAATTCCCTGCTCTGTCTGGTTTAGATCAAGGATTTGAACTTAGATTCTTTCCTCTTCAGCTGAGTAGTCTAATCATCGAGCTATTTTGTGTCCACAGAAGGGTTCCTTTTGTTGTAAGCAAACTCTTCAGAACAAAGAGAGTGTCAGAAACCACTTCTGTTGCTACACTAAAACATTTTCTTCAGAAGAATAACAATAGCATCAGACTGAACCGTGTGTTCTTTAAGTCAGGGCTTAATCCTGTGTGCCATACAGAAATGCAACCAACATCTTCCAAAAAGCCTAGCAAGTATGTCAACAGAGTGCTCTCAATAGATCACATGAATTCATAAGCTTAAAGAAAAGCATGGGCTTCAGTGCTTTGCTGGATAAAGACCACTGCACTTTGTGCACTGACCAGTAGAATTCTCAGTAAAAAGATTTTTTGCCTTGCATATTTTGGACTCAAGGCTTTCTGCTTCACCCAACAAAAGAGTTGAGGGAACTGATGCTTAAGCAGCACTTTATCATTCTGCCCATACTATAAGCCTCTCTAAATTTTTTTTCAACAGTGTATATACAAAAGAGAAGCTTGCTGTTTGGTATAGAAACTCATTAAGTCTGTTGAATTTTGTTTTCTCACTTTAAATCCATTTTATTTAAAACTATCTAGCCTCTCTATTATTCAATGTAAGTGTTTCACTTAGAAGACACAAAAAGGGTAGACAATAAAACTTCTAGTGGGATAAAGCTGAATTCAGAGCACAGTGGAAAAAATAGGGCAGCTGGATGGAATTAAACATTCAGACATCATGGCAAAAAAAATGAAAAAAAAGGGAAAGATCATTTACAGGGGCAACAAAAAGCATAAGGTACTTCAATGCTTCTATCTCAATCTGACAGTTATATTTCCATTTACAACAGAGTACAAGTTTCTTTCCTGTCACTTATTTTCATGAGAAATGTTTCATTCAATTGTCTAACTTTTTAATAGATGTGCATTCAGACATCATGGCAAGGTACTTTCAATGGAGTTCTCACACAGTACTTTCAAAAACATCACCAAACTTTATGCTTAATGACTTGACTTAGTAAAGCACCTAGGTTTGTCTGTAGTATCAAGAGTATCTTGAGTTGTTCTGATGGAGCAGAATCAATATGATCTATGAATTCCTTGAAAGTTTAAAAATATAAACATCTATCAAGACAAGGGGAGAGGATGGAAATTCCAAATTCAAGTTTTACAATCATTTTTTAGCGACCTTTAGTTAATCCATTCTCTGGTTTTCTGCGTGAAAAGGATTACTTTTCATGTCTCAAGTATTTGAGAAATTCCATTAATGTTGCTGATGTGTTTGGAAACGGTTAGCAGGAAAGACTGAAAAAGAATATAAATGCCTAGCTATCAAAGCACATTTTAAGAATAAATTACTTTTATGACAGGCATTTATCTGTCGACTGAACTGAAAATATAATGAGTATAGGATGTTCTCACATTATCTGTCCTGTTTTACAGCATTCTGCTTTATCTGTAAACAGAGATAAATCACTAAGAAAGAAACTGGGGTTTGGGAAATTAGTATTTTACTGCTGAAGAAAGGAGTACAAATTTTGGTTTGGTTACAAGCAAATCAACCCAATTAATTCCTGCCTGTCTCCAAATTACAAATGTTACTAAGGGAAGGTGCTGAAACTAAACATCTGAGAGAAAAAAACCCAAAACTCTGATAGTAAACTTGACCTCAGCCTGTGCACAGGCTATAAATCCTTACTTTAATATAAAATTCATTTGTAAAGAAATATTTTTTTTTAAATGTATACCTCAAAGTTAGGACTGAAAACAGGCCAACCTAGTGCCATCTAAGATATAAGGCATACATTGTACCCTTCTCTTTCTGCACAGTTGAACAACTTCTGAAATTCATTGTAGAAGAAGGAAAAATTTCAGCATCAAGACGTTCACTGTACCTGAAAATGAACTCACCTTCTGTATATCAGCTATATCATTAGAGTGCATTAGATCCAGTGGGTCTAATCTGGATTTTTTTCACACTCCCTCCAAACTACCAGGTTTGATTTGGAATGAGGTGTTCAAGTTTAATAGACTCATTCAGGTAAGAGTTTTATGATATGAAATGCATGCCTCTCCTTTCATATTAAACCAGAGTTTTCTGACCTGCTTCCCAGGGCAACTTTCCTTGGGCGGACTGTAAAGAATCAGAGCAGTGTATATCTGTTCACATTCCTCCTTCCCTCGCCACCTTCTATATAAAGTGGCTATCAAGTGAAGCCTGTCTGCAAGATGCCCCACAGCCAGATATGAACAAGACCTAGCAACAACAAAGCATTCACCCGAATGCTTAGCTAGGCCTCCAAGCTTAAAGCTCAAGCAGCTAAGGAATTTGAC
The DNA here is from genome assembly GCA_013396755.1 of Sclerurus mexicanus. Classification (NCBI taxonomy): domain Eukaryota; kingdom Metazoa; phylum Chordata; class Aves; order Passeriformes; family Furnariidae; genus Sclerurus; species Sclerurus mexicanus. The sequence goes on along the minus strand of VWZF01000899.1, from coordinate 2,513,452 downwards.
AAAACAAGGTTTCACTGTAGAATAAACTCTCCCAGAAGAATCCTACCTTCCCAAATAACCCTGGTTTCACCCAGCCACCTGTCTATGTCAGGGAAATTAATGAAATTCAAAAGTAAAAACAACTCGTGATGAACAGCGAACCCAGTTTTTCTAAACATCAGAAATGGCAGCACCACAGCAGTGTGCCTTCTGTTTTACCGAGCCACACTGGGAACTGTAAATTAAAGCCTGATTCCTGGACCTTACACATCCAGCCACTGCACTACACATTAATCTCTTTCCTCAATTCAGTTGCCAAGTTTGCAGTAACGTTGTGTGATGATGCATGTCTGAAACCATGAGCTTGATTCCAAGAGAACTGTGCACCCTGTTAATGCAAGGATCAAAATACCTGTCTTAAAAAATCAACTTTTCATAGGAACTTCAAGTAAGTGATTTTTTTGGTAATCCCTATTGGATTAAACCTTTCCTCTTGACAATCACACTTAGTGAACAAAATACTACATATAAATCCAGAAAGCGGACAGTCAAATCAGAAAACATGATTTCAAATCTCATTACAGATTGGCATTTTAGTGCCTGGGAAAAAAAAAACAAAACAACTTAGCTCAACTTGCAATAGGAAAGCATCAAAGTTTCATGGAAAAATTACTAAAATTTCAAGGAAATCAGAGGACAAAGTCTTTTTATATAAAAGAGACTAGCTTCCTTTGATTTAGTAGGAACCAGACAAAGTTCAGTCGGAGAAACGTATTTCCTTTCAAAATCTGACACTAGGATTGTATCTCTAATATTAATTGCTTTTATTCACAACTTTGGTTCAAATTGATATGACAATGTCAATGACACCTAGAGCATGAACTCCCTGTAGGTGCTGTTTATGCAGCTTAGATGACCCCCAACCTCTACAGCCCAGCTAGTGTTCTAATTATGCTGAAGTATGCTTTACACAAAGCCGATAGGAAAACTTGGATCCAGCTAAACTATTAAGGAGGAAGGGAGATATTTACCAAAAGTTCCTAATTAACTAAGTGTCCTGGCTTGCCAGAGGGAAAAAACCTCACTCTATACAGAATGTAATCCTCTGATATACATACAGCATAAGGTTCATCAGTCACACTTTTTCAGAAGCAGTCTCCCTGATTTTCTAAGACAAAAGATGGTGAGACACAGTTGTAATGGCTGTAAAGTTAGATTTTCTCTCATGCTTAAGTACACTCTATTTTTTTAACAGGTCTGCATGAGAAATCTGAATTATAAGTATGCAGAGCAGAGACAAAGAGGTGAAAAATGTGGCCATTTCTAGTGCAGTACATGGTAGCCTACCATTCTGTAGCTTTAAGGTGCATGGAAATCATTGATAAATGGAGAGTGTGGATATGCTCAAGGAGTCACATCGTCACCATGCACTGAACTCAGCATGGCCTGAGAGCTGTCAAACTCTCCACCACAGCATAGAGTAAGTCTTCTCCCCTGGAGGAATGTGTCACACAACAAGCTCTAGGCAAAAAATGCAGGTATATACATGTGCCAATAGGAAAAGTGGGCTGATCATGGCAGTTCATCCCACTTCTGGTAGGGATATAGTTCAAAAGTTCTGCTAGGTCTCACTGACAGGAAAATATAAAAAGAGCTCATTCATCACATCTCAGACCCAGCCCAAACTCACACCTGTGCAGACTCTGCCATCTGTGGAAGGAGTTGAAAGTCTCAACCCATCTCAGCACAGTAGGGCACACAGAGAGTGTCAGCCCATTCCTCACCTCCTGCAGATCCACCTGGGGTCTGAGCTGTCTCACTCCAGAGTAGTAGAACAGAGGCAGAGGAATGAATCTCCACTCAAGAGAGTTTGGAGAGCAGAGGACATGACATCTTTACTCCAGCTCCCAGCAACCTCCACCCAGGATAAGTTAGTATTTGCAATAGAAACCTGGACTGAAATACTAACACTACCTGAAAGCTTCTGACAACACCTGCTACTGAATCTCATGTATTTCTTCCCTTCTGTGAAATAAAAAGCAACAAAAATACTACTGAAAATATTAGAGTTCTCTGTGTTGAGCTCTTTGTAGGGATTAATGGTCATCCTGTCCTAGTTATCAGTGTCCTTTGTACCAATTTAAACCTAGTTACAGTGAGATTATTTTAAATTCAAAGCAATGAATCAGAAGCAGAATTTGAGCTACAGTTTTACAGATGAAGTAAAAATCTTTAGAGCAAGTAACTGCCATGCATGAGGTTAGAAAGCTACTTTCAAGCAGTTATCTATATAAACATCTGCATGATATCAACTATTGGAAGTATTAGCATAATAGGTATTTACTTTTTTTTTCCTTAATGCAATGACACTTAATGAATTTTAAATTTCTTACAGCAAAACTGTTTTCTTAAATTTGTATAGTACATTCAACTTGAGTGAAGCTCAGGAAATTTGTGATTCATTTCTCTAAGGTACATCACAGCAATTCATTACAAACAGCAGAGATAGGATACAGCTCACAGAATGGGCTCAGTTCAATTCAATACATGAGAAAACTATTGAGAAAATATATGGAATATGTTCATAAGTAGAACCTATTTATGACCTTTTCATAGGAGTGTGAGTTGAGAGGCATAAGACGATCTCTGTCTGTATATGTGCATGTTAGTATAAACACAGATTTAAATTTAAGGCTATGTTAGTTATCATATAAACACTGTTAATCTACATAAATCAGACACCTGTTATTCCTGTGTGGTGAAATTATAAGCACACATCACCCCAAATAAGCACCAGTAGAAACCATTCTCTAGTGCACCTTCACAAACCCTGCGCAAGCATGAAAAAAAGAATCCAAAACTCTCTTGTATAAATATTTTAGAGACTTTTAAAGCTTTTTATTAGGAATATTTTTGTAACCTTTTAACTCTTTGATACTGTGAATTCAGCCATACAGATCTCAGAGGGAGATAAAAATTCTAAGTAATAAAATTGTTCAAATTGACTTTCTACATTCAAAACCTAAAGGACCAAATACCAGATATATTGAAAAATATAGGGTATAAATATGTGCTATGTATCCATGGAAAACCAAGAATCTGATATATTCAGTAGTTCAGAGATCTTGTATTGTGACCATTTAAATACCACTTCTCTGAACTGAAATTGTACGATGGAAATCTCCAACATATATGAAGGAGTAACTCTTTTTAGTCAATGGTGATTATAGCTATATGCACACATATACACATAGGTACACAACTAATGGAACTTCTGCCTTCATGCTTGAAATGTTGAAAATAAGAGAGACAGCAATAAAAGCAAGTGTGATTGTAGAACCAAATAACAAATGCAATTCATGTGTTAAGTCCAAAATGCTGTTTCATGTGTTAAATCCAATACTCTTTTCATCACCAGATGTATAGTACGTAACATACTGCTAACTACATAGTTGAATATGCCAGTCAGCAGCTATTCCTTGACCTTGTTTTTCTCTTCAGTGGACTAGGCAAATTTTCAAACTCTGGTTTTAATTCCTACAAACAAATCTGCCCAGCTCTAGCAAACATTTTCCACTAGAACTTTGAACAGTTACAAAGCCTAGGAAATCTATGCTTACTAGTACTTTTTCCCCATTATAAAGTTCACAGCATAGAAGACTCTGTAGTGATTAAGAAGTCATAAAAAAAAAGCTGATGAATATTCACTCTGTTTCTTAAAAAAACATTGATTCAATGACTTTTTCTTTGTATTTAACTGTGTTTCAAAGCTAATTTCAAGTTGGATCACTACCAGCAAATCTGGATTATGTACTCAAAGAACCCAAAATTCAGATTTGTAAGGATGGATTCTATCACTCTCCAGTTAGGGAACAGGAATAAGACCCTGGGACTGAAAAACCCTGACTTTGCACTGTTTTTGAGTGCCTGTGTCTCATTTAAGAAACAGAGACAACATAGCACGTAGAATATCAAGGGTTATGGAACAACCTAAACCTTCATCCTACAAACACTTATGCCGGGGCTTAACTTTACAACCACATGTAAAAGTTCCTTTGATTTTAATGGAACTAAGAACAGGAAGAATGTGAGTAAATGTTTGCAGGACCAGGGTTCAGAAGGTCATGGACTGTATTTTAGGAATATTTACAATTAAATTCTTGTGGACGACTTACAGAGAAAGAGGCTTTACCAGAAGACATTTCTAGATAGCAAACAAATTCAAAAACTTCACAAGTGTAAAGGGAAAAATTTGTGATTAATTTATTTCCCAAAATTATTCGTGGATTTTTGCCATATGCTAACATCAGGAACCTATGAACGGTAGCACTCCTGCTGAGCTATAGAGAAACAAATTTCTGAACCTTGTGAAGCATTCTGAATCCTTTGAAAGAATTCCCAGATGTTTGTATGGAGTAATTTCATTTCCTTCTCAAGGGCTCTCAGTTGTGGAGGCCTAGAAGTTGTATTTAACCAAGGAATAACATAATTTGAAAACCACTGAGATAGTCTCATATACACTGTCATATTTGTGAACACGAATATTTGTTCTACATCTCTTCACTGAGCACAGAGAAATGCATTCTCTGCTGTCTAAATACCTGATGCGAAAAAGGACCTGGAGGAAAGCCAGCTGGCTTACGCTCAGCCAGTGTGAGATGGAGGTGACACATGTTGGCAGACTGAAGCACTTTGAGGACTTAGCAGGAACTTTCACTGCCTCTCCAGTTGATGGCATCTGTCCACCCATTGTCCAAGTGGCTTTGCAATCAGCTTGACTGCATGATTTCCAGGCATCAACTTGTTCTGTGTTTCCAGAATGCCCAGAACACTGAGATCACAGACTGTACAACTGTAAACTCCTGTGATACAAACAATTAATACTAAGCACAGACACTTCCCAAGCTCATCTCTGGTTCCACGTTCTCGCTATTAATAGTAGCAGGTATGGTATCCTCTATCTGTGGCTCCACCAGGGCTGCAGCACTTCCTCATCAAGATATAGCATGTAAAATTAATCATGTCTTTAATTCTGCATGACTAGAAGGACATAACATGGCATTGTCTTTGAGCCTCAGTTGGAAACTGTTCAATAATGATATTTTACTTTGCAAAATAAAACCAACCTCAGTGAAAGTATGCAACACTGACTTTGCCTCTTATACTGGTGATCATTTCCACCAGTCTTATCAGGTAAGCCATGCTGGTACTTAGAAAACCTGAGCATTGAATTGACTCTGTGATTGCCAGATAGTCTTTTTCTCAAAAGAGGTGAACAAAATACTTTGGTTTTTTGCAGCAGGCTAAATATACTGCATGATAGTGCATATGAGACTCTCTTAGTGGTTTTCAAATACACGGTGTTCTTTAGTTGAAGAATACACCTAGGCCTCCACAACTGAGGGACCACAACGTGGAATTGTTTTGCCTTTTTCAACAGGCTAAAATGAAAACATTTTCTTCAGAAAAATATACCTACTGTTGTGAGATCAGAGTATCGACAATTTTGTCTGTTCATTTTCCTTGACAAATGAACTAGACTCTGCTTGACACTTTCAGTCATTACTCCTCAGCCAAACAGATGTTATTTCTGCACTACACATTAAGTTACTGAAAATGTTAGGAAGTGGGAAGTCTTGCACTGGCTTAATTTTTCACAAGTTCTACCATCATAACTATGCATTTCAAAAAGTCACTGTTTGATACAAAATTTCTAGGGTGGTTTATTATATGATATTTTCAAAGTTGCTGGGAACTGAAAATCCCACTGAACTCCCTGTGAGGGAAGTGCTCATACTATTTGAAAATTGGAACACTTCTCAAAGTGACTAAACACAAGGAATAAATGGCTAACCATTCCTGTTCTCTCTCAAAAACATAGCTGCAGATATACATTCAATCTGGAATGAAAATATTTATTTTTCCCTGTCCAGAAATTAAACAGGGGAGCTGTTTCTGCCACATAATAAAGGAGAATTTGTATCCAAGCAAGAAAACACAACTAAACAAGATACTCATTTTGAAGGGAACAGCGTTACAAATCTATGGTATGTTTTTATTCAGTTTATACTCAATCAGATTATAAAGGAGAAGCCCCATACCATACGCCTTTGAGGAAATAGTGTCTTATTAAGCGACTCCCACTCACTGTCATGATAAAGTTCAGGTGTCATTTTTCATTATGATTACAGCCCTGGCAGAGTAAAAGGTTTTGGTCTTTTCCGTTCAGTCATATGAGTTTTTCCTGACAGCTTTTAGATTGCAAGACGATAATGACTGCAGTCATTCTGGCAGAAAACACTGAGGTTATTCTATATCAATCTTCCCCTCTTGTGTTGTTTCTTTTCTACTGTTCACCCAAGAGCTGCAAGTCAGTTGTCCCAAGTTATTAGGAGATACATCTCCTATGTCTTCACCGTACCAGAGATTATTTTGAAATTTTTTAAAAGCTTAGTAGCTTTAAGAATACAGCATCAAAGTTTATTCAATTAGGACAAATATTTTAATCCCTTTTAGGCTCCAATGTGTTCAAAGCTTCTCTCTGCTTACTCTAAGATTTTATATTGGGCATAGACAATATCTCAGTATCTACAGTCATGTACTTAGAGTTGCTTTAAAAGGGTCTGTGGTATTTTCACTGTAAACCTTAGATTTTTTTTAAAAGACAGTAAGTCTTGATTTTCATACTAGACACGTGTTTTCTACAGAGCCCTTGTTAAAAGGAACAAAGTTGTTTAACATGTACTGTTTTGCTCTGTCTTTTGGATTTCTTGATGAGGCTAATCTCTGCATTGAAACATTTCACATAAATTCATTTCCTTCTTTTTGTCTTCTTGGTATTAGGAAAAAAACCCAAAGAGAAAAGGAGAGCAATTATGGATTAAATATATGATGTAAAATATATGGATAAATTAAAGGTAGGAAACACAAGACCTTCCTGAAATGTCTTTTTTTAGCTTGACCTAAGTTTTATGGTGCAACAGTTTTCCCAGTTTTTTACTTCTCTCTCATGGGAAACCAAATATTTTTATGCATATGTATTTTTAGATATATATACATATATGTATGTATGTATGTATGTATGTGTTCACTCTAAAATAATAGTTTCCCTGGTAAAGATAAAAGACAAGGGTCCATCTTTATCAGAATCAATGACAAAATCATAAAGTGCAGAGGGCTGCATTTATCTACATTTGTGTCACTGACAAGGAAACCAAAACACTTCCATTAGGGCCAGTGGAACTTTCTGATATACACTAAACACAATAAAGGCCTATATGGGGGAAAGCATCCCCTCACTTATTCACTCTTGGGCCAAGAAGGCATAAAAAACAATCAGAAACCCATTTCAAAATGCTGGTGCAGACAGAGTCATGGTAGAGCCGTTGTATAACTTCCTGGGAAGTCAGTCATACACAGGATAATGTTCTCCCTTTCTGGGCATGTTCTCCTGGAGGTGTCCCACTGTTCACACTGACAGCAGGACATAACGGAACAGAGCAGCACAGTAGGCAGGGCTGCTGTCCTTAAAAATGGGTTTGTCTGGAAAAGCAGGACACCAACAAGTGAGGTGAGAAACAGAATTTATATTCTTTGGCACAAATGCTAAGAAGCAAATGAAGTCAGTGTTTATTAGTCCTAATACAGTCCTTTAAAATAAACATGAAATTATTGGGTAATATGAACTAGAGCAATGAATGAAATGCTATTGCTGAGCCAGTAGCATCACCTTAATTAGCAAGATTTTCTCTTGTTAGCTATGATATAACTGTGTCTTTCACTGGCATTTTACTAGCAGTACAAATGGTTTTACTGTAATTTTTACAGACAAATTTGTACATGACTGAAAGGTACAGCTGCTCTTAGGTTGTATGTTTGAGATTTTTTCTTCTTTCAGATATTAATATTTCTACTTTGGGTTAGGAGGAAGATATAATTTGGGTAAGAAATTACTACAAATTGAGGCAAAAATAAAGCAATATGAGGAACTGTGGCCAAACCATTAGTAATTAAATCAGGATGGGGAGATGGACAGACGAAGGTTTGAAGGAAATAAATGTGATTCACAGAGCCTTGAAAAACAACTTGCAGGACATCTTCCCTCTGGAGAAGAATTGCCCACCAGGAGACTAAAATATGTTCATATAGCCAGACAATGGGGTAATAATATTGAAGTCACTAAATCCAAAAGCCCCAGGAAACTGCTGTAAGTTTTGGCTGCTCTGAAGCCATAGTAGTGGCTGAGGATGTACTGCTGCACACCTCCCTCTTTGCACGGAGGCTTGACCCATAGAGCTATGTAGTGGTGAGGAGTACCGCCTCTTGGACTTCCCCAAGCCACCACTATGTACACTAGAAGAGACAGCAACTGCTTCGGGAGGGGAAGTAGCCATTCCCTTTCCTCCCTCAGCACACAGGACTGAATGGGAGCATTCCTGGCCCTCCAGCATCCCTCTGCACAGAACCACAGCATTATCAAAGTTAAAAGAGACCTTCAAAATCATCTAGTCCAACCAGCCAAGCACAAGCACATCACTCATAAACCACATCCCCAAGTGGCACACCCAGACAACTCTCGAACACTTCCAGAGACAGTGACTCCACCACCTCCCTGAGCATCTTACTCCAACATCTCAACACTTGTGCAGTATTTTTTCTAATATCTAATCTGAACTCCCCTAGTTGTAGCTTAAGGACATTTCCCCTCATCCTTTCATTTGAGACATGATGGAAGAGACTGACCCCCACCTCACTACAACTTCTCTCTCCAGGTCTCTCATTACCCTCAGGTGCATCCCATCTGGGCCCACAGACTTTTGGGTGTCTAACGGGCATAGCAGGTCACCAACCATTTCCTCTTGGTTTATGGGGACTTAGCTTCCATCACTAACTTCTAGCTCTGGGAGTTGCATCTCGCTGTCAAGCCTTATGTCTTCCCTGCAGAACCAACCGTGCTCCAGGCAGGTCCCCTCCATCAGCTTGCCATGCAGCTGTTCAGTTTTGCCATCACTGCCATGAAGGTTCACACCAGCTTTACAACAGCATTTCCTGGTCATAGTGCAAACACTTTGCTAGGCAGGTCTGCTCCATAAAGAGCCTTTTTGCCAAGTACCTCCTGGTAAATAAAGCAATACAGGGCTCAGGATGATGGTTATAGGCTCATTCAAACAGCTGGCAACTTCAAATGGTTGGCTGACAACTTGGAGCTTTAAGTTTCAATAGCAGAAAAGTGTATTTTGAATATTAGCTCATGCAGCCGAAAAGCTGGTTGCATCACAAAAATATAATCCTTTTAAATCGCAGCTCAGTGAAGACAGTTACATGCCAATTGACCTAAAAATTTGAAGCTCATGAAAGCAGGCATGTGTATATAAGCTGCATTATGCCTTGACTGATACCTTTAAAAACAAGCAATGTTTTAGTTATTCAAATGTTTAAGAAATGTGAAGTAAGATAAGATTAGTTTCTACTTGGTGCTGGTACCAGACTACAGAGAGGAAACAGAACTATGTGAAACTGCAGTAAGCAAGATGAGGTAGGGCAGTCGTGGTACCTCAGAATTTTAGCTGAGAAATAGTCTGGTACCTTTTGAAATCTGACACAATCGTGGCCAAAGTGGAACCACTGCATAGCAGAATGTATCTCAAAAGAAAAAGCAGTTAAGCTTCTATCACTTTCTTTTTATTAAAAGATGACTTTGAAGTGAAACACTTCATATGATGGCTGTTTGGCTGTGGGTCTTGCATCATTGTGGTTTGAGTGTTTCTGATTATTTCTCTTTAGCTTTAGAAAAAGAAGATGCACTGCCAACAATGAAAAGTAAACTGTACTTATCCCCACATAATTCACCCATACCTTAAATCATGAGTTTTGCCCCACAAAACATAAACTATTCAGGGTCAGTGCAGGATTATCCCATTGGAAACACAGTAAATAAAGCCATTACAATAGGAAGAAAATTGGTGAGTTAGAGTACTTTTGTTTCTCTTAAGTAACATAAATACAAAATAAACAAATAAATTAAACAGCTCTCATGCATGGTTTGCAGGAGAAAATATTAACTGCTTGAATGCCAAGGTTAAACTAAGCTTAAGAAGACCCATAGGACAAAATAAGAGCTGAGTCATTAGCAGGCTATGAAATTAGAAAACAACCTGTAGTTCATATTTAAGGAAGAGTTTTAAGGGATTTTTTTTAAAATTAGGTTGATTGACTATGTAAAGGACCTGCATCAAGACATTTCAATTTAGTAATATTTTTTAACGTTCTAAGTATGATTGAAACTGTAGACCATCACAGTACCAACACACTGATTAGCAGAGCTTAAGCCCTGGATGGAAAGCACTAGGGTTTGGTTTTGGGTTGTAGGGAGGAGGGGGCATGGTCTACACTCTTGTCGAAACAGAGAATTCAAAATCTGTCTCATAGAGGCTGTCCTTCTTGTGCCACTAAATAAACCCCAGACAATAAAAACTGAAAACTTTCAGATGCTTATTAACTCAGTGTTTTCAAAAACCCAAATTACTAACTTTTTGAAAATGCTCTAGAATCAAAAATTGTGATGAGAAGCATTTGAAATGAGGGATTGACAGGAAGGGCAAAAATAGTGAAATGTTAATTTCATTTCACCAGTAGAAATCTACATTAAAGTTACTATAATGCAATGGATGCATTTTACTGGATTCCCACTAGGTAAACTGAGATCAGTGTCTCAGGAAAACTAAATATTCAACAGTGAGGAGCTATCCTATTTAGAGAAAATAGAAAAGGGAGACTTTCAAGAATTTTAGCAGATTGACACTGAACCTGCAACCAAGTCAGTAGATTGTATTTCTGTTACAGTTTATGAGCCACTGTCATTTTCAAACTCCCAAATTATCCTTTTGTATGAAAGGAAGTATCACAACTGTAGGAACTTAAAAAAAAACCAAAAAAACCCAACATATTGTGTTAAAGGAGAAACTTAAACAAACCAAAATGAAATGTAAACAAAATTAGTGGTCTGACTTAAAGCCACAAAACTATTGCAACCCAGTAAAGTCTGAAAGTCTGAAAATCCAGCTTGGCATTGTGTCCCTTGATGAAACCTGTGTGTCATTTACTCATTTGTTTGTTGTTTTTGTTGTTTTGTGGTGTTTGTTTTTTTTTTCCTGCACAAAAGGTAAGGGTACTTTTAATTAAAAAATATTATGTGAGCAAAATGACATTTCCCATAATCCTTGGAAAATGTTTCCAATTACTTTTCAAATTTCAGGTCTGCTTAATGAAAATTATATTACAGGGAAAACATAAATTTTCAGGCGAAGTAAGAATACAAAAATCTTTAACCATATGAAGAATTAGCCAAGGTTTATCCAGCCCTCACACACAGCGGAACCTAAAACAGGGACTTCTTGTACTCAATGCATACTTTTTAAATAAGAAGAAAATTTGCCTGTGAGGCAAATTATCTGAGCAGTCTGACACTATATCAGGATGCTCTCATGTCTTGGTCTCCTACATATGAAAGTCCCTTTCTTCCAGGTTGCTCAGAGCAGAGGCAAGGCTCATATAAACAGGTAGCTTGTCCACTGTATCCAAATGGGGGTGCATGTACCCCAGGGGAGGCATATGACAATCAGCTGAAGTGCATGAAGAAAATATTTTTTGCATTATTAATAGATGAAATTTAAAATAATTAAATCATGGTTATTTCATCCTTTTTTAATTTCTGTATTTGCATATGTTTTACAATGTACCTAATTTATTATTACAGTAGCACATATATACAATTTATAAATAAATATAGATCTATTGAGGATATGTGCTTAAAAATATTTTACTGATTATTAAAAAGTAGTGAATACATATAATGCATATATGCTATAACCTTCACCCATAGACCCAGCATGAAAAATTACTGTTTCAGTAACTGGTACTTCTTACACTTGGCTGAATTTGACCTATCACCACTCATGATTTTAGGAAAATACAGGGGCACCTACATTTCATTCCATCATACTATATGGTTAGCTTAACTAGCCTTCATGCAACCCTTTTAAATGCTCCTAATCAGCTCATGCAGAAAACTGAATTTCTGTTTAACACACCAGTAATCCAAAAGTATGAAAAAAAATATTCAAGACTCTTTACAGAATATGTCAGTTTATCACAAGGCTCTCATTTTACTGTATAACACAGAGGAGAACAAAAGGTCAAAATATGAACGTTTGAAAACTGACCGTGAGAAAAGTAAAAAAAACCCTTCCATTTACCCAGTATGTGACATTTTCTAGACTCCGTTTTGAGTTCATTTTCATTATCTTGGAATGACTAGTTTCCAAGAAGTACTGCAAGCAACACCAGAAAAATGCTTTGGCTTTAAAAAAAAGAACTAGAAATCTAATGGGAAGAATTATTATTATTATGTAATTTCCAGCCCAAACTAAGAGATACAGGTGGCTTGGATCGTTCTTACAAACATTAGATTAGCCTTCAGTTTCAGATGCTTTATATTAGGTTACCCTTAGGATGTGAAGACATAGCTTGGTTTAAATCAGTGGGGGTTTTGCTTTAGACTCCAAGAGGCCCTTACCTTCCATAATTTTGCCTTAACAAGATATCAGTGCTTGCCAAAAACTGCATCTTCATTTATTTGCAAATTATTACTAAAAATATTTGGGTTGATATGTAATGGATTCAAATTTTCACGTGGTATTAATCAGCATAGCTGCAGAACTATGTCAATTTAACTCACTTGAGGATCTACCAGTGGAGTTTATCCCATTTAAGATCATTCATTACAGTAAAGTAATTAATTTTAAAATCTTCCTGGTTTCACCCGGGGCTACTTCGTTTTTGTGGCTATAATCTTCAAATCAAGCAAACTCATCCTATCAAAAATGTATTATTCCTTAAAAATAAGCATCTAATTAACCTACTTTTTTCTTTATTCAGCCCTGGCACCACTCAGAAATTATATGCTGTATTTAAATTTAGGCAACTCAAATGTAAACACGCCTTTGCAAGACTGCTTACCATAGAGAAACTTTGAGTAACTCTGGTTCATTTCTACTAAAAAGTTGATTCATATTAGCTATTTGCAGAACTTTGTGTTACTTGGTAACAACTAAATACATCTGTGCAAGATCATCTTTCAACCTCCTTTTCTCAAAAAACTGTCTCAAGTAAATTTAATTCATTTTTACTTGATGCAGTATTTGCATGATAAGTGAGAAATTTGCCAGTTGAAGACTTGTGCATTTAGCTTTACAGACAGAGAACGGGAAAAAAAAAGTAAGCACCTTAACACAATTGCAACTGGGAAACAGCCTCTTCCCCGTTTCTTCTATAGGTATGTACTTATTCCATGCTGCTGCAGAGTAGAAGAACAAGGTTTTTCCATCTAACCTCTAAGTATTCAAGAAATATTAGGAAAATTTTGTATTTGCTTTCTTTTAAAATAATACAAAGCATTCAAAAGTCAAAGCTTAAGCAACGTAAGATGAGGGAGAGTAAATTCATGTCATATATATAATTTATGATAATTATGAGCTTGCATTGGTGTAGTGGTTTGTTGGACTAAAGCTCACACAATGCACAATGCCATAATGTAAAAAGAAGAAAATCAAAATACCATTGCCTAATTTAATGAAAATTAATTTATCAAGTAGGAGTTTACAACATTGAAAGCTCTTGTTAACTGTTTCACTGGAAGTGTATCTTGATTTTGGATAAATCTTTATTACTGTACTACACAAAAACACTACCAATTTAGAGAAGAAATAGATATGTGAAAGCTTAAAAACCTTCACCTGCCCATCCTCTCTCTAAGATTTCATCTAGAAAATGCTTTTCAAAACTTTTGGCAAAAGTTAAGAGTGACCAGCAAGTGATATCTTTTACTACAAAACTTGTTTCTTCAGCTTCTACTCTGCTACAGTCTCTTTTGAGTCAAGTTCTTTACACTCACAAAAAAGCCCACATACAATCACGTAATTATCCAAGTATGTAACTATGCAAGCATTGTGTGAAATAAATTGTTGAAGATGGTTAACTTTCCACTGGTTTCCATGGGGTAAGGATTGTAAAATAGCATAAAATAATTTGGGTTGGAAGGGACTCTTGAAGGTCATCTTGTCCAACTCCCCTAAAATGAGCATGGGATCTTCAACTAGATCAGGTTGCTCAGAGCCCTGTCCAGCCTGACCATGAACGTCTCCAGGGAAGGGGCATCCATCACCTCTCTGGGTAACCTGTTCCAATGTTTCACCACACTCACCATGAAAAACTGCTTCCTTATATCTAGTCTGAATCACCCTCTTTTAGTTTAAAACCGTTATCTTATTTCATATCACAAGAGGCCCTGCTAAGAAGTAAGCCCTCTTTAAGTACTGAAAGGCTGAAATAAGGTCCAAAATATTTCCCAGATTATCCTTGAAATACCTGCTAACTTCCATGAAGTTACGACAGCAGTAAGTAACTTCAGTAGAGCAAGTACTACTGGCAAAATGATGGATAAACATAATTTTGACTGACTGCCACCAAGGGTGTATTTTTCACTAAGCTTCACATATCTGAGGATTTATGTGGCACATATGGTTATTGCTGAAATCTGTGAGCAGCTAAACAGCAAAAATGCAAGTCAGGCACACTCCATCCCATTTTTTGTGAAGGAAGAGAAATGAGGACAGATTGGTAAGAGATGTGAAAATCATGCTCCAAGGTGAATTTTTAGTGTAAATCAGCTTTTCATCTCTTAGTATACACACATGTTCAGTATCTTAAGTGATAAGCCATGATGCAAAGTTAGTACCTCACTCCTCCCACTGTCTCTTTCACAGAGTAATCAAGGTCCACATAAAACCCTAACCAGATTTTCTGCCCCATTTCTATTCCATTAGAAGGCTGTTGTCTCATTGTTTTAGTAACTGGGAACCACTTTACAGCTGTGAGTGAAATTCACTCAGGGAAGTTCATACTTATTTTCTTGTAGTCACGGAAGGAAACAGTTTCTCATTATCTCAAAGGAACAAGATCACCTCCAGACCTTATCTTGTCTGTCTAAATGAAGCTAATGCCTTCTCTTGGAATGAAGCTGCTTTCCCTGACACATTCAAGCGAACTAGCATCTTGTTGTTTCCCTTTTTCTGAACACAGATGACCAGAATTGTATCTAGATAAGATCCAAAAAAAAGTAATAGGGATATCTAAAATGGCACGAATGTTTCCTTGTCTGTCTTCTTTGTCCCATCACACTTAGCTAGATATATTTTTAGACCACACTTGCCATTTTTCCAGCCACATTAATTGGATGCCTTACAGTTATTCCTTTGATTAACTTCTTTCTATGTAGAACAGAACATACAGTTTTATCTGGTATTTTTTATTACATCTTGTAATTAAATTTATTTCATGACAAAGAGTATTAAATGCGTCACTCATTCAATATGCATTTCTACATGGATGGGCATGTTTAGCTAAGAATCATTGTCTAAATGCTTCTCTGCATGGCTAAACTGGAATATTTTTCATTATGCAAAAGATCTGCACATATTATTTGTTTATTTCTGGTTGTTTAAAATAGCTGTGCCTCTCTCACAATACCTGCAACATCACTAAACCTGCTACACCTCAAATTATTCAAACATACTAAAAGGCCATTTCAAAAACTAGGCAAGTCTACTGACCTCTGTGTAGCTCAACTATCCAGAGGTAAGATCTCTCACATGCTTATAAAAAGTGTGAAAAAATAGAAACTTTAATAAATACCAATTTTTTTCCTGCACATAAGAATAAAAAATATTATTCCAAGGTAAAGTGACAAAGATACTCTTGAGAAAAAAGTAAGATGATATATTTTTTAGACTGATTTGAAGACAGAGGCAAATTTCCTATGGATTTTGCTAGAACAAGGATTATGAATTGTGTGCCAAATTATTCTAGATATATTAGCTGATTTCTCTAGTATGACAGCAGCAAGGAATAATTCCAGTAAATAAATGTGACTGCCATGAAACTACTGAGAAAAATGAGCCTTACTTTCTCTGACAAGTTCCCAAGACTCATACTGACATACACTGCTCCAAAGTCAAAGACTTCAGTCAGTGACAAATCAATATACTGATATCTAAAAGATACATTGTTTTGATATAAGAAATTACTTTCTAATTTATTGCAGTGAATAAACAAAATATTGGAATGCAAAAATGTAAATCAATTTTGCTGACCTTGAAGCTGGCGTCCTTTGTACAAATCCTTTGTTTTTGTTGGGTGAGCTCTGGCACCATTATCACATTTAGGTTGTTCATACCTAAAGAACAAACAGAGAGAAAACAAAACCAGCCAAGGTTAATGTGATTTGGAATTAATTTATTTCCAATTTTGTAGTCCAAATAAAACTTGTACTTGCTTATATTCATGGAATAATCCTGTTTTTCACTCAAAAGAGCAATGCAAACTCTGCCTATTTTTCACTTACCTCAAAGAAACCACCACATTCTACAGGAAGGAAAACTAAGGAACTGCTATAAATTATTATATTATAAAAATGATTTTGAAAAATACACCAAAAAAAAACCCACAAAAGCAAAAAAAAAAGGTACAGCTATCCTCCCACCTACAAAACCAAAAAGCCACAAACAATATGACAAACCATTCATGTTGGGAAACACCAGACAAGCAATTTCAAAATCACAGCAAGGCGGGTACTCTAGTTAGATACTATTGCAGCTCTAAAACTATGTGCCACTGTATCCTTTCTAATAAACAAAAGTAAGAAGGACTAGGCTAGCTAATATTTTGAAGAGTGAAGAACTGATAGGATTTCTACAAAGAAGGGAATTGGGCTGGAACTGCTTGAAATTAATTGTGAAAAAGACTGAATTTCCACTTGCTACTGGAATATTCTGGTCCTTCTATGCTTACTGAGTTCACCTAAAGTCACTCTGTTCGTTGATCTGGTAACAAGAAACTGTGCTATTTGTACTTCCAAGAAACATTGACATATGCAACACCACTGGCAATATCTTTTACGCAAGACTGGGAGGCATGGGAGCATCTGCTGCTGGATCTCACTTTTTTTTTAATGTCCCACTATCAATACATGATGGTTTTTCACATAACTCACCAGAATTTCTTTCTCAGAAATTTTACTTTCTTTTTCTTCTAAAGTAGCTTGAAGTTGCAGAATTCAATGTGTAGCATTTCAGAGAAAGTTTCAATTCTCAGTGAAACACACTAATACAAATTGTGTCCACATACATGCATGTGCACATACATACCTGTTCGCTAAATCTAGATTCTTTCTATTTTATATAACTGAAATTCTCCTGATCTAGTTTACCAAAAGAACATTTATTTATCAGTCCACTAAAATGTCTAATTAAAATATTCTCATCTAAACTTTATGGAAGAAAGCATTCTCTCTAGAAACATTAAATAGCGGCTATGTCCTGGGTCCAGGCCAGGCTGCTCCTAAGAGCAATGTCTAAAGATTTTGATCTTAATTATCAGGCAGCATAAACCTCCCAGTATTATTTTTCTTTTGAGGGCTTAATTTATTTCTACATCATATAATGAAACTGACCACTAGCCCATCAAATTTTGGCTTCTGCAAGAAGATAGAGTGCTGTTTTCATTGACATGGGAGAGCTAGGGACCCTTTATTCCCTAAAGAATGGCAGGAATAGAAGGTGCTTTGATAACATGGGTTGGATTCAGATACCTGTTGGATGACCACTTCAATCAGCCAAAAAAACAGTGAAAGGGAAATCTCTGAGCAATACTCACTAATGCAGTGTCTGGCAAGCAGCCTGGTCCCCAGTTAATCTGATACCTGACTGCATTGCCATCATCCTCTTCTGTTACTGTTGTTGCTCTGTGCCTACCCTTTATTTTTTGGCCTCTACTCTTCTACCCTGTTAACTTATGTTTTTGTTAAATACACACATAGTTCATAATATACAAGCTAAATCTAAAGCCCAATAGGTGTTAAATGGTGAAATGTGACAAGCCTGCATTTAACTCTTTAAAGCAACTGAAGACAGAAAATGAGTCATTAGAAATTTACCATACAGGAACAGCCATGCTCAAAACTGATAAGAAAAATAAACTTGCCTCAGTTTTCATGGAGAAAGAGTGGGAAAGGGATATCATATCAGAATGGAGCACTGTCAGGTTAAAAATAATGTAGCTAAAAGACATCCCAAGTTACTCTTTTGAATTTTAAAGGGGAAAGAATCCCTAGATGTGAATGTATATCTAGAATCATCAAGGGCTTATGAAGGCTTCTTTATACCTCTGATCAGTCTGCTGGGAAGAATTGAGATTTACTGAGGTGTAAAACTAGTAGAGGATGGAGGCTTTCACATGGCTTCTACAGCGTGGGCAGCCTCATGAAACAGGTAAATTACATTCTTATAGTTTAGAGAATCTTGTGCAAGTGAGTTGGGGATTACTTTGCACATGATGCTAGTTGCTAACAAGTCCCATGTAAGAACACAGCCTCATGGCCCCCACCGAACAAAAACAAGAGGGTTACACTCTTATGTCCAACAGGCATTGGGATCCAGCTGGTGAGGACCATACTGATAAGACTTTTGGGAGGATTGTTGTTTTTACCTTTTAAATGTATTACTTTCATTTAATTAAAAGGATGTTTCCTCTAGGTTTTCATAAAATTCAGCTTTATACCAGAACTTCACCTATTTCTTTAGAGTTTTATTGTCTTAAATGTTCTAGAGTGGCTCTTAATTGACATATCTATTTTAACTCTAGGATGAGATTATTTTTTTCTGAAATACCTTCACTGACACAACTTGTCTTTTTTTTTTCAGATGATGGTGTATTAGAAGGTGAATGAGTATTAATAACTTCCCTTCATTTTGGGGGTCTTATTTAACGTGACTATTCATTGTGATATTCAGAGCCTTATGACATGACAAATATTATCCTCATGAATACATTGAAAAGAAACAACATGCAAAATGCTAGGCTGTTCTGGCAATAGCTTCCCAGATCTATCTATCCTTTCACTGTTGCTCCGCAGTGATTCAATTCGTATTTGAAGATATTTCAGCATGCTATTCATCCATATTGCTACCAGTAGTATTTATGCTTTCAGTTTCTGCAGTACCATTTTAAAATATTTTAATTTCTATTTTGCAGTGGAAAACTGAAATATAGCACACCCAAGTTTGCACAAGTCCTTGGTTCTTTAAACTAGAAGAGAGTTATATGTTCACTCTTTCAATTCTATAAAAAATAATTACAAAAAGACAACTGTATATCCTTCATCATATTCTGATCCCCCTTTACTTCTCTCTGCCAAAGGAAGAAGGTTTAATTTTATCAATACAGAAAAAAAAAAATTAAAATCCGGAAATAATTAATGGGATTCCAGCCCACCTAAATCTTTCTCAGAAATGAGGTCTAGACATTCCTCTTAAACTCCCGGCAGTAATCCCACCTGCTTGTTTACCAAGACTGTAGATTCCTAAATACACTAGTCATTCTTTATTTAGTATGAAATTCCTAAAATTACTTACCCATCTGTGCTCAAAAATGTCCTCTCTAGGGATATTACTAAATATTACTTCCTCAGAGCTTCATTGAGAATGGATCGTCCAACAAAGCTGAACAAACTGGAAATTGTCAAGACCACAGCAGCTGATCTTTTTAGTAACAGACATCAAGCAGAGCACTTTTGTGTCTAAACGATATGCATATGGAATGATTAAATCCAATTTTCCAGCCTTCCAGCTTTGGAGACATCCAGTACAGTGAAAAGCCTTCCTGCTGCCTCTTCTCCCACAGCTGAGTGAATGTGTAGTTGCCAAACACAGGAGGCCAGAAGACCAAACAGGAAAAAAAGAAGACAAAGACTGATTCGAGGTCCATAGGTGATTCATCAAGGGGTTGGGAAGACCTAGAATTTCAGTCTGTATGACAGCAGGAGCCAAAATGACACACAGTGTATGCGCACTATACATATGAACAGGAAAGTGAGCTGGTTGATTTTCAGAGATCAACACCACTAGTTTCATAAACAGTTCATTTTGACATGCAGGATGTGGCAGGAAGCCTGCACAGATGAACAAAGGGAACCTAACAAAATTCAGACTTAAAAAGGAAGCATAAAAAGGGTAGAAATAGAGTCAGGTGATAAAGACACTGTCCAAATGTGCACGAATTGGGTAGGAAAACTAAAGCCTCTTGGAGGCCAATCTGATAAGGAAGATGATGGTCAATGAGAAAGACTTCTTGCATTTGTATCAGCAGCAAAAAGAAGACTAAGTGTGGGACTGCTGCTGGGTGGGACAGGAGAGCTTGTAACAAATGACATAGAGAAGACAGAAGTACTTAATGCCAACTTCTCCTTGGTCTTTACTTTTGAGACCAGTCTTCAGGCATCCCAGGTCCCTGAAACCACTAGTAAAGTCTAGAGCAAGGAAGATTTACGCTGGGTGGAGAAGGATCAAGTCAGGGATTGTTTGTTTGAACAAACTGGACATACACATATCCACAGGACCTGATGGAATGCACTCACAGCTACTAAGGGAGCTGGATGATGTCATCATGGGCCACTCTCAATTATCTGAAGGGTTGTACTGGCTGGAGAAGGGAACTGGAAGAAAGCAAATGTCACTTCTATCTTCAAGAAGGACAAGGAAAAGTCGAATAATAAGCCTGCCAGCCTTACCTCAATTCCTGAGAGGGTGATGAAGCAAATCTTCCTAGAAACTATTTCAAAACATACGAAGGAAAAAAAGGTGATTAAGAGTAGTCAGCATGGAACTATGAAGAGGAAATCATACTTGGCCAACACCACAGCTTTCTATAACTTGCTTAGTGGATAAGGTGAGAAGGGCAGATACTATTAATTTTAGCAAGGCTTTTGACACTGATCACATTCTCATAGATAAACTGAGGAAGTATGTGCTAAATAAATGAACCAGGAGGTGTGTTGAAAAATAGCTGAACAGTCAGTTTCAAGTAGCTGAAACCAGCAGCAAAATTTCAGATGGAAGCCAGTCACCAGTGGAGTGCCCCAAAGCTCATAGAGGCAGTATTGTTTAACCTCTTCATTAATGATTGGGATGCTGGGACACAGAACAATTTTAGCAATTTTCAGATGATACAAAATTGGGAGGAGTGGCTGACACACAAGACAGTTGTGCTGCCATTCAGAGAAACCTCAACAGGCTGCAAAAATGGGATGGCAGGAACCTCATGAACTTCAAAAAAAGGCAAATGCAAAATTCTTGCACCTGGAGAAGATTAAACCCTGCACCTGTACGGGATCAGGCCAATAAGTTGAAAAGCAACTTTGAAGCAAGAACCTGGGATTTCTGATGGATGCTGGGTATGAGGCAGTAACACAGCCTTGCAGCAGAAAAGGCCAATAGCCTCCAGGGCCACAACAGAAAGAGTCCTGTCCTCAGGTTAAGGGAGGCGATCCTTCCCTTCTCGTTCACAGTGGGAGAATGAGACAGATCTGCAATGTTGTGTCCAGCTCTGACGTCCCCAAATGAGAGATACAGACATACTGGAGTGCGCCTAGCAAAGGGCCATGAATTTCGTCAAGAAACTGGTGCATTTGACATAATAAGGAAAGGGTACTGACACAGTTCACCCTGGGAAAGAGAAGGCTCAAGGAAGGCTCAATATTGTTCTCTATAGATATCCAAAGGAAGGAAAATAAAGAAAAGGGAGTCAGACTCTTCTTGGTGATGTCCAGTGGCAGGAAAAGAGGCAATGGTTACAAAATGAAATACAGAAAATTTTGGGAAAATGTCAGAAGAAACTTTTTTTTTAACTATAATGGTGATTAAACATTAAAGTGGGCTGCCCAGAGAGACTCTGGATTTTTCATTTTTAGAGATACTGAGAACCAACTGAATATATTCTTTAGCAATCTACTGTAGATGACATTGCTTTGAATAGAGGCGTTGAACCAGAGAATCTCCAGAGGTCCCTACTTATCTCAGCTATTCTGTGACTCTATAATAAAATTATAATACTAAGAACTACCAAAAAAAAAAAATAGAAACAAACCAAAACAACAAGAAGAAGAAAACCCCACCAATAAACAAAACCCAACAAAAACAAAACCACAGCAGAAGCCCCATTGCTTTATGAGCACAAGAAGATGATTTGGACTCAAATTAGGGAATAGGAAATAAAATTATTTAAATTATCATTCAAAGAAGGATTAGCAAGAAGAAGAAGAAACTGTGAACAAACCTAGGGATGGAGAACAGAGAAGGAGCACAAAAGGGAGCCTCTGGAATCTCAAGAGGACATCTCTAGATCCTCACACAATATGTGTACTAATTCTACAGTTTCAGGATCAAATCTGGACTATTTTGTTTACAGAGTTTATGAACCTCAATTTACCAGAAACAGTAGATCAACAGTCATAAGTCATAAAATTATTGAATCCATAAGGTTGGAAAAAGACATCTAAGTTCATCGAGTCCACTTTAGATGGTACTGTAAATGGTGTGGTCTAGACTATGGTATAAGCAGCCTGAACTAAATCAGCACTCGAACAATATGTGAAAAAAACCTCCCCAATAATATAGTATTTCACAAGTGACTTACAGTGTGTGTTTCTTTTACAAACCTTATCAAATGACAAAAAATGATTTTGCTTAAGCTTGAAAAGAGTTATGATCACATTAAGATACCCATACTGCCTGCCAGTTTTACATGAGTTTCTATAGCATTATTACAAGGGCCAAACCACAAAAACCAACCTAAATAACATCCTTTGGAGCATGATACGTGCCTTGTCTACATCTGCTCTATGTGGCTTACAACACTTCACCATGTATCCGGCTCAGCTTAGATGACTGAACTCCAACCTTCTATTAATAACACACTAAAATGATATTTCCTCTCTATGGGTTCCTGAGTAGTTGTTCCATCAAAGCCTGTCACATGAAATAGTTGAGGAGATTGCTGGAAAAAAACCTGAACATTTCTGAAGTTGGAAGTGGTTTCTGTCATAGACCATCTTACTCAGTTCTTTTATATTCAGGTTAAGGAGTGTGAGATTTCCTCTGGGACTATTCATTATCTGCTCCAAGCCTTGGTTTCTCAGCACAAAACAGAAGTAAAGAAGACTAGGACAGCAAACTGCCTGTGACACTGCAATGAAAGAGTCCGTGGCCATCTGGCCTTAATTTTTGATATTTCTTGAAATATTTCACTTTATAGTGCAAAAAACTTATAATTCCACCGGTAATAGAAATCTACATGCTAGCACATGGATACCAAGGCATCTTCTCACTAGAGCTTTTGAGCACTGAATGTGTAGTCCCTTACCTTGTTGATGTACCAGGGATGGGACGTCCTGTATCCACCAGAACGCACCAGCAGTAGCCTGTGGAAGGATGGCACTGCACTGGTTTGTAGAGGCCACCCTGAGCACACTCTGGAATGAACACATTGTCTTTCTGGGGCTGTTTAGCTTCCTCCAGGGCTGACTGAAGTTCTTGATCACATGACGATGCTTTTGGATGGAAAAGAAAAAGCACTGAAGAAGCTAGACCGAAAGGGCATATTAGATTTATCAGACAGTTTTTAATATGTTTGATTGCATATAAGGATTGTCTTTGAAAAGGTTTGGTACAGCTCAAATACCAGCTACATTGTTTTAGGTTGTATACTGTTAGAAGTTTTAGTTTTCTTTTCAAGCAGCTGCTTCATATTATAATCCTCTTACCCAGAACACTCCTTTCCTATACTTGATTTAATCTATGGATAACCAAATACTTTCTCTGATACCCTAAAAAAATCCTCATCTACTCCACAGTCCCTAAACTGCTGATTCTTTTCAGAAGGATTTTCAGAAGATTTTCAGAAAGAACAGGAAAAAGCCAGCCTGTTAGGATTCCTTAAATGATTTTTTCACCTAGATATTAATTTAGATTTTTATATTCTGCTCTTTGCAGTTTTGGAACAACCTCTTAAAACAGTGAGAATTCTTCCATGCTCTTTTCTGGTGATTCTGGTATTGGCAATGTATCATTTGCTCTGGAAAAAAAGACCCACAAGGAAAAAATAATACATTTTTATCTCCTATTATCAATATTTCCTAGATCTTTCTGAATGTGTGAAAACCTTATGTGTGAAAACACATTCCCAGCCTTTATATGAAAGTATGAAGCAGGGGGAAAGAGCAGAAACCACAGGGCCTAAGAAGGCTGTCAGTTTACACCAGTCAGTAAAATAACACCTCTGCTGAGGATTTTTGGTCACTTCTAAACTGGTACATGTGACACTGCAGAGATAATAAATGAGACAGGCTATTTACTCAAGCCATTATTTCTCCAGGGACTTTAAAGTCAGTCTTCTATCATGTGAAATTTAGATGGTTACTAATACAGCTTCTGTATAATTCATGAACTATCCAGTGAGGAAAAAAAATTGGAATATTTGAAAAACAAGAATATTAAGCACTCTATGAGCACATAAATTACTCACAGGAAAATTTCAAGTTACTAGAATTTCAATCACTAAGAGATTCTCTTCAGTTAAAGAAAAATCCTTTCAATGTTACAATAAAAAAAAATCTATAAGTAATATTTGATCTTCTTTCAAGTCAAGTCAGTTAAAGGATATACTTCTTGACTTTTCACATTTCAACCCACAAAAGAACAAGTTGAATCCTGACTGAATTTTAACATTTTAACAAATTTCAGCTTTAGTATAATCTCATTTACTTCTATCCACAGGGTTCAGAAAACACTTTGTAAATTGTAGGCATCAACTGACAGAAATTCACTATCTAAGTTCAGAATACTACTGTTCCTTGCCACCTTTTTTGCAAATTCAAACGTCCAAAATCAGTAAAATTTCTGTTGAGGAGAAAAAGGTGGTAGGAAGTTAAACACCTTCAATGTTTAAATGGCACATAATTCCATCTAGACAATGTCCTGGTTTGCAAAACAGTATGTTTTGTTCCAGCCTATGTAAAAGGTTTAAAACCTTTTTAAAACCAAGCATATCACTTCCTAACTTGATTACAAGGCATGGATAGACATGTTTGTTGACTTTTTTTCATCTTTTGTTTCACATAGTATTTGAACAGGACATCTAGATAAGTTGTTTGATTTTGCGTGTTTTTGTCTTGCTCTACCCATTGACATAAGCACATATTGAATAGCTCTCAAAGTGCCAGTGTTTAGATAATGAACAGTACTTAGAGAATCAGTGTAGTGGGGACAGAAGTGCTCCTTTAAAAAAGGGGAATATTTAATTATTTGCACATTAAAACCTTCACAGAAATAGCTATGGTTTCACAAATTAGAAATCTGTCACCAACATCCTCTCAGAGTAGCCAAAATAAATCTTTTCCTCAGTGAATCTGGATTAGGATGGTTATGAAGTAACAAGGTATGAGAACCCTGGAAAGCATATCGCTTAGCTTAGTTGTTCACTTGTTCTGTTTTGTATATAATCAAGCAAAAAAGACCAAACCGGGTGAAGCAGCTGCAGTGACAGGGAGGAAATCATTACTACTTTTTAAACTCCACTAAGTTAATTTCTCTTTCATACTGATAAACCTTGGGACCATGCCATTAGCTAGTGTGACCTTTTGTTTACATCCTTGTAACTAGCAACACAGTCCTGCAGATGTGCAGGTATTATTATCGCACCCAAACCCAGAGGAGCAATATATTTTCATGCTTCCAGCTTTTTTTTATAAAATACATTGATGTATAAAGACTACATGTCATCCAGGCAGACAAAATGTAGAAGAACAAAGAGAGTGTGACGGAAAATTCCCAGTGTAGAAGAAGTTTCACTGTTTCAGCTGTGAGCATAAGCTACACTCCCTAATTTCTGTGAAACTCTAATTTCTACCTATTGAAACAACCAGCGAAGGACTGCACTGCTGACTCAGGGGCCAGTGCAGTCACCTGCCTTGTGGTGATTTAGGAGCCAGTGTTACAGACTTAGATAACTGGTCTTTACTGATTGACTTGCTGAGGCAAGGTTTTCTCCAAGCTACCGCTCAAGTCAGAAATTTGTATCTTTTGCATTAAGGTCAGGCATGTTCTGGTCTTTTTTCTCCCTTATGTCTGGTTTCAAATCTCAGAGGTACAGAAAAGTAGCATTTTGGGAAAGGTATTGCAGAAGGGCTGCAGGTGTGACTTATGGCTTTAGGAACGACAGTCAGAAGACTGGTTGAACTTAACATTTCAAGTGAGACTGGGAACAGAACAGACAGTGACTTTCAAAGGAAAGTTTAAAGATAAAAACGAAGGATTTTCCTCTTCTTGGAACTCTTAATTTCTTACCCTTCCCCTATAGATGGAAAATTGTAACAAGAAGAGGAACTTATCATTAGGCTAAATTAGTTGTCAGATAAAATCTAGATTATTTTTGACAGATTTTAAAAAAAAAAAAGGATGAATATGAAGGACACTATACCTGTCAGTTCTCTATAAGCAAAATAAGTCCTATTACAAATCTGCTGAACCCAGTTCATTCACTTTATTCAAAAAAAGTGCAGAACAGTTTTTTTTGCTCCCTCATAAAATGGCTAATGAGTTTCAGATCAGCTACAAGACAACCTGTCCTGTGACCGCCCAAGACCGTAATTTCTGAAGTTTAATGGTTTTGTACACTTTTGGCATGACCATTTCTGCTACCACTACGATTACTCTGTTTGTTTTCCCCACTACAACACTGTCCCTACCTGAAGGAAAACTTCTTTTAAGTGCTTATCTATAATCCTGCATGCCAGAGCCAGAACATTAGTCCTCTGTGAAACTTCCTTTCTGAGGGAACCATTCATTCTCTTTCAAACTTTTGGTTCAATTATTTACAACAGGAGTAGTGGAAAGATCCAATTGTAGCCCTGGGATGCTAAGAGCTCTTATCACAAGAACTACCATGCTGCTGCAAATAACTGTCTTTGTAATGTCAGAAGAGTCATGGTCAACAAACATTCATTTCCCAGGAGAACTAGTCATAAACATCATTAACTTAGAAAATGCCTGACAGTTTGTCCAAACAATCTGACAACAGCTATGAACTGGAACCCTAACAGATGGATGCCAGAAGTTCATGAAGTGAACAGTATGGAAAAAGATCTATGCCACAATAAAAGTAGGGTAAGTACCTTACTCATTAAAATGCATCAAACTTTCTATGGCATGTGTTACTAAAATAACATTCCTTCTGGGAACAGAAAAGCATTGACACTCTAGCTTCTTCTTTTCAAGGAATGTGCTTACACTGTTGTTATTTCACTTTGTTTCTTCAGTTTTGTGTTGCTGGAATAAAAAAGAGATGTTTTTCAGGCATCTTAGTCAAAGAAATAGCTAGAAGTAGATGAAAAAAATCCTTTCTGCATACTCTATCATTTTAGTCAGTCATTCTGTAGCTCAGCTGGGATAATTTATTTCAGGTTAATAAACATTTCTGCATTTTCTACACAAAACTATATTTTAGGTTCATAAACATGGGTGATTCAACACAGACATTTCAATTATGTAAGAAAGTATTCTTTTTGGCCCAGTTTTACACCAAGAGCCTTTGTACCACCACTTTTGAATGACAAAGTAAAACTCTTGCTCACCACTAAGAGTGAGTTTAAAAACCTGCTTTAGATGTAAGGTACTGCCTATGTCATAGTGCTATTCCATATCTTCCCTTACTTTAAAGGTGAATTACTAAATGCATTTTTTGTCTTCTGGTTCAGGATGCCTTTATAGTCCATTACAAACAACCAACATAAATTCTGCATCTTCTGTCAATGACAAACGTACTTCAGCTAATTCTAAACTCTTCGGATAAATTTCATATTTTGTGTAAAATCTTCGGTCAATTCTTGTTGCCAGTTATCCCTAAGAAAACAATCTGGATTTCTATGAATCAATATGTAAATTAATGAACAGAAAAATACCTCAAGAGTAATAACACTATAAATTGCAGTTTATGAAAGATTTCATTTATTCCTTTCCGATGGGCTACCTAAACTGTTTCTTTATGTTTACTAGGGAATATCATAGAGGAGAAAAGTAGTGACTTTTCTGGAAAAGTCATCCTGAATAATGTATGTAGCTGTGCATTTTTCTGTCGCACATCTAAAACACCAAGCGCTGTATTACGTAAGTTATGATAATCATCATGTTAGTCTTGTAACAGGAGATGTTTTGGCCTCTTTTTTCAGAAATTCTGGCAGCTTTTCTGCTGTATCTTATCACGACTTCTCCCAACATGTGGAATTTCATGATTACAAATAATTTGAGTTGGGTTTTTTTTGCGTAAATGTAAATCGCTGTATTTATGTCTAAATTTCAATGTGTTCTGCAGAAACAAGTTGTCAAATCTGCAGAAAATTACAAAGGCATCTGCATGGTACTTCAACATTTCCTGCCACTTTACAAACATTTCCTTCCAATTTCCTTAACCCCACAATCTGTATGTGACAAACAGAATTCTTTCCAAGAAATTCTGGTTTTCACTTGGTTCCTTCTCCCTCCTTTTCTCATTACCATAATGGGCCATGAAAGGACAATATAGAAAGCCTTGTTTTCAGGGTAAATGGATTTCTTATTAGGGTCTGAACCTCAGTGTCCTCTATAGAAACCAGGTAACAAGAAACCTATGAACAAAAATACTTCCAAAAGTAATATGTGAGTTCTAGAGGAGTGCAGTGTAGCACTACAGATGTTAATATTGTAGTTCTACAATGTTTCTGGGAGTATATACTGACAGAATATAATCATGTCCAAATTTCACTATACGGAGAGTTAAATTGTATGACAGTTTATGCTAAGCAGAATATTGTTCAAATTATCTGTCTGTCCCAATTAATTAAGCCCAATTTAAGCACCCCTTTAGAACATTACAAATACTGCTTTACAGAAGCTTTATGCTAGTTAATTTCAATACCATCATAATTAAGATGGATAAATAGTCATCCTATTTACACCCATGCAACCCTCTAAGAAATTCACATCTCATGAAAATAAGAATTTGATACATTTGCTTAGGATGAACCCTCCTTGAACCAGTAAAGTTAATACTCTCCAAGGAAACTGATCACAATGTGTTTTTACATTTTTAACTAGTTTTCACAGTCTTCAAGTTTCATTGAATGGATTTCCACTTAGATTACATCAAATTGTATTTCCACATATGACCAAAATGCTCACTTTAGAAAGGCAGTGGGAAGAGGGGTAATTTCTATTCAAGTTATGCTCTGCCTGCAGAGGAGTTTATGTTGACTGAATAGCAAAATGATCCATTACAGCAGTGGTCCCATTATTCCTAACACCAGAAAACACACACCTTCAAGGTAAACTAGCAAGTCCTTTACCTGTAGCTGAAATTTGTCAGAATCTATCATGTCTGTTCCTACTATAAGCACAGCTAATACAAATGACAAAAAAACCCCTAAACTATTTCATTCCAGTAAGGAGAAGTGTAGCTCCATGGCTTCCTATTCTCTCAGATTTTCCAGCTTTACTCTAGATGTTCTCTAGCATGACAGATTCCTTCTCTGAAGCAGTAGATGAGGTGGCATAATGCAGTTTAAGATGCAACTTCCTACCCCTTGTGTACATGAAATTATTTTCTCATCCCTCAGGGTCAGGGTAGGGGCATCTTATACCAATCTTTCCTAAGAACACCTGTTTTTACAAGAATTTGTCTGCCTGCCCCCTCTTGACAGTTTCAAGTAATCTCGACTCTGACAGGAATCAAGTGCAGCTCAGTGTTACAAATGCAAGAACTAATTTGCTTATGCTACTAACTTTATATAAAGACTACATTAACCTGAACCAAACAAGGAGTATTTATGGGCCCCAGCCCTCCCCCAATAGAAATCCATGAAAAAATACATTCGATGGAGAATACATCAGGTCTTAGATGAATACATTCACATGCATGTATGTTTCCAGTTAAATCAAATATTTGTTCACGGAGCAAGTCCTGCTTGTAAGCAATAGGTAATATTAATAAACACTCAACCTTAGACCCAACATCTAGAGAGCAGCCAAAACCTAGGACTAAATTACAGTATTAATACTCATCTGGCCCCACATGTTTTGATTTACATGAGGTTCAGATACACATCAGCATGAGGGTTCTCAAGGCCTGGAGAAAGCAGGCAACTTTCCTACCCATATTTTTTCTCATTTGTGAAAAAACTTGTGAGAACCAAATATTGCAGGCCCCTTGTGTGCATTTGCAGAGAGCTCTCAATGTATAGCTGCCCACTGTTTTGCACTTTTGGAGTTTGGGTAAATGATTGTGGCTAAACAAAAAAGCTCATGGCTTCAACACTGCCCTAATGATTAATTTATGTACTTTACTCCACCGAACAAAGCAGAATAAATCACAGACAGATGCTCTCACTTATCTATGTGGTTTCATATGCAAAGATACTGCAATACACAAGGAAAAACATCTGGAAATGCACTGAGCCCACAGAAAAAAACCAGAGACCACCAGATTCCAGTTAGCTTTACCTGAAAAGAACATCATCACAGTCAATCTAATCTACCAGCATACACCAAGATTTTCTCATCTGTTACCCTGGTCTTGAGTAGCTAAGTAGCCCTTTGACAAATCAAGATTTGTGTAATACATAAATTCAGGTTCTACCAACAGGGGAAAGTCTAGGGGGCTGTAAGTCAGAGGTCTGAAATGGAACGGGATGACTTGCTCTTTAAACAAAATCCAAACCCACTTGTCTGCTGGAATTATTTTTTTTTGTTTCTGGTTTAGGAAAGGTTTTGCACATACCTCTGCAATTCTTTATTTTCTTAGAATTTTAAAAACTAGGAGTCTTGTGAGAAAGACTGTAACTGCAATACTGTAAAAGAAAAAGAAATGTTTTGCCACAGAAGGCCTGCTCTTTTAGCATTGTTTGGTTGTTTCTTTTCCTGCTTGTTTGTTTATTCTAGCCTAACTTCTTGGTTAAAGAGGTGAGAAATATTATGCAAGTATTCAAATTTCTCCTGTCACGGTACTATAACTAATTTAATTACTCAATTATTCATTTGTGATTCTTTTTCTCTTCACTGAGTTCTCACACTGTCATTGAACAGATTAAGGGATCAAACTACCTACTTCTTCTAAACAAAATGTAATTCCATATTTTGCCATTCTTAGATTGAATAAAACATTAGTGTGAGGTCTGTCCACTAATTTGTTGAACACTCACAGAAAAATTAGTCTTCATTTAGAAGCATGACACAATCTGATTCTAAATGTTTCAACATTTGCATTTACCCCTACTGTAGATAAAGAACAGAAAAACATGGTTAGAATACATTAGATTATAGATCTGAGTTATTTCAAAGATGCATTTTGCATTAGAGCCAAAATTTTTATCCTGAATGGTCCCAAGTCAAATATTTTATTATGCCATCTCTGAAATGTGAGAGAGCAGTGAACCGAGAGCAGCATATTTGTGTTAATCTTCAACAGCAGTGTGTGAAAGTGACAGCAAGCCTTTGCAAGTGCCAAACATGATTCAAGGACTGGTTACACCCTACCCTCTACAATGGATTTTTAAATACAATCTTTACACAAACCAAACCAAAAATCATTTAAAGCCAACTGGTCAATCACATGGCATCAGGCTTCACAAGGAGAGTGAAAAATCTGGTCTTCTGAGGAGATGAGGCCCATCATCTCTTTTTTGCTCAATTAATGGGAAAAGCATATATTATCACCTCCAGGTGCTCTTCCTTAACTTTGTTAACTTGACTTCCCTAAAATGAGCAAGGATGCTGTGCAAAAGACTGTCCCATCCTGCCAGGATACATCTGAAAGCAATTTGACAAATGGGATAAAATTTGGTTTTCTTACGTAAGAGGAAATATCGGTACCTATTATTGCTACATATGGATGCTTCACCCTGCCAGAGCAGAGCAGCACCATTGAGTTCAAACTGCAAAATTAATCAAAATAAAAGCCACCACCCAAGATTACAGCAAATGAAAATCACTGACTTTTCCCAAATACAGTGGCTAGCTGGCCAGCTTGCTATAGCAATCTGAAGGCTCATTCATTAAACGAAATTGCGCAAAGCTACCATTCTTCCTTTATGAGTATGTTGACCAGCAAATGTTAGTCTCCTGCCAGTGGAAAAATCTCTCATTTTTAAAGAAAGATTTGAAGTGAAAAGAAAGCTGGTTCACATTTTCCACAGAGCTGTGAAAATGAAAGTCTTTGCCAGGTGAGCTGAGGGTATTTGTTTGAATAGCTCTACTAAAAATTAAAAAACCAAAATGGGCTAACAGGGGTATCTAAATTCATCCTTTTGGCACTTAACCCAGAAAGCTTACAGGGATGTTTATCAATCCAGCACTTCCCCTTAGTGAAACAGAAGTTGTCTCTCTTCACCATTTGGGATACTGAAATCAGTGCATCAGTACCTCAGTGCATGGATATGACTTTGGATACTTTACCTTATGCATCCATGTAATTTTCCTTTCAGAGGTGTACAGTGGCATCTCTGGCTGCAGTCTCTGTCATGTTCCTGCCACTGGTCCACACTGCTAATGCTGTTGGCACTAGTGTAGTGTTTTCCAGTTGTTGCTTAACTCCTGCCTGAGGTGACTACACTCCACCTACACTTAATTTTCTAAATATCAACTAATTTCCAACCACCTTACAGACAGAACCCTGTCTATTGTTGCAGAAGACAGCAGGAGCCAGGGGGACTTCTGGCTGTTTTGTGGGAATGTGATCTGAGGTGCACAGTTAAAAAATGTGCGGATACATTCAAAAAATGAAAGAATGTTATTTTTCATTTAGGTTGCTCTTCTTCGTGTCTCAGAGTATCTTAAAAAATGGTCAGTATTGTATGCAGCTCTGTCTAGTTCACAGCAGACTGGATGGGGATTACAGAATGGTAAGGATCTGGCCCTCTGACATTGAGCAGGAATATAGAGATTAACAGGCTGCTGAAACAGAAATCCTCCTTTTTTCCTCAGTATTTCAAGGAGTGTTACTTTGACAGCCATAACAGAAAAGTTCGTTCCCATCATTCCCACTGCCTCTCAGATATGTACTCTTAAAAACTACCATGTTTAAAAAATCCTAACATCAAAAAATTGTAGTAATACTAAGAACATAATTACACCCCTAAAAGCTAGCTTATAATAGAAAAAACTGGCCACTTTTCTACTGGGTTGCTCTTCTTTTTCTTGTAATAAAGAAGGCAAGAAGCAGGTGGAAAATGAGCATGCATATTATTGCTTCTGTCTCTAATTACAAGAATGGTGTTGTGCAATGAAAAGTCTTTTAACGGAGCAACAAGGAAATTCTGTGAAGTGCTATCATCAGTTGAGTCACACTGCTTCCAGAATGCATCAACTCTTGTCCTCAGTATGAGATTCAACAACATGAACATGAAGCATAGTCAAAAGGTAACTGCACTGCTTTAACCCTGCAAAAATCCAAAGGCTCATCTTAGATTAAATGCTGTACAAGTCTTTTCCCCCTAGCACATCATATCCAAAGCACACTATTTATAAAGCACGTAGGGTATTCATAACAGGAGAGGCACAGGATTCAGATAGAAGACTGTTTACTGATTTTGGCAGAGTTGTGTGTGCAATAAAGAGGATGAGCCAAAGAAGAGTAAAAGCCAGTGAGAATATTCTAATATTAATTCTTTTGGCTCCAACAACTTTTAATATCACTTTATGTTGCCCTTTCTTTTCTTTTTTGCTTTTCGCATATGACCATGGTTAAACAGCTCAGCCTAGGCTTTGGTTTCAAGAGCAAAGCTAATCACTGGCTTGGCTTTACCTTCAAACTTCGGAGAAAAACAAGTGCAACCTGAATTAAAAATAAAAATGCCAATTCCACCCCACTTTCATCTCTGTTTTCAAAAAAGAAGTAGTTCTCTGAAGTGCAGATAATTCTAAATATGGTATGATAGCAAAACATCCCTATGCTTTTGAAGAATCAAGACTTACTATCATATTAAAAATTCCAGGCCAAAATTTCTGCTCCTGTAAACTGGACCCATTCCATTGTACACAGCAGGGATCATCAGCAGAAAAGTCAGTCCCAAAAATATTCAGAACAATTCTAAAAGCTTCTTAGATGATGCACAGTAATAAAGTCATTGACTTTTAAACCAGTAAAATAAGAGTTTTAAAGTGTGAGTAAGGATCCTTAATCCTTTACAACACATTATTACTTTGAGTGCTCATAAGATTATTAGCTTTAAGTGTTTAACATGCCACATGAAAGACCTGTATCAATGAAGTAGGCCTTGCATAAATAATTCCCAACAATCTATTGTATGGGAGTAAAGAACAGGTTACAGAAAGTGCTGTTTTTCTGGGTGTTTGCTTAGCTTTCCCACAAATAATTCCAGCCCTTTCAGACCTGCTCCCATCTTCTCTCCCCACACAGCCATGCACATCTACCTCAGGTCTTATTTATTTTGTAGCTCTCTACAACCAAGAGAGAAAATTCAAAATTCAAATTTTGGCAGTACTGTTCAAATAAACTGGATTCTAAATATTTAATTTCTCCAGACAATGAGCATCACAGGAAAGAGCAATGTTGGCATTCAGTCACCTAATAAGGAAACGTTTTTATCATCACTCATGCGAAGACAGTTCTGTTATTGTTTCTACATATAATACACTGTATGCTTTTTTTTTTTTTTAATTTGGGAAGATTAAATGTTGTTTGACGACTTGAAAATAATGCAAAAGGAAGCTCAGTGCATCATGCTCCCAGGAGGTTGTGAAACTATTCCAATCAGAGCTGTTGCTGATTAAATCTGTCTATTGTCATAAAGCCTTCTGCACCAAGCTAATCAACCACTGGCATAATTAATGAAGACCACAAGGGTCTTTAGTGGTACTTGTTTTCATCAATCATGAGGAATAAACACAGCTAAGGAAGAGTGGGAAAGACTGTGTATTTACAAACATGCTTGCCTTGGGTCACATTTAGGAATAACTACAGTATAGTCCTATAGCAAGCACTGTGGAAATACTAGCATTTTTGCCTCATACATGTATGCTCATTTTGATAAAGAAAACACAGAGGAGAAGACACAGGCTCTCCCTTGCACCAAAGTCATGGGGATCCTCTTTTTGTTTGTGTTCTACATATATATTCTACAATCACACAATGGCAGGTACAGTTTGCAGAATGAAGGGGAGGAATCATTGAAGCTGTCAATCAGTTGCAAGGAAAAGGAGTGTAAATCCAACACCATGATTCACATGACTGAAACACAGAGACCAGAAAACAAAACAAAAGGCAAAAAGTCTAGATGCAACACTGAAACTGATAAAAACGGTTTAGTTTGTGTCTTTTCATTTAGAGAAATGCAACAGATTCAGCTGGTCAGTGCATCTTTTTTTCACTTCCACCTTCTGTACTATATGTCTGTAAAGCTCCTTATTGTATTCCACAGTCCTCCACTATTTCAATCACCTCTCTGATGAAACCTTTTCTTCTGTTTGCATTGATTTGTCCAGACTGCAATAGCCTTCCCAGAAACAGAGACAGGGTTAGGGCCCTGGAGTTCCTGGCTAGATGCCCCAAATGTAAGCAATGAAGCCATGCTGTCTCCCTCCACTAGCTGACATCAGATGCTTTCACATACAATACTTTGTAGGCTGCTTAAGTCTCCACAATGACATCCTGAGGAAGTAATATTGGCACAAAATATAGACCAAAACAGAGACTGAATGCTGGTCAACGAGAACAACAGCATTGACGTTATGACACTTGTATTAAGTTTTATTTGAAAGACTCAAATGAACTTCCACAAATAAAAAAATAAAATTAAAAAACCCAACAACAACAACAAAAAGAAAACCACCACAGCCTAAGGAAACATTCTTACTTAGGAAAGCACTGAATGAAGACTGAAGATACACTCTACTAGCTT
Source organism: Sclerurus mexicanus (assembly GCA_013396755.1). Lineage (NCBI taxonomy): Eukaryota > Metazoa > Chordata > Aves > Passeriformes > Furnariidae > Sclerurus > Sclerurus mexicanus. Next base: position 2,477,583 of record VWZF01000899.1, on the reverse strand, counting down.
TAGGATCAAACACTTAGTTTCTCCTGCATTTTGGTATCCTTCAGTATTCTGCAGTATGGATACCACACCTGGACAAGTTATCCCTGAAATGGTCTCTGAAATCCTACACTGATAGGTAATGACACCTTTACAAGCTTAGTCAGTCTAAGAATCAACCTCTCTCTCCTATTCATTGCACTGTTCAACTGGGTGCTCCTAAGAAGCCTCAGCTTCTCAGCTTGGATTTGGAGTAGCTGTATTTTCAGAATACAGCCTGCAAACTCATAGCAGGATCTACAGTCTCTATGGCTTGGTTATTCCTCTCATAAATCTTCTAGTTTATGCCTCTGGCTGCAATAGTTAAAAAAGAGAAGGTGGAAGAAAAGAGAGATGAGAAATCAGTATTACAAAGCAATGTCCAGCAGCATTTGATATTGAAAATGATATCCAGGAAAAAAAATGAGAAAAGGAAAATGAGAAAAAATGAGAAAAAATGAGAAAGGACTAGAAACAGAGCAGGGAATTCTGTGTGTGCAACCAACAGTGAGGATGAACACCAGAGATTATAATAACATTGCACAAGTCTCCAATAAAAGCAGTTATTAAAAGAAGGTAAATTGAGCTTAAATATAGTATTCTGACTCACAAACTGTCTTACTCACTTATATGGGGATTAAAAAGACCCAAAGTAAAGCATTTTTCCTCTAGCTTTGCTGTGAACAGGGGACGCTTCACAGTCACACATAGAAGTCAAACAGGCTCATTTTGACAAGTTTGTTGAAGAGGCAACTGCATCATGACATCCTTACAGCTACAACTATGGTTATCGATGTGATGTATTCTCAGACATGCATGAAGGTATTCATGAATATTCAATGTTTCTGAATATAAATATGCTTTGAAGTACAAAACACATCATCTGGAGACAATTAAGTTGTACATAAAGGTAATAAAGAGAAAATACTTTGTTCAGTCTGTTAGATGGCAATACAAGTAGAGGAGTTCTTGTGCTGACAGCACATTCATTAAAGTCAAGGTATTCCAGCTATGCAATAGCAGCCGGACTGATGTTGACTGTTCAATTATCACTGATTCAGCAGACTGATATACTTGCTACTTTAAGAAATGAGTGTGCACTGTGTTTCCAAGAGAGGCAATAACACCATCATCAGTCCTGTACTACCAATGTCCCCATTCAGAGGAAAATTAAATGAAAATTAAAAGAAACCCTCCAGGTGCAGTTCACACTGCTCCTCATAAAGCTTCCAGTAGCATTACTCTTCTAACTGCAGTGGAGTCAATGCTTTTTGCACTGCTCTGAATAAAATGAGGCTCCATGCCTGCTGAAATTAAACCATCTCCTCCTACAGTCATTTGCTACTATTACATTGGACTGTTTAGTTAAAGCGATGAGCCACGGGATGTGTGACTACATTAGAAGTCACTGTTTCATACTAGAGATGTTGGTAGGAAAATGGAGAGAACTGACTTTTCAAAGCACTGACATTTATATTGATATTTTTGGCTTTCTTGTGTCAGCTTATAAGAAAAAAAAAACATGTCCTAAAAATTATCTTAGATTGCTTTTTAAATCTAATTAGAAAGGGCAAGAACACTAAAGCTCTAAGTCCCTTAAACTGAGGGACCTTTATACAGCCAAACAGGAGAGCAATGAGATTAACAATTTTCTCATTACCCTCTGGAAGTTTGAGATTTTGATTTTAGCTACACGGTGGGAGTTTTGGGAAAGTCAGAGAGGAAACAAGATCAGAAGTTACTTGCATGTCTGTTCCCCCAAGCAATTAGGCAAGTAAAGAAACAGAAAGGGTCCCTGCCTCCTTGCCAGCCAGGTTGGCTGGGCACAGTGCTGTTATGAAAGAAGATTTTTTTTGCTCTTTGAACTTTTGTCTTGAAGATACATGTTTTTAGGTGAAAATGCATATATGTAAAAGTTCTCTAATAAGTCACGTTTCCATAGAAGGCTGCATTTTCAACGAGTTCGGTATATTAAACTTTGCCCCCTCTTTTCTCCTGTTTTGCAACACACCAAGAGAATTTAAGATCTGAAGTTTCATTTACAGCCTTAATCTTATTTAATCATAGTTCTATTTGTGGCTGAATGCAGACACTTGACCTGCTGTTTTTAAACTAAAACAGGTATTAAAAATAGCTGAATGAAAAACAGTTGTTTGTCTCTTCAACCGCTGCTTCTTCTCCAGTAACACAGAAATCTAAGCACATTATGAAAACAATTCCCAGGCAGTGATTCCTAGGCAGTGCAGAGTGTAGGAAAAACAGTGTCTAGCATTTATCTGGAACAGTCTGATTTGAGACATGACAGAGCATGATGGACAGAGAGCGGTGAAAAGAAAGGCAAGCCTGTAATAATACAATATTTGGGGTATGGACATCAGGTTGCAGTTGAAAATACCTCAAATTGGGTTATGCACTTTAGCAATATAATTTGACTAGAACAAGTTCTCTTGCCCTGATTATGACCTTTGGTATGACTTTTCATGCAAAGGAGATTCTACAGTCAAAACAAATGAAAAAAACCAGTATATTGCATTAAGGCTAGGGTAAAGGATCCATGAATGACAGCATTAACCTGGGACCTTAGCAGTCCATAAAAGCAGAATGTTCTGTAAAGACTTGGACTGATGCAATAGCTTCACTGCAGTCATGGGGCCAGTGCAGACTCAACACACAGAAGTCCCTGCAGGAGTTGAATTTTTCTCGCTCTTGTACCAAGTGGAAGACACTAAAATTATTGATGAAGCCTCAAAAAGTTTCTGCATCACATGGCAATTTTTTCCAAGAATTAAGGAAAAAGATAAGTTTGGTTTTTTTAAATAATTAAGCAATGCATCAACTGCAGCATGAGCTGTCAGTCTCTTCAGAAATTTTTTTTCAGAGAGACATCATTTGACAAATCAGAAAGTTGAAAGTCATACGTGATCAATCATTCAATTAAAAATCCCTCCAAATTTAAGCCACTGTGACTAGCCATTACCTGATCTACCAGGGAATGCATTATGTGGCTACCAGTCTGTATTTCCATTAATAGCAGTCAGTTTTTTTGTGCAGCTCAAGCAGCAGAATTCCACACTTCACATAACAACTGTTTTTATCTTGTTTTTCAAACACTACTTGCTCAATTGTTGGAAGGGTGGAGAGTTGGTTATTTGGCTTATAGAAGAGGAAACTGCATCTCTGCATGGAACACAAGCATTTTCTCCTATCAGGTCATTGGGATGATGATGGAAGGCCTGGCAGCTCTTACGATTTACCCTGTTAGAACACCTATCTTCTGTATACCACCCAACAATCATAGAATAGCCACAGCCAGATCCAGACTGTCTTGACTGAATGTTTTATGTATTTCCCAGAAAGATTATGTCATTAGATATGATCCAGTCTAATATGTTTCTGTGCATTAACATGATTTACGTGATTTTTTTTTTTGCATCTGTCATTTCACGCATTTGCAACTGTCATTATAGACTGTTAGCCTTACATCCCTCTTAGGATTTATGGAGCTTATTGATGCTTTTATGATTATGCAATCTGATGTATGGCAAGTCATAGAAAGCTGCGGGTACTGGGGGAGTGCATGTCTGAAAATTAAAGGAGAACTTCAAGGAGGACTGTTATGTCATTTACTTGCTGTAGAAAGTAATGTAATATAATTAAAAATAGTCAGGACAGATTACTATCTTTTGGCATAAAATTTTAACACATGTAGTAAAATAGAAATTATCAACCTCGCATAAAACAAATTTTTTTCCTTCCCCACAGTGGGGGTCCAAAAAAACCCTGGAACATCCTGAGCATAAAGAACATCAATTGGATGTAAAACAGAACTCTATTGTTTAATGGTTTAGGATGGGAGGATCTTCCCCTGTAGTGGGAGGTAAAAACTGGAAACATCAGTGCTTGATCTTTTTAAAGGTTTTGAACTAATATGTAAAATTAAATTGAAGATAAATGGAAATCCTTGTGAAAAGGATTATTAAAGATAGGACAGTTCTATAATAAGCATGATCCAGCAGCCTACAAATTAAGAATGAATCATAATATACAAGCACTGTGGGGAGGTCAGGAGGTCTGGAAAGTTTTACCTTCTTGGAAGAGGCTGAAAGGACTGAAAGAAAACAGTAATTTTCCTTTACCAATTTAGGACAGGCAGGGAAAAGCAAGGCAAGGAAAAAAAGAGAACCAGAGTATGATGAGTAATTTTGTTCACAGGTGAAGAATGTGCAGAGGGTGAAGAGTACTGTTCTCTCTCTGTGCAATAGCTAAACCAAGAACAGGACATAAGTAAAAATTGCTGCTGAAAAGTAAGACAAAGTTCGCTATTACAAACTAAGTCAACCATTTACTGATTGCCCCTAATGGTGTGAACAATCAGTAGTTTTCAAAGCCATGAGTTTTTCAGCTGCCAAGGAGTATCTTGCAACCAATTCAAAAAGAATTCTACTCAGAAACTATTGTGGTTCTTGACAGAAAAACAACAACAAATGAAAGAGAAGGAAAGAGAACTACCTCTTTCTCTTCAAAATATTTAAAAATAAACCAGTAATGCATATAACAACTTGTGACTATGCTTTACACATCTTCCTCCCCAACAATTTCTTAACAATGCTGGTTTTACAGTAAAATACAAATCAAAAATTAATGTTCACTTCAAATTGTTGTGTTCATTCATGAACTCTAAAGGAAACATTTAGAGTCAACATCAGAGTCGACCCAAAGAGTCTGAGAAGGCCATAAGACTGTTGTTCTGGAAGCTTCCAGTCTTCCTCTTTATCAGTTTTTCTTACTAAACTTCCTCACAGTGCTTTTCTCTTTAACTTCCACGTACAACGTGCTGAGACAACAGGCCAAAACACAAATGTTCTACCAGCTGACTTCTTTCGGCACCCACAGATTTTACAAGGCCCAAAAATCAGATCTATGGTTATCACAAAACATTTGGACTTGCTGTAGATGACACAGAAAAATGTTAGTGTCTTTTCTTGTATAGAGAATTCACCTGCAGATGAGCCCAAGCTATAAAGTTCCCAGTGATAATATATGCACTTGAACTTGTCTAAAATTTGGTGGAGACTGATTGTCCATCAGTAATGGACTGAGTTCCCATTGGCAGAACCCACATGTGAACTTAAGCAGTTGATGTTTGAAGCCACTTAAAATCAATACTTCTGCCTTCTACTTTCCTTTCATGACTTGAATTGAGGTTCTTAGGGCTCAATTCAATTCCATTTCAGGTGCTCTGCATTATTAAACCTCCATGCCAGAACATCACAGATTTCCAACAGGCAGTCATAACTTTTAGCCCATGACAATATCAGATAGACTAGGCCCTGTGAAGGCATGAGATGGATACATTTCAGTAACTTATTACCGTGCTTTTGACTTCTCCAGCTACAGCTAGTGGCTGCCCTTACAAGGCAAGTTTGGAAATGCAAATCCCATGTTTGACTGTGGCTCGTACCTCACTAATTGTTGGAAGAAAACATTGTCTTTAGGGCTGAAAAGAGGAGTAAAAAATTCTGGTTTTCCTGTGTAAATCAGTGGTTTGCAATTAGTGAACCACTTTTATTCATGCTCTTCTTCTATGCAAATATACTCTATATATTAATTTGAACTCAATTTCTGAGTGTTCCATATAGGTATAATGTGAGAGCAAACAGGACTCATCCTTACCTGCTGTTCCTTTTTTGCTGAATACAAGAAAGTTTGAGAATGGAAGATTAGCCAGGGTTCTGCAGGCGAACACATGACTTTCTAGAAACCCCTGCTGAAACAGGGAGGCAGCAAGCTTTAAAAATACTTTCTTCTCCCTCTTGCCTGTGTTTTTTTTCTCAGTTTGTTATGACAACCATTTTGATTTCCTTCTGTTATAACTGGTTTCCTATCTCAAATCTTCACATTGCAAAATAAGACTAATTAAAAATACTTCCAGAAAACTTCTAACTATTTTGTAATAAATATGTAAGTGGAAACGCACAACTGGATTTTATATTTTTCTTGCTAGCTCACAGAACTTCAACTGCATGTAATTTATCTTCAGTCAATACTAAAAGCAACATCTGGAAAATGCAACAATTAATCAGAATAAATACAAAGTCACTGAGCTGTTAGTGTTCTGTCTCTAAGTTATTAGTTTTCCCATGCCTAAAAAGGAGTGACTATTAGAATTGATGTAATTGGGCAGACATACAAACTCTTATATTTATTTCCTTTGAAAGAAAATGCTATTTTTGTTTGGTTGTTTTTGTTGGGGTTTTTTTATGAAGGTTTTTTTAACTCCAGGACTGAGTTTTGTCAGAGTAAGCATAGCAGCAGAAAGATTCAGTTTGGAATGAACATGAGCACTGGAGTATGGAACAAGGTCTGTTCTGGTCCTTTATAAGAAGGTAACTTTCAGGGAATGATCAGTGCACAGGGATCCCACTGGAACAATTTCCTCTGAGAAACAAAACAAAGCAACTGACAGAAACCTCACTGACAACCAGCATAGTTTCCATGTGAGAAAAACTTATGTACAAATACTTTAAAGCTGTCAGATGACAAGGCAATAAAAACTGCATTCAGCTCTTAGAATGTCATTCTGTCATATTAGTCAGTCTCACTAGTAGATTTTTCCAACAGATTCAGACTATACAAACAGATAAATGCAAGTAGCTCTTTGGTATAGATAGAGAAACATATTTGCTAGTTATATTATAATTTTAAATTTCACAGTTTTAGCCTGTTAAGAAGGTATTTTCAGTAGACATTATACCAACTGTTTTAATTTGCATTTACAGCCAGTCTATACTACATTACTGTATTTGCATGTCAGTGTTTTCCCAGATGGTGTTTTGAAAATGGAACTCCTGTTGGATTGAGCTCTCTGGGACCAGTTGATAAAAACTTGTAACAGATTTTTAAAGCCCTGAAACTGATAGTCTCTAGTAAAAAGGCAGCAATAAAACATTACTCAATTGTGGCAGGAAATTAAATAAAAAGCTATGTGTGCACAGCCAAAGCAAAAAATATTGATGATTTTACATTACCAGAATATCCACAGTGGTTGAAATTTGAGCATTCATGAAGTCACTAAAGCCATACTTTGAGGATACATTGAATTCAGATTTAGGATCCTTCATTCTAGGTGAAAAATGTCAGAATCACACAATCCACTGTGTTTTTGTATAGATGTGTTCAGAATTTTGACAACCTGACCCTGACTCCAAAGTCTTACTGGTAGACCAGGGTTTCCTCTGGGTTGACCCTATTTTCTGCTGGATCATGTCCTCTAGCACCTGCTTAAAGCATATTAGCATAAAGATAGCAGAAAGCATGAAACTTGCACAAATGTTGTGTCACATGTCTGTGCCTCATCCAGATGAAATGTGACCTATTAGGTGGACTAGTAGCGTACAGTCAGAGTATGAATGGTTCAAATGCTGTCCGGGAGTTCTGCCATTGACTGCCAGGGATCTTCAATTTCTACCCACTCATTAAATGTATTTAAAATTTAACACATGAATCACAGTCAAGTTCTGTAAAGTACAAAGACATGCAACAACTTCTTCCTCTCTTATATTTTGCTGTTCATACTGGATCATCAACAAAACAAACATCAATTTTAGAATCACTTTACAATGCTCACTAAATACAGTCAATAAATATATGATCAATGAAAATATGAATCACTAGTGCTAAGAATGACATAGTGCTAAATCTTTAAGGAAACAGAATACAAAAGTATTACAATAAGAGGATAGAACTGAAGAGTAAATCGATGAAACTGTACCATGTTTTAGTCAATAGTATATTATTCAATCCTGTTTCTTTTATCTTGAATTATATTATCACCAGAATCTCCAAAGTCCTTAAGCACCTATATCAGTATATTTCAGATTATGGATGACTTTTTGTATCTGTATTTGCAAAATTAATGAAATTTAACACTAAATATGACTTACTCTTCAGTGTACAGATTCTACTTAAAAACTACTCAGTCTTTTTGACCATTAGAAATATTACCAGCTAAACTCACCCTATTTATTTTTCACTGAAGTGCTCCCACAACAGACTATTAGAAAATAATGGCTCTTAAATTCAAACTAATAAATTAATCTGAAGCTTCACTGGGAATTGTGAAAAGGATTAAACTACACTTTCTTTGTCTGTATTCAAACTCAAAAAAGGGCATACAACCCCTGAAAAATGTCACACTTGGTTCCCAAGAATCCCACAGGGATGTAAACTGCTGGTAGGGCAGATGTAGCAAGGAGAAGCTATGAGTTCTATAGTACAACTCGAGCTCTCCTCAGGGAACTGCATTTTTCCTGTTAGGCAATGGGAAAGTATCCACACTGTCTTCTCCATTCATATTCAAGTTGCGCTGAGCCCCAAAGCTGCAGTAACTGGCAATTGCTAAGAACACAGTCTTCAAGGTAAAAAACCTTCTGTTCTCTAGTCTTTACAAAATACTAAAGCTCTAAAAGAATAGTACCTGGATTTTCAACTGATGCCACTGTGGGATTGAGTTTATCTAAAGCACAGACACCTTTATATCAGCTAGAGATCTAAACCAATCACTATACTTGGTGAAGTCCAGTTCTCCAGCTAGCTTTACAGTGCTCTTGCCTTTACAATTATATGGGCGGCTCTCTAGGCTCCATTGATTACATCTCCACAAACTACAGCATGAGTTTAGACACTGAATTCACATACAGAGAGCAATATGTAGGCTGCTACATTTTGATGTCTTAATTGGAATGCATATAGTCCCATGTTCAGTGTTTCCCATTTATTTTTGATAGCTGTTGCTATAATTCTTATTTGTATCAATCCAATGTGGCAAACCCACAATATTTTCTGTGAAATGGAGAAAGAAATGAGGAGTATGGGGATATTCACAAAATACTAGCAAAGGCACAAAGGTACATGTATAAAACATAATCTCAGCAAAAACTGTTATTATAGCAATGAGATACATACTACTTTCTAGTTATGGAAAAAAAAAAGGTATTTTGAAAATCATCTTCAATGTACAAAAAGAGCTAAAATGGATATGTGTTCACCCAAATTAACCACTCTAAACAGAGCTGTTGTAACATGACCCAAAACTGACAGGGTTTTTGCCAGGAGTAGCATTTTGTCCTCAAAAACTAATAGGTTAAATACCACTCCAGAAATGCCCTTAGTGAGCAGCAAAGCCCTATTTCTCTGAGCCAACAAAAAGAATATTCACCAGAGAGTCATTATAGAACATGGATATAGAATCCACTAATTTCATGACTTGTATCTGTAAGTCTTGCAAAGGCCATTACTCCATGCTAAATTAATTTAGGCTGATTTAATCAAATGAATGCACTAGATAACTGACAGAAACTAGAATTTCCTGAGCCATTGTTTTCTATCTTCCTAAATAAGAGTTTATGCTGATTTTACTGGCTAATTGTAATTGGCAGATCACTTGCCGAGTAGCAAAAGCAAACCACTTCAGGATGGATACAACAAATTTAATGTATTCATTTGTGATCCTTAAATCACAAAAAACTTTCTCCTAAGGAGACTGATTTTTCAGGTCAAAACAAGTTTCTTTATGACCATGGTATGTTGATCATGATATATTAGATCATATATTCAGGAAAAACTAGGCGGAAAAAAAGCAATACATACTAAAATAGTCAGCTTTTAAGAAGGATATTTGTAGCTTGACTGACATTTTTTAGGTTTTTGTTTTGTTTTGGTTTTAGTTATGTTCTATAGTCAGGGCTTGGTGATAGTGTTATTTGCATCTCAAGAATTTCTTTGAAAGCACTTGGGATACTATAGAACAACAAATGAAAATTTAGTCTATTATGAATAAACTGAGGTTCATTTTTTGCCTTATAAACACAGTTCCTATTCAAAGATAAATTCTCCTCATTTTACTCAGACAAATACTTTTCAATAAGCTTTCTGGTGTTTGTATGACCAAGTCTGAATCAGTGTTTGCTAAGCAAACTGAGTAAAGAAGACATCTATATTTATCCTTTATATTGTAGCTTGGAAGTGGGAAGGTGGTTAGTTTACAATCCACTGACTTCAGTGACAAGGTCTTTCCTGTTATGTACACATAACAGTCCAGACTTCACTCCCTGTAGATGCTCCCAAAAGCCTTGGCACCACTCCAAGAGGTAATAAGAGAAAAACCTTACTTAGTTTTTTCAAGACCTTAAAAGCATATTCACTGAATATCAGTGAGGCTCAGCCAGCAAAAACAACTTGTAAATATACAGTCACTGATACACATTATAACTGGGAGTCTGGAAGAGAGAAAATGCCTTCCACAACTGGTGAAAACACTCTTTTTAGCACCTAGATTCACCTTGACTGATTATGTCATTTTATATATATAAGAGAAGTTAGAGCAGAGAGCACAGTATACCCTTCTGGTGCAGCAGGTATACCTCTAAATTACAGCAAGGCTGCCTGTACGGTGTCTCTTGACTTACTTCTTCTAGTCTGGGTATGGCACCACAGCTGTCAGCAAGTCCTGTTGTTAGAAAATCCCACACAATCATGCTTTTGATGCTAATGCATCAAGGGCTAGCAGTGACAAGACAGGTAAACAATGCTTCTGGTTTCTCTTCTTTTGTAAATACATCTTTAGGTGGACACAAGTTCCCAGAAATGAGCCCACCTTTTATTTTTGTTTTCGTGTGTGTGTGTGTGTATTGAAGCCTTGGCTTCCAGCAGCTGCACTGCAACCTCAAGAAGTCTTGCTTTAGATCAAGTCTCTAGCACTTTAAAAATTAAACAAACACTCCTAAAAGTGAAAAATTTCTATACACGTATTTTACTTAACAGAAATCCCAAAGGAATTCTGTTCTTGATTACACTGAATAAAGAAAGGAAAGAATTAATCTCCAGCACGAAAAGTGTTTGCTTCAAACTCTTGTCTACACTGTGAGGAAGTTCCTTGCTTAAGTACCCACTGAGAATCAAGGAGAGGAAACAGTATTAATAATTATTGCATTGATGTTAAAAATAGCTTGCATAAAGGGATCTGTAAACCTCTTAGTAAGGATATGCCTTGCTTTCTTTCTTATGATGATTGTTTGTCTTTTGTAAATCCTTTTGGGCCTCAATTCAGTAAAATACTTAAGCACAGAACTTAATGTAAAGCACAACTTCAATTTCTACTGGATTTGAAGTGTGGTTTTGGATGACGTACTGAATCATTGCCTGCATCATTAAGGTTTCCTTTCAAACTAAACATTTTTTCCAGAGAAAAAGAAACCAGAAAGATTGTCTAAAGTATATCCCACCGAAAGGAAAGAACAGTGAGGAAGGCAGAAAAATTTATGATCCACCAAAGTACTGAATGTGTCTGAATATTACAGAGACTTCAGTCTCAGGACATTCACCTGACATTCCTAGTCCAGGTTTACAAACCTCAGTTCTGAAGAGTGGCGAAAATAAGTAAAGCCAGAATTTGACAACTATTTTCAAAAAAGCAACATAAATAATTCACACTAAACTGGTCATCAGTCTGTAAACAACAGGTGCTTGACATCGCAAAAAGCAGATAATGCCATCTTTCCAATTCCTCTTTGCTGACATGAGTTTGCTTTTTTTCAGATTTGCATCCTAAGATTTACCACCAAACAAATTTAATCCAGATGGTCGTTTTATAAGCACCTTCTTGCTACATACCCAGAAAAAGTAGATAACAAAGAGGCGGACAACTAAAAAGGATGCCAAAAATACATGTCAGACCCACTAACAGATGCAAATAGATATGAGCCAGAGGCTTAGGTGGACTAGTATCACTTTAGCTTGGACAAAAATACTTCTCTATAAAAAGAATATATGATGCATGAGCTTACTAAACCATCACCACGTAAATCATTCAGTAACTATCTTATGATGAGAGTGAAAGTATAATGGTTATTGAAATAGCTTCATGCATGTCTCCACAGGAGCTTTGCAATGTAAGGACAACATAAGTTTCTTACCTGAGCTTTTATTGGTTTTGTTTTGTCTACTCTTTACTTGCTCAGTCCATAATGTAGGATAACGAGAAGCTATATCTAGAAAAAAAAGACAACAGAAAATAGTTTATAAATGTTAACATTTTTTTAAGAGTTAGTAGCAACTGAATAAGTGTCTACTTCTATAGATACATAGATCTGAAAAAAAAAAAAGAAAAAGGGCACATTGGTTTGTACTTGGAGAGTTAAAAATTTTATACACAAAGGCATGAATAAACCTTTCCTTATCCTATTCATAAAAAAGGTTGAAATAAATACTTTTAGACTAAAATTATGTTTAATTAGAATAAAATTCTACTAGTGTGGACCTAAAACATATAATGACTTCAGATCAGATTCTGCAAGATTTGCCAAGAGTGGTAAGGCAGCCATAACATCGGACTATCGTTGCATGTAGGCCTCGAGTTTTACACTTACAGAGCACCAAATTTCTCCAGAGGCAAATAAGTCTGACAAAACTTGAACCTTAACAGTGATACTACTAGGCAAGATGCTGAGGGTAGAATTTACCCTTTAATTTCTTTATTTGAACATACAGTTTTAATTTGCACCATGTTATAAAACCTATGTCTGCCCTTAGTAGTGACAAAATCGCTGATGTTGGTCTCCACAGCTACAGTGTCATCTCAGATATATCACTCAAAATTCACTGCTTTTAAGTAAAGACTCTATTGTGTTGGTTGTCTTTGTTGTTCCTGAAAAAGGTACAGAGGCTTGCAAATTCTTGCAACTGCCCTAGCAGTTGTAAATACTTGTAAGGTATCATTTAATGTTGCGGAATACAGTGCATAACTACACAGTTTAATACCACACTGTGAAGTTTGCTCACCTTCTTCATCACCTTGAGGCTGAGTTTCCAGTGCAGGAGCTGAGGCATCATCTGAATTCAGAATGGAAAAGATTTGCAAGGAGACTACAATTATGAGAGTAAGCTAAATAAGTGTACATACATGATTGATAAAAAGGATTTGCACATAGCCCCGGCCAGTAAACAAATAAGAATTTAAACATTTTTTTATAGACACTACACAGCATAAATATATTACATATACACTCTGTTTTATAAATGGATGTTTTTTGAGGTTATGGCTGATGAATTTATTGAAGGGTCTTTAATGATGCATGAAGGGATCAAGGTGCTCTCTGGACTGCGATTCTTCATTTCCAATGCTGCACATTAATACCTATAGTTTATAACTGATAAATCACTATTTATAAAGAAGTAATTAGATAAATGCATAGAAGAAGCTAGACCTGTAAAAGCAAAAACAGTCTGTGGAGAATGAGTGGCTGCAGACAACAGGACACCTTAAAGTGAAAGGTTTTTTCAGCACAGCAGGATCTATTTAAGAGTCAAGCAGATTTTATAAGCAAGATTTACAGATTATATACCCAGAATATTATTTGCACAACTGTTATGCTCTGGTCATCCATCTCCATCCATCCAGTACCAATCCTTACTGCAAGAAAAGAGGGAAGGAAAATTACAAAAATGACAAGAAGATGTCAGTAAGCTTAGGTTCAGTAAAACACAGTGCACGTAGTGCTGGAAAAGAAATATTCAACATAAAAAGATATTTAAATTAGTATTTGCTAGAAAGAGCAGTATCAAAGACCCATCTTTACCTAGTTATGTTATTGTTATTTAAAATTATTTCAGATATTGGGTCAATATGACTCAGGAGGCCATGCTAGTACATATTTTCCAGTCATCGCTGTTTCCTGTAGCATAGAGTTAACTCCAAGACCAAGGTGTGCTGTGGTAAACCATGCAAAGGTTTTATTACTGTTTCTTGCAGTGTCCCAATTGGATCTCAGACCAAAACAATTACCAGGTTGTTTTCCTGGTGTTTTCATGGAAGATAGAATCAAAGGCAACTGAGAAGCTTCTTCTGTCATGGTCTTAGTGGGGTAATAGTGAGGAGCAGCTTTAAGGATAACGCATTATCTCTTTCCATTTCTTCTTGCTACTGCAATTCAGAAGAGCCTGCTGTTCTCTTTGCTGTTACCATTACTTTTTTTCTAAATCTGTGTTGTTTTTATGCAAACCATGCAGAGGATGTGGGTGCACACTGACCTTCAACTCTAGAGGTCACAGCCTAGTACACAGCAAATACAGATACCAAGTAAATAAGTAAATGCAAAATAATTTAACCAAGGCATAAGGAGATTTCTTTTAAGAGTGCTCATTCTTCATGTTCACGCAATGGCAGGATTCTTTGCTCCAATGCTATAAGAGACTGTCACTCCTCATTAGTTTTGCAGGCAGTTTTGTGGTGTCCTCTGGGTGGTGGAATAAGACCATTGATTAATTTCAGGGAGGCCATGAAGTATCCTAGTGTACTGAAAATCAAGACATATATTTAGATCATCAATCAGTATGTGATTCAGAAAACCCAGAATTTCAAGGGGTAACTTATGATATGTAGCTATTACCAAGCGCCAAGACAGAAACTCAGGTTTGCATTTAAAGGACATTTTTCAAATCATCTTTTGGTACAGTTTCAGTTTGTGACACATCTGGTCTTCTGTTATTAGCTGAAATTCAGACATAATGCTGTAACTTCATCCCAATCCTGAGTTTTGTTCAAGGAGCATTTAAAAGAGTTTATCTTTTTTTTTTTTTCACTCAACAGGTGTTTAATGATTCATATGAATTAGACATCTCACAGACTAATTGCATAGGTCTTCCTGGTTGGCACATGTACACCAGTCCATATATGCATATATTTAAGCAGAAACCTGTTTAAATTCTGTTTGCTGTCAGAGTTCAGTTAGCAAGAACATAGTTCTGCAGTCAGCTAAGAATCAGAAAAAAGGGATGTGAGCCCAACTCTGACACCTGTGCTTTTCAGAGAGTCTGAATATTTCCCTTGGATAAAGGAGAGTATTGTGGGGCCAGAGAAGATACTTAAGGGATTAGTTTATAAGCTTCATTTCTGCTCATTTTAATGTTTAAATTTACAAACATGCAAAGAAACATCCTGAGCTTCAATATCTGCAGCTGGAAATTTTCTTTCAGTATTGGAATATCCAGAGAAAGTGAGATGCACAACTGCAACAGATATGGCTCACCAGGTCCATATCCATGAGACATCTTGGAAGATGAGACTGTTTCAGGTTAAGTCTATTCTGTCCATTTTGTAGAATCCTCAAGACCAATCTTGGAGGTCTGAAGCATGTCTTCTAGAGCAGTGAGAACATTGTGCACCTTGCCTAAACTTGCTGGCCTGCAATTTGGCAGGTATTCCCATGCAGGCACCCCTGCTTAGTCCACATGCAGAAGAAAGATGAGCAAGAGTTTTATGGTTATTTCAAAAATGCTACTGTGCCTTTGCAAGCTGAGCTGCAAAATATTTTTTACTACACTGACTGAAGCTGAAGCACATATAGATGATCCTGGCCTCTACTCTGTGATGGTCTCTGAAGAGTTTGAGATGTCTCTGACAACATGACTTCATTTAAAGCAGAAGGCAGTGACAGTGTAGAAGAAGTGTGGGGAGAGGAAGACAGCAGCATTTGAGAACCAGAGACCACCTGGGAATCAGGTCAGAGGCCCTTTGTGCTGCAGGTTTATGGACAATAAAAACAGGGTATGAGTAAAATGCAATCATGTCACTTGAAACACAAATATATGCGGTGAGAAGGGAGATTTGATAAATTGTGTTCCTTGTTCTCTGACTTTTCATTCAGGGTTCAGCAGCTCAGCCACCATGGCCACAAACGAAAATAAAAGATTCTAGGCAAGTTTTATATATGGGATAGTTCATTCAGTTCAAAGCTGAAAATGAAAGTCCTGACCTAAAGCAAATAGGTAACCTAAGGTTAGTAGAACCCACAATTTGTCTGGAAATACATGAAGGAACAATTTTCCGGCACTTTGTAATTATTAGCCTTTAAAGAAGTACTCCTTTTTCTAACCTAACAGCACTATAGTTTATTTAAATGTTGGGTATATTGTAATACTGCAATAGCTCCTGTAAAAAGATATTTCAGTTATATTTACATTGCACCAAACAGATAGGCATTAACATTAGAACAAAAATTATTAACTTCTATAAAATTAATTTATGAAGTGTAACTGACAGAAATATTCAGTATGCTGTTTTCAGCTGAATTTAAAATTGTTTCAAGTGTTTGGAGAGTGTAAGCTTTAATTTTGTTTAAAGTATAGACAGCTCCCTCATTTAAAACTACCAGCTATGTTGGATTCACGTAAGACTGTCCTGCCAGCAAGATATACACCATGATCCATATCTAACAACAATAATTATCTGGCCATAAATATAAGCCACCAGATGAATTAATCACAATACAGAAGAAAGTGCTTGGTTCAAGATGAGTCAAGCACTGATTGTTATGGAAATAAAGTGAGGACTCCAGTTCCCAAGATTCTGGTATTGCAGAATGCTATCTTTATCAAACAGACAGAATAATCTGTCCTCCAGAACAAGCGAACAATATGAGAAAATATTTCAGAGTATAGCTATGGGAAGGAAAGTTATCTTCCAAAGAGGACAGAATTGAGAAGTCTATACGACTAAGAGTATAAAAATATAGTGTCTATGTATATATATATATATAAATACATGTATACATATCTGTATGCTTATACTCATAAGCTTACTAAATATCTACAAGGCAAATGTAAAATGAAAAACATGTATGCATGTATACATATTATATATGCAGCTATAATACATCACAAATATATAGTGATAATTTAGATCTCTGGAAAATCACAGTACTGTATCCCACAGCTATTTTAGTTTCTATTTAAAGGCCAACTAAGATATTTACCTGTTTTGCCTGCACCTTCTCGTTGTGGCAGCTTCTCGCTCACTGAACCTGTAATTGGAAAAAGGAATTACCCAGAAAAATATTATTTTCACTTCCAATATGTTATCTAAGAAACATAGTTCAGCTTTTATGATCAATTTCTGTATATCACAGCAATAAATATCAGCAAATCCTTCCCTTGCAAACCAAAGATTTTAGCTTTGCCTGACTCTACATTTCTGTATGATCCATACACTGTCAGACTCTACTTCTTGACCACCACAGGACCTGAGAAAGAGATAACATTAAACATTACATAGACACAAGTGCAAGAACATGCTCTCATGCTGCAGAGCCACCATTTCCCTTCCCCACTGCCCCAGCAAAGACAGGTTCTGCAGTAAGACGCATCACCCCAGAACCACTCCCTCATGGTTCCTTGTATAGGGCAGCATGTTCCCTATGCTCAGCCTTGCCCACACGCCTCAGCTGCTCTGAGGGCCTTCTTCAGTCCTGGCTCAGATTAAAAACTTCTCCTTTCTGCTTTAAACACTTCACACAAAACCTTGTGGAAATCCTATGCGGGTGTGGGAAAATATGCATGTGTGCTGGGGGAGACACGAACACAGTGCCTTATTCTGAGTTTGAACATGAGTTACTTTCAAGACACGTCCCCAGAGCTGTGGCCCTTAGGAAAAGAAATGGCAGAGGTGAGAAGGGAGTCAAGACAACTGCAAGAGATGGGCTTTAAGAGCTTATTCTACCATCCTGGACTCCAACCAAACCCATAATCCAGTCTTGTTTTCAAGTCTTCAAGAAATGGAGAATCTACAAGTTTTCTTAGTAGTTTTTGCAGGAGGCAACTGTCCTCAGGGTTTAAAACATAAATCCTTATTTCTTGTTTATATGTTAGTATTACACCTGTTTTTATGATTCCAACTCCTAGCCACTTTTTAAAAACATACTTGTCTCTGCTACATTAAAAATCACCTTTAAAAGCGGTATTTTTCTCTCTGAAGAGGCACGTGGAGTGATCAAAATTTAAGAAGTATGAAGTCTATCAATTCTTAACACAGTCTCTAGTACATACACGTGCTTCAATGAAGCAATAAAAAAACAACACACATCTGACACATGCTTGCATGTGTGTGAAATAATTTGGTTGCCTTAATTTTCTTAATTTATTCCTTCTGCAATAGCTACACTGACTGTGTTTGAAACAAAGTAAAAAAAACCCAAAATCTTGCATCACAATAAATCTGTTCTAAAAGGACAATTTAAATAAGAGAACCCACTAAATAACAGGCCTTGCTTACCACGCTGAACTGATGGTTACTTCAGCAGGAAGTTTAGACAAGGAGTCTGCCAGAGGGAAGATGCCTAATACCACAAATCTGTTCTGATGATTTTAAAGCCTCTATAAAAGAATACATGGCAATGCAGCCAAGCTGGTATTACCTTCTGAAGGATTCTCCATATCAAAAATATGCTTGTTTAGACATGCTTCCTTTTGTGGCTATACTGTATTTTTCTTATATTATGTTTGAGTCACCAGAAATTCAATATACTTAGTGATGCATCAGTATTTATTCAGGCAGGAAAAATAAAATTGCTGTCTTGTAGGAATTATATCCAAGAGTGTTTGGGATTGTTTGCTCTAAATAGATTGTAATACTAATACATGGTGTTCACTCTGAAGAGGAGGCAGATTTTTGCATTTATGCTGAAGCCAGAAGATCTGAGTTTTCTGGTGCTTGGCTTGCTTTTGATAAAAGGCTCAGCTTGAACTCAAATAAGATGTTCCAGTTTTCGGAAGTACTACATACAAAATTACAGGTTTTCCTAATTGCACTAAATACCAGTGATCCAATCTTTCCTCAAATTTCATCCAGTTACAATTAACTCTGTAGTATCTAAATTTCATTTTGATGCACAGGCTTATAATTATAATTTTCTTGCAAATCCAGAGATTTTAGACCTGACTTTCAGCCACACTAAAGCATTTTAAACATTTTTTTAATTTGTGAGTAGAAATGAGACTCAGCAGGGGGAATGTGTGTGATGAATGCCACTAATACCCCTCTGCACCAAACAGCATGTTTAGTAAAGTCCCAGTTTGGCACCAGTGTTGTCTCTCTTATGAACATTCAGAACTACTAGTATAAATTGAACTTTACATTCAGTTCATACCTAAGTAATTTAACACATTGGTGAAATTTATATAATATTCCACATCTTAAACCAAAAGGAGAAAAATCTTTCCAGATGCATTTAGATTATATCCTGTATATGTAAAATGGTGAGAATGACTGTGTGATATTCATGTACAGGCAGGGAGAGTTGCATTCTTTTTTCTGTGCTTTGATATTTTTATTTATCCTAAATTTTCATGGAAAATTGATGGATGGAGGAAGACAGTGGCATTTACAAAGACTAATTTTATCATAGTGAATCTAACTTCATCATAGGGAATCTAACTTCATTAAGAAATTGGATGAATACTAAGAAAATTAGGTTTACTGGGCTAACATTGTTTTTTTTCACAGCCTCTAGGAAGTTAACAAAAACATTCAAAGAATTTACTACAAAGGAAAACCTGTGCCCTTCACATAGTTTCATCTGAAATTTTCAATTTATGCAGCAGAAACATATCTTCTTGTCTCCAAATTCAAGGTATCTTTTTTCCTACCATTTTCTAAATATATGTAATGTAGAAGTATTTCTAGCTTCAATGGTGACAGGAAGTTGCATTTCCAAGTTTTTAGGCAGTTATATCTTCAATACTCATGACGAACCCTTACATTTTCAGAAAGGTAGGAAATAAAAATAGCAAATTCTAACTTAACTAAAAGTTAGGCTATGCAATGGGCTTCCAAGTTTCAGTAAACTGTAACCAACCAAACTGCCACATAAATAAATGTATTTATGGAATGGGAGAGGGCAAGGAACCAACAAGGAAGGAAAGAAGCAGCAAGGAAGCTAGATTCAGCAACATTACTTTAACAAGAATTTAGTATCATTCTAGATTGTAATTTGTTTAGACATCTATCCATTTATGATTTATTTTTTTAATAGAAAAAGCAGACATATTCATGCCCTAGTTTACTGCAAACCCTACAATTCCATCCAGTTTCACTCTAATAGCTTCTGAGGAACAATAAGCCTTCCAAAGAACGTGATGTGAGTTTTTGGTTTGTGATTTTAGCATATCCATTTTCTATAGTTCTGATCATATGTGACTGGGCTTTAAAAGAGAAGGTGAGAGTCTATTATTCTCTAGTTTAGATAATGATTTCTGATGTCCTACTAAAGAATATTTGATGTGTAGCCACTGAATGCAGATATCAAGATAAGTAACCTTCCCATGCTATCCTTTGTCTCACCTATGGGTGTGTCTGAATGTGTATGTACAGGCAAAATGCTATGTACTATCTAGATGATTCAAGGATGGATACTTTTCTCCAATTAACAAAAACAATACAATGTAAATTTTAAAAGTTCACTCCTTTCTCACATATATTTGTTTTCATCATACCATCTGATGATAATAGTATATATGGTGGAAATGTTCTGAATTTCTGACAGTACTTGTATTTTGGCCATAAAAGATGATTATGCCATCTTAATCAAAAGGCAGCAAAACTACTTAACAGGAGAATAGACATGTCTCCATACTTTTGAAATGTCACTGGCAGAAGCCCAAAATAGCTAATGGGGCATAAACCCCCAACAACAGGAAAATATGGTATTTTCCAATGATAATTTAACACCTGCTTCTCAACTTCTGCCCCATTTCCCAGGACTCCATGCCTATGGAATTTCTGTAGTTCCCTGCGGTGCTGATAACAGACATGGAGAGTTGTAAAAATGTCTTTTTTTTATGTCTGGTGTTCTTTAGTGAAAGTACTGGGGGACATTCATCATTTTTAAGGAGTTTTCTTTTTAATGCTGTCATGGGAATGTGTTTGATTTACTCTCCTTCTCACCACTGCTCCTGCAATAGTGAAGATTATTTCCATGGAGCAGTATGGCACTCTGGGATTCATCATACATGTCTCAGCAGTACCAAGTGTTGGTGTGGGAAAAAATGGAAAGTATGGAAGAGCCTCTTTCAGGTAAAGATGTAGTAATTAAAGCAAAGGTTTACATTGGAGAGTCCTGCATTTTTTAATGCTGATTATGACTTTCATCCTTCCACATCTTTTGTGCCTAGCAGAAAAGACAGCTTAAATAGGAACAACCAGAACAACCCATTGAGCAAAAAATGGCTCATACAGCTATTGTCAATACATAAAAAATACACATGCGACATTTTTTTGGACCTGAGACATAGTTGTCCTAAGTAAAAAAGTATAAAGGGAAATCAGTGGTGATCTGGAAAACATCAACAGTCTTGGGGGAAAAACCCCCAAACCTCTGTTACCCTAAACAGATGGCAATTTTGAAAATATAGTGGGAAATGGGACAAGGGTGCAGTTGTGCATCAGACTTTCATTCTGCAATATAAGAACAAAGTTTTGCCTTATTATGCCATATAACTTTCTGAGAAAATCTGTAGCTGTCCTCTCTGCTGAATGAGAAGGTTTCTTCAGACCTCTCAAAATAAAAAAGTATTTCTTAGCCAATACCACTGCAAAATCCCCTAGCATTTCAAGTCTTACTTCCAAACTCTGCTGTAGTTGGACTTCTTTCCTGAGGGACAAAGGAGAAGTGGTGAGCAGTAAAACATGAGATACAAGCAGGGGAGGAAATGTGCAGAGATAATCCCATAGGGTCTCATAACAACTGAAAAATTACCTGCAATCTTTCAAGAACCAAAATCAGACTCTGCATACTCACCTGGGCCCTGGAACACTTTATTTATTTCTGAGCTACTAAATTCAATTTGAGTGCTACTATGACCTTCATCTTAACATTTCTGTAAAAATAACTTCCCATCCCTCAAAAAATGAGTTGAAGCAGTCTGGCAGTTTACATACCAGGTGCATGAATATACCTTTGAGAGGAACCAAAGTTATATTTCTGTAGAGATAAAATAATTCTCATATTAATCTATTAATTAGAATGGAACTACACTGCAGCTTCTCAATAATATCAGGTACAAAAAGAAAAAGTGAAAGTATAGTAAGTAACATTCTGAGCTAAAAATAGTGTCGTGTTATGAGACATCTGACAAACAATTATTTTTTTAACTTTGAGCATCAGCATCCTTTTATCACTGGTGTCAGTGAAAGGACAGGAAGGAAGGAAGCTACAAATGGATTTTGCAGAGAAAACAATGCTTTCAGAGATGTCCTGGCTATGGACTTGTAAAAGCATCTCTATTTAAAATTACATTGGAGCATGAAAGTGCTATCCTAGCTATAGAATCAAAGAATCATAGAATGGTTTGGAAGAGACTTTAAAGCTCATCTCACTCCAAGCCCCCTGCCATGGGCAGGGACCTCCTCCACTGCACCAGGTTGCTTGGAGCCCCACCCAATCTGACCTTGAATACTTCCAGGGATAGGGCATCCACAACCAAAGATGACACATCCATGTGTCTTCTGAAGATGCAAACCAATCATAAACTATAATTTCACTAAAATGAATGCACATTTACCTCTATTTTACAGTTTCTGAATATTTTATATTATTTTTCATAATTGAATGTCATTCCACAGTGACTTTTCTGACTGGATCAAAAGGAATGTTCTGAAGAGTACTTTTTCTGGCTAAAGTTCTCTTACAGGCAAGATGAATGGAAGATTCTGTAAGTCACTTAAACAAGAAAGATCTTAAAAGTGAAATTAACCTTTTATAAACTTTGTTGGAACTTTCTCAGTGGTCTCTTCCTTCCTCCACCTATTTATTAAGACATCAGTAAATTATTGAAGTAGATAGGGTGAGGCAAATTCCCTCAAAGGCCCTAATCCACTCTTTTTCTCATTCACATTACAGGATTGGCTTTCTAAAGGCATTTCTTCTGCCCTCTGATAGAGAATGGTGTTACACCACAAACAGTAATGAAACAGACAGAGAGCAAACATTTGTAGACCTGCTTCTGTGCAATTCTGCCAACCTCAAGGGAAGTGAATAGCAATTCTGACAACTGTTCATACACTTTGAATTTATATTTAATTTTAATGAAATAGGATCAGAAGTAAATCTCTAAAAAAACTGAACCAATTAATTGTCCTGATGATGACAAAAGGCAGCACACAAGGCACTTGAGTTAGATTTGCCAATTAATTTCTACAGACAGTGATTTCATTGTGTTGTTAATTCCTTTTTTTTTTAATTCTGATTTCTCCTCTGGATTTGGTCATTCATGGAATATATTGTGGGAATTCTTTCATTGGTCTACATTGCAGGTAATCCCAATCTGTATTTTTAGTGGCATAGGGCTTTTTTCTGCACTCTAAATACCTGAAATATCAAAAAAGGCAAATCCCTCTTTTAAATTTTTTTTTGCAAAGACTTTATGTGCAAGAGAGTTCCAACATAAAGTACTACATCAGCAAGTCAGTCACATGGTTTCATATATGGACACATAAATATGGTACAAAAAAACCACCACAGAAAATCCCTACAATAGCTAGATTAAAGTACAAATAAAGTAGGTGGATTCTAGAATCATAGGGAGGTTTAGGGTGGCAGTGACTTTAGACTTCATACAGGTCTACATGAAAAGCCAAATCAACTTTCTCAGAGCTTCATCCACTTGAATTTTGCCAGTCCCTGAGGATGTGTCATCCACCAGCACCTGTTTTCTGGGCTTAACCACTCTTACTAGTGGAGACTTCTTTTCCGTAAATGTAGTAAGACACCACAGATAAAGTCTGCTATTCATGACACACTGTCACACCCTGGCCAGCCAAACAAGATTTACCTGGGCAGCGGGGAGTTTTGTGGGCCACAGCAGTACCACTGATAGGACGACCATTGGGAGTGACACACCAGCAGTATCCAGTGTAACTATGGCACTGAACCTGTCAGAAACAACATGAACCACCAGCAGCTTGTCAGACATATGCCTGTTATCCCACAGCATTCATGACATGTGAGTACAAAAGACTAATCTGGCAAACTATATTGACAAAACCTAGAACAGTAAACCACAGTGGACCTAATCTCAGTCCTACATATGATTTTTTTTAGAATAAAAAAGCCAAGTGTTGTAGGTCCTTCAGAATCAAATGGAAGAGAAAACTACATGTGGTTGTTTACACCCCATCTTAGATGAGTGATGTGCAGGTGTTATAAAAATCTCACAAGGAAGTTCCTCAAGAGACACATAAACTGTTCCTGAAACAAGCAATCTTGAGGGTTTTTTCCACATAAAGAACATATTGTTCCACCCACTGAAGGAGCAAGACAGAGTGCTTTTGCCAGCATTATTCATATCCCAAGCTGTCAGAAGGGAAACTCTTGGAATTCCACTTAGAAATCAATTGCATTATATTTCCTAAGGGCCAATATCACTTCCCTCAGCATGCTTAAAAAGAGAAAGATTGTCTTCTGCACAACTCCACAACCAAAATGCAGTACAGAGGTGGCAGATGGCAAACTTGATTGGAATATGTATCACAGACTAAGCTTCTAACTGTGTCCCTTCTGAATTCCATGATCTAAGCTGAGTAAATTAGTCTCAGACTATGTGCTTGTGAAGAAATTCAGCTGAGAATAGGGAATAATCCTGTAATATTCATGCTTTAGCACTAAGATATGGACTCTGGTGGCAAGATTTCTGTTTCAAATCAGAAACAGATCAGAAATTCCAAGCATTTTCCCATCTGATGAGTATTCAGGGGGCTACAAGAATGACTCAGCTGCCTCATCCTAGAAGAACAGAGAGTGTATTACACAAACAATAGTAATGCTTGGCTCTTCTTCTGGTCAACTCTGAAAAAAAGAACAAGGACTCTGCACATAATATGGATTTTCCTTCCTTTTTTTTGGTGTCAGTGTTAGCACAAATTACATTTAATTTTGAAATTTCATTTTCCTTCATTGCATTCGTCTTTTCTTTACCCTTTTCAAACATACATATTCTGACTTTCCAGCCATGCAAGATACTGAATGAAAAATTTTCAACCTGACTATATGTGCCATCATCATTGCATTCTGGGATAAACACTTGTTGAAATTCTTTGCGAGCTTGTTCCTGGGTATACTTCCTCTCAGCCACACATCTGGAAACATCTAGAGAAAGGGAAAATACAAGTCAGTTTTATGATGCAATATGAAGAAAAGATGGGTGACCATCTACATTCTGAGAAAGGAAGATGGCTCTGAGATTCATACAAGAAGAATTTTAATCAGTGCAAATGTACAATCACTTGCATTATTTTTAAGGAAGAAAGCCAATGAAGGACAATAATTTCTGGACAATAATCCATAACTGCAAAATGAAACAGACAGATGCCTAGAAATACAGTGTTTCTGTTCCAAATGCTGTCAGAGAGCAGAAGCTCAAAGAGGGCTTCTCCTCTCAATTTAACACAGCAACAGCTGTCATATTGCACCCCACAATATTCTTTCAGAGGTGGTGGCAGCACCAGCTTTCTGTGCTTCAGAGAAGGCAAAGAAAGTAGCAAGAGTATAGCTGCCTTGCACTTCCCACTGTGAATTTACACATTGCTTACTGCAGTTGGACAGCAACCTCAGCTATGACTATAGATGTTCCTACCAGGCTGGTAAAAAAAAAAATACTGTGCAGCAGAGAAGGCAATTAGAAAGGCGATTCAATAATAATTTTGGGCATGATTAATTCATAGTGTGCTAAAATTTAATGTGACCATTTATAATTTAAATATGGCACCAGTCTACCATATGGTCCTTTTCTGTTCAGTGTGATGTTTCTTGCACCATCTCCTTCATTACTTGGTACTGGCCTCCATCCAAGACAAGTTAGCAAACCAACTAGCTTTAATTCAGTGGAGTTTTTATTGTCTAATAAATTACATTGCCTACTATATGTACTTTATTTCAATTAGGCAGTCAAGTGCTCAAAAAAGACACTACACATTCTAGCATGTTCCTGATGCAGAATCAGAACTTCAGAATCTGCTTGAGCTAAGCATTTCATGAAAAATGAGAATACTAAGCAAGCTTAAGGTACTACTAAGGATTTCAACATGTGACTGTAACATCCAAGTTAGAATGTTCTCAAACATACATGAAGAGAAATCTGCTGCTTCTGATTCCTGTTTTATTTAAAGACTATTTGACAGAAACTGGCTAATCACATTTTAGGGCTAAAACTGTTCAGTGAATACTTGTGAAACCGACGTATTGGTGTGATTCACTAATGCCTGTGCAGTTCTTTAAAAGCACAGGGACAGGCTTTCTAGTGCATGCAAGTTGCACATTGAACAGTATCTGAATAGTGAGGCAACAACACTTGACAGGGTTCTGGCATTCCCAGGAGCACACAGGTGAGCCAGCCAAATTCCCAGTCCCCTAAGCACCCTTTCTGTGCCAGTATGATCCAGACATACATTTACAGAACCAGCACTGAAACTTGGTAGAACTGGTTCTTTAACAGGATAAATCCTTCACTGGTCCCTCCAATGAGCTTTGCACAACTCACATGGCAACATTAGCATTAAAAAAATCCCTTCAAGTCCTAGGCAATCCAGTGTGGAAGTACAGAATAATGTGCACAGAAACTGGTCCTCAGCATCTGCATTCTGAAAACAAAATTGGGGGCCCCTTAATTCTAATTTTTGTATTTCCCTCTGGGTCTTGTATTCATGTGCACCACTTCTGTGCATTACTTCACTCTTCTCACAGGAGCATTATGAGAGTTCATGTTGATAATACACTCAAAATACAAATTGTTTCACTTTTAACAAATGAAAAATTATATTTCACTCTTAACCTTAATTGTATTATGATGTTTCAAGAGAGATACTCACAGAGATGCAATGACACCTAAAATGGTCAGAAAAGTTCAAGCGTATGAGAAAGAAAAATAATAAGGAACTGAATTAATATGTACTCTGGTACTTTAATAGCTTGTTTCATCAAGGGAAAAGTATAGCCAATGTACTGTGCAGCTCAGGTAAAGTCTGTTAATGTGTTCACTGCCAAAGATTTGGGGAAAAAAAAAAAAAAAGAAACATTTTAAGCAAGCTTTGGTGTCGTAAGCCTTCTTCTGAGCATGGTTTGGTTATACAGTACTTAATAACATGTGGTTTTAATGTAGCCAGTATTTTAACTGAAAATAAATCACTCTTTTGTTGGACCGCTGTCCTCGTTTTTCTAGAATGACATGTGGTTTAAATGTCTAAAAGGAAAAGTGATATAAATTCCATCACATAAGGTCTCTGGTATAGTACCAGTAGGGTTGTAAATTATCTCCGATATTTGAATTATCATGAAAACATGCCAAGGAGAAAGAGTTCTCCAAAACTGTCCACAAACTTGTTCCTAAACAGCCTGATGCTCTAAGGACCTCCTATTCGTGGATGATCTAATATGCTTTAAAATCAACAATTACCAAATTTATTGAAATATAAAATTCACATTTGAAGACTTATTTTGTATTATATAACCATGGAAATATTTTTAAGCTGTTTGGCATTACTATACTTCAGTATGCCCAAAATAAAACCATGAGGAAAATCCCTTATCAAGTGAAGCATCTGAAACTGTGTATAGTCAAAATATTATTTCCAGTTCTGTTTTCTTAATTTTACGAAGGTATTACCACAGAAGAATGACTATGACACAAAGATGAGGTCCAAATCTGAAAGAAGAAATGTAATAAGGTGATCAAGATAAAAAGAAGACATAAAAACATTCATACTCAGAATATTAATGACTATTATATTATTAATTCAGAGGAGCTAAATCCTTCCAAATTAAAAAAAATCACTGAAGACAAAAGAAGTCATAATATTTTTTATAACAAATTTGTCAGATTACACCATCTGAGCACTTGCCTCTGTGTCCTGCAATACCTTCAAAATCTACTGTGCAATTTCAAAATTTTTTTCCAAAGAAAAAGAATTCAAGATATTTAAGGGCTAGATATATAAATAACAGCTGAAAAAGGATGAGAAAATTAATTCATGACATGACTGGGAGAAACGTTGAAACATGTGCTCACATCAAAATACTAAACAAGATATAGTTGTAGGGAAACCTTGTAGCTCCTAACGTGCATAAATCAGTGATGGGCGAGATCTTAATCCATAGGGAAACAAACCTTCCACATGGCCATCGCTCATGGTCACTCAGCAAAGCCAAATCTGGGGCTCACTGTGCAAAGTCCTTTGAGTGCATCCAGACAGTTCTTGTCTACAGGCCCCTCTGTGCACCTTGCAATAGTGTAACTAATGAAGATGACTCACACGAATCTCAAATTAGTAGGATGAGTTCTAGGCTTATGTCGTTTGTCAGAACGAGGTTTGTAAAAATAAATAAATACATATACATACAGATATATATATATGTATACACATCTAAGGGATTACCAGTAAAGTCTCTAACATACAGATTCACTTTGGTGTTTATCTAGAACAGGAATCATTCGGATCAAGATGGACCCTGATTATTATAAAATGAAGACCGGGAATGAAAGATGGTAGGACTTACCTGACACCTTTCTGCTCTTAATCAGCCCACAGCTTTAGATTTTTTGCCATGGATCCTGACCAAAACAAGTCACCTCTTTTGAGGTGAGCAGTGTCCCTCTGGTGACAAGCCTGTGAGCAGAGGGAACTCCAAGACTGCAAGGTGTTGAAAGGGTGAGAAGTACTGTGCAATGCCACAAAGATTTTTTTTTTTTAATCTGTTTTTGTTCAAATCTTTGGAACTGTCTAGTGGAAAAATAAGAGATTTGAGACTGTTACTGATTTCTTACTGGAATTCCCACTATATTTCTCTCCCTAACTAAAGTATTAATAAGGAAGCCAGCAAGCTCAAGCTGTAATCCGGTATATGACCTGGTGAAAAAAAACATTAGGTTCTAAGACCTGTTAAAATCTGGCTGAAATGAGGCCTTATCTGCCTACAGTCAAACAATGGGAAGAACTAATTTTGAAGATGCATATGTTCGGGTGTAACTTGAAATTAAGTCAATTCAGTGAGACTTTATCCTCTCAACTCCAGGTAAATTGGCTTTTACATTCCGGAACCTTGAGGGGACTGAAAAAAATAAAAAATAAAAACCTCTCCTGGCATAGAAATTGACCATGAAGATGCATGAGTTTACCTTAAATCAACTCACTGGGACAGTATTAGCTGTCAAACTAAGTTGTTACAAAGCTCAGTGCATTTAAGCACAGTATGCCATCTAATGTGTTGACTGTACCCACTGCGTTTTAGCACCAGGGCTGCAAAGGCACACAAAAGTTTGATAAGACAAATACATCTTAGGATGTATAACTGAAGACAAAAACAGTTGTATGGGAGTGGACAGAAATAGACAAGGCTGAGGAGAGTACAGAGTTGTAGTTGTTTGGACAGGTCTTTCTGAATTCCCCTGGTGACAATTCTGGCTTCCAGGGAAGAGTAGTGACCAGAAAGCACAAGCAAAATATAGAGCCATCTTAATTTTGTGCTAAAATTCTACATGCAACATGGAAGACTTTCACTTACAAACTAAAGTGATGCTGGTACATCGCTGCAGAACCTTTCTGAGATAGCACTGAAGTCAATGGGAAATTGCAGTACCGAAGGAAATTTTGGAAACAGAATTAAACACACCAATAATACCAGACTGACTTGGAAATAATTGCATTTTATGCCTTATTTCCAACAGTACAGCACCAAAAACAGATCTCTGGGAAAAAAGCATCCATCAACTTCAACTCTGCTGGCTAATACTTGAATAATATATCATACAGAGAGAAGTTTATTACTGCAAAGTAGTTTATCTTTAAAACAATGACACAAGCTCATCAAGGGTATAAACACCATCTCTAAAGTGACATTCAATACTACTAAATTTACAGCAATTTTGGGGCTCTACAGGGAGATCTAACCCAGATTCTCTTATGGAAAAATAAACAGCTTGCTAAAAGAATAGATAAATCTCCTGAAAAGGTTTCAATTTAGTTCATCCAGTATTTCTTGGTTTCCTATGTATCTCAGTAAAAATAAAAGTACCTTTCTCAGTTCCAATACATGAAGCAAACTTTGACTGCTTTCAAAGAGATTACTGGGTGTGACATGACCTTGTTATGTATTTATGCACAAAATACACTTCACAGTTTATTAAGGTATTTTATTATAGATTAAATATTCTGCTGAACAGATCAGAAACATTTACTACTTTGCAAAAACTACATGTAAACTGCTTAACTTAGTAGTTTGAAGAAAAAGTTCCCTCAAGAGCTTTCCACAGACACTTACACCCTTTTTCTAACTGGTAGCTATATGACAAAAGTCAAACAGTCTTAATTTGTAGTTAATTTAGCACAAAGAATTTTTATTGAGAGCTCAAGACACCATTTGGTTTATATGGCATAAATTACTCATAACATGATAACTTCCCATTATATTTGACCTAGGACATAGTATATTCCAAAGAACTGATCATGTCTAACAACAAAGCAGCTAAACAGCTGTAGCCTCTAGTGACAGGAAACAAAGCAAGCTATGCATGCTGAAAGTATCAGTTTTTAAGATGCAGAGATATTAGCCTCCTGGGTTGGAAAGGATGTCAGCACAGACATTTAGCCTGACAGAGCCATAAAATAGAGACTTGCTGCTTCGTGACAAGGGCTGGCCAACCCTTTCACTATTTATTTTTATTGCTGCTTTCTGGACTCAAACAAAACAGCAGAGTAATCTTAGCCTAGACTCTCCTCTATCGGCATCTAACAGAGACAGGTAGTGTGGGGTTTCTATGTTGTTTTCTTTCTTTCTTTTTTTTTTTCCCCACATTTTGCAACCACACAGCAATTTAGATAACTAAGCTCTAAGATAAAATACAGAATGCTGTGCTGGATTCCCTCTTGGCACACTATTTCTCTCACTTTTCTAACAGCCACATTTGGCGTGATACAGTCTGACTAGAACTGAATCAAACACTTGCAAGAAAAACTAAACCTACAGCTTTCTGATTTTTTACATACCAAAGGTTACAATAGGCGTCCTGAGCAGAGTGGAGGTTTGATAATAGTTTAGAGAAGCCTAATATGAGCCAGCTTACTAATTTTTTTTTTCTGAAAATCTGAGAAGGCTTGCAACTGTTGGTGGTTCCTAGTCTTCAGTGCAGTATTACTGTTTTAGGATTTTCTATTTCACTTCTTTTAAGATACTCATTTTTATGTTGTCTGAAACTTAAACTGAAAATACACGAGCAGAAACGAAAACTCCACAAAACAAAGCAAAAAAATTACTTTCACACAATTGCAGTAGTGCCTATTTAATTCTAACAAGATACATTTTTTGTTCCTAAGAATGTTCTTACATGCCTTACTTCTATGCAGTCTGGCTTTAGTAAATTCTGCTTGGTGAAGTACTATCAAGAAAAATTGAGTATTTTAAAAAGAGATTAATTCCACTTCCAGAAAATTTTGGATACTACTTCAGCATTACTTGTCCTGTGCTCCAAGTGCCACTAGACGCTCTTAAAAGAGCAAAGGATATTCCACTAAAAAGATTCCAAATGTACTTAAAACTCTATTCACTTCCATTAAATACTTACTAGAAAGTGCAATCAGAAGCCAATTCCACTTGTTTTCAGAGACAACATAAATTCTTACTAATTTCACTAAGACATTGAATATTTTGTTTCTCAACACTTACTACAGTAGCTTGATATGTATTAACAGATTGACACATAACACAAATGAAGAGTCAAAACCAAAATGATGTTGGTGCTGACAAGTGTTTCTATCAGAATTGCCAGCATCACAGTCTGGAAACTTGCAGTCATCCTACATATTAAACAGAGAGTCTACAGTGAGAAAATATGTCTGAAAAAGGAAGAGACAGCTCCTAGATAAAAATATTTTAAAATAAAAATCTGCCCTACAATCAATTTTCCCCTATAGGGTTTATTTTCAAAAAAACCCCACAAACAAACAAACCAAAGCTAGTACCGCTTCTCACTTTCTCTTTTCAATATATTTTTTTCAAAATAATGAAAAAAACTGCATCACTCTTTTTTCCCTCATAAGTTATGAGAAAAAAAAGAAAAGGGAGACAAGAAAAGGAAGAGGTGAGGACACATGAAAACCATTCTGCTTTCAATCTGCAGACTGTGCAAGGTCTCAGTGTGTTCAGGATGACTTTTTAGACTGTTACCTTGGTCCAGTCCAACTTTCACTCATTTGAGTTAGAAAAACAACCAAACGTTCTCACTACATTTTTCTCTCTCCAAAGTAAATGTCTTGGGAGCATGTTCTGCCTCTGAAACACATCCCATAGAGCTGCCTTCCAGGCAGCAGGTGCACTGGCCAACACAATGCTCCTGCCCACACACTGAGCTAAGGGATGTGCTCAAGTACTGCAAGCAAACATCAAGCTCACACCTGGCTGGCTTACAGGCAAACCTGAGCTGGATGGCAGCCTCCATGGGAATACTGTATTAGGATTGCACTCGGAAGCCACATCCAGAATTTACAACACTATTCTTTATCTAAGAGGCAACAGCAATGATTCCCAAATTATACTTCGATTCATGAATTGTGGGACAAACCTTAAGTTGTGAGCTCAAAACAACTACTGCAATGCCTACTTTCTCTTCACAAAGGGAAAATAATATAATCATGTTTATTCAAGGACAGAAGACTACCTTTATTAGTACAATTTCAGTTTATTTAAGCATGCTTTTAATCCATTCATTAAATCCAATTGTTCAAATGAGTGAAACTTTTCACTATTTCTGAAAGCCCTAATTTAAAGAAACAAATACTGAGCACTTTTCCTTTAAGGAAAACAAATAGTAAAATACCTATTTTATGAGAAATTTCACTCATGTTTTGATGTGCTCCTTTATGTGAATTGTGAGAATGAAGACAGTACCTTTCATTATGTCCATGATAGCCCATAAAAGAACAGCATTTTCAAACAGTAAGGCTCTTTAACATACCATAAATGAATTAAGCTAAACATGCTCTATCTAAGGTTTCACTGGAGAAAGGGGATCTAGGTAGTTATAGAATAACAATAACACTGCTCTGCCTGATGGCTCTCCTTGGTGTACTCACAAAGCAGTAAGTCGCTGCTGAAGCCACCTTTGCAAATAATGAATACGTACTCTGAGTGTCAGCCAGGCTAAATTTCAAGCCCCTCAGAAATTAAATATCACTGTATAAAGCTCCTACATTGCCATTTTCAGTAAGGACCACTCAGAGATTTGTGCCGAGAGCCGTTCAGCAGTTGCTTGCAATTCCAGGTTGCTGCTACATGGTGGTAGTAAGGAAATGTGATGCGAGTTGGCAATTGAAATAGTGATTAACAATTTTTATCAAACCTCCAGACATTAGAGAAGTCTTATTTTAGTAAAGCACTTGTAGAGAAGCCACAAAATCCAAGGACCTCAGCTGGGACATTTCAAGAACTCTGTGTTAGGCTAGCGGTATGCTGGCAGGACCTAACATAAGAATTTGTTTTTCCATTGATCACAATATCAGAATATCAAATATTATTACTGAGTCACTTGCTTAATATATTCAGAATATTATTCAGTGTCCCAGTCATGGGCCTGGTACCTTCACTTAAAAACAAACTGAGAAATGAAAAAAGTATTCTTAATGTTATTTAGGAAACAAGAAGAGAAATAGAAGAAAAAATGAGAAAAAAAGGTATTTTTGAGTGCATTATCCTACAAATCTTGCAGACCACTTTCACAGCAAATGTTAGTCAGACAAACAGGAACTGCTCTTAGCTAATTCTGGGACATCTCCATGGGATGTATAGGGTTTTAGTTCAGGTGAAACATTCCCAGTAGCCACAGACATCCAAAATTCAGTCATATGATTGCACATGCTCTTCTGCTTTCTCCTGACAAGCTTCCTAAATCTTGGCAAACATTCAGATAAAGAGCTTAAATGCATAAAGTTGAAACTATCCCAGATGAAGTGCAGTGTCCCCTGCTCCATTTCACCCTTCAACATCAGTAGAATTGCAGATTGAACTACTCCTGGCCACTCGTCACTGTTTGCTTGATGGTCCATTGGAGAGAAATACTTTGGTCCCTCCACTACACACTCTTGTTACAGATAGTGCTCACATGGAACATGATGCAATCAGCTAGCAGACTTTCTGCACTTGGGACTGGAAGTTCTTGAGATGGGAGATAAAGAGCTGTCCCACAGCAATGGAGTTACTCAAAGTTTCTGATATCTGATAAACTTCATTAGTCCCACAGAAAATCTTCCACTAACCTAGCTAGGACTAAAGCATGTTATGCCAGAAAAAGGTACAGTTTCACTGAAAAGTCCTTCAAATTACTTCCACTGAGCATCATAATTTTATGTTGCAAAGCTAATACACGTTATTTACTGCCACAGAAAACTAATTGAAAAGCCTAAAATTATTTGAAAACCATTGTAGAAAAAATACAGGTTCACATTTTCAAGTTCATCAGAAAAAAATCTTGCTCATAAAGGGAGAATAAACAGCATAGCAATTTAGCATAGGTGAAACTGATAAGACTCTGCAGAAATTAGTTGAAGGATTCTCTCTTTTTCTTTTGTATGGATAATGCAAAATTTTCATGACAATAGAAAATGTGAATATTCTTTGAACAATCCCATCCCACAGTGATGAGCAAATTTTGCAGTCATTTTGAACTGTTAACAAAGAAAATAAAGGGAGAAAAGTCCTCAGATCACTTCATATGGAATGTACAAATGTTCCATGAAGAACACAAAACAACTTGTTTCAGTTAGTCTCATCTACAATGATTTGTTACAGACATTCAGCCTTTCCCCTTCCTGCTGAGGCAGATGCTTTTATCTGGTGTCTTGTGCATTTCAGTTTCAATACAAGCACAGCCTTTTGAGGTAACCTATACTATGTTTCAAATCATGTAAAATCCCCATTAAATGTAAAGCTGTAACTATTGGCCCTACAGAAAAACACATTTCTGGGCAACATTTCCTACTCATAATGGCAAACAGCATCGTTTTGGGGTTTTTAGTAGACATGGTTGGTCTATTTTCAAGACTAAGGAAATTCACCTTGTATTTTTTGCATCCACTAAAAAAGAGTATCAAAGGCTACGTTCTATAAGTTACAAAGCCTTCCTTTTGTGACATCCCAGTCCCATCCTCAGCAGCTGGAGTGGTAGGAATAAGGCTGAGTGCTAAAGGACTCATACCGGAGTTTGTACTAGTTATAGGAGTAAACCCACCCTGGCACGCATCAGAATAGCGAGGCTCAGTTCTCAGGCTGAGCAGTCTTAAACCCCTAAAAGAAGGCAGCTCTGTGCATGCTGCCTGCTGGTAACAGTCCTTGCTCCGTCTTTTCCCAGAGCCAGATAGATACAGTCCTTGGGAAAGCGCTACCTGGCCAGCCCTCAAAGTGCAACAGGGAGCACTCTACCAGCTTACACATGTGGGTGCTCATACTGTACCCTTGCACTGCTTAATTAATTTGTGCAGACATAGTGTCTGTGTTTTTATGAGCAGTTTAAAAGCAATCGGATTGCCTTTCCACTTCTTGTATGCTTTGTTTCTTTGGCTATGCTGGTCCAGATTTACTATGAAGCATTTGTCTGTGTGTACTTGAATCCCATCACAGGTGATATTTTAACAGTCCCCTTAACACAAATAGCATTTCTCAGCTGTCAACATACATTTATTTTTTAGATTCATAATCTTGTTGCACAGTAAATGTCTGTGCAAGTAAGTGGCAAAGCTCCAGAACTTCAGAGTTGAGATTTTCTTTGGAAAAGTATCCAAAAATGTGGATGTTCATCTACAGTGTACACAGGTCATTTGAGACGTTAGAAACTGCAAAAGCAGGCTGGAAATTTTGTAAGATAATGACTTTTTATAGCATTTCCAAGCTTAGCAATGGATTCCAGCATTGCCTGGAAGCAGAGTTAAAAAAAAAAATAAAAAATTACTAAATGTCTTCAGAAAAAGCCACTATCAGAACAGTCTATTTTGATGCTTATTTTGTCAAAGGTGAGTTTTTCAGAACTGAGGGGAAGGTTCATGGTTCATTCATTTTCAGGTTTGTTTAAACTATTTTGATCTCTGCTGTGGCCATCAGGAACTACAACAGAAGTGCAAGGGTGAAAAATGGTTTAAATGCTACCAGTTTACTGTGATCTTTTAAGATCTAGCATCTAAGAATGGTTTCCTTTGCAATACTAAAGAATTTCCTGGTCTGAGCACTCTTACTGTGAATGAAACTTGAATTAAAGAGGAAAGCAAGCACACATAAGACAAAACTATTCCCTTGCAATTTTAGTATTTAAGTGATCAAAACCAAATAGATGAGAAAAATGATGAGAATAGGTAAGAAAGAGTCAATCTAAATTTGGGTTTCTCAGCAAGAAAGAACCAGAGAAAGCAGACATCAGTCTGGTGGTTGTTCAAACTTCCTTATGGATATAAAAAGAAATCACAGAAAACAAGAAATGATGGACTCAAAATTATTCCAAAAAGTTGTCAACACAAACCATCAAGGCCTTTAGATTTCTAGTGGATAGATTGAACCAAAGAGCTGGTCACCATGTTTTCAACTAATTAAAATGGAATCAGGAAATATGTAGTTTTCAGAGAAGATTTTTGTGAGTTGGACAGGGATTTGTACCTCAAAAGAAAAAAGGAGGAGACAGACACAGACTTAAGACTGCCTTTTCTGATGAATATCAGATACAGATTTAAAATTGTGAGGCCTACACTTCCACATGAAAATGTGTGTGTTTCTTTCCCTTTTTCCTGCATTAGCAACCTTAAAACCTGCTTCAAAACCAATGCTTTAATGAGGAGTTAGGGTGGGTGTCTGTTTTTTTAGGGGGACAAACAAACACTTACACAAGGATCTGTTTTCATTCCCCAACAAGGAATGAAAGCAAATTCTGAAACCTTGAAAGTTTTTCTGAAATGGAACCATCACTTTTTGGTTAGCTCTATTAAGACAACCCTCTGCTTTTTGATCAAGCATCACCTGCAACAACAAATTTCACCACTCAAAAGCAACTGGCTCAAAAGAGGTCTTAATCTTGGCTCTTTCAGAATGTTTGATGGCACTGTCAGAAGTAGCTCTAGCAAGCTAAAACTGAAATGGCAGCTAGGCCAACAAATCATCTTTCTCTTCTCTAAAACTTGTTTTTACAGCTTGAAATATTTCTGATGATTGCAGCCATGGGTAGGAATAAAGATATTGGTCACTTCAAAATTTAAGGCTGCTTTGACTGAATAAGAAATATTATGAAAATGTACAATTAAAAGAACACGGGTCTCTTGCTGATATTGACCAAGTATATTGTTGACCAACATGTGTCTATTACCAATCAAAGGAAAAACAAACATTAGGGTCATGTTTGTATTCATTTAAATGCAAGATTAAAAACATTTGATTGATGAGAACACTCTGTATTTGCTATTAGCAATACACTGCCTACAGTGCATAATTCCAATTCTACAATTGTACTGGCAATCTATCCATTAATAATAAACAGCAAATGAGCTCTTCTCCAAACTGCAGCTATTGACAACATCACTGAAGACACTTTTAGTAGAGCAATTCACATCTTTATGAAAAAAAAATTTCTTGCAGATGACATTTTCAATGCAATAAAGAAAAACACTCAAAACTAATTTCCATAAAGGTGTGCAATGCTCTAATGTATACAATGAACAAAGTGCACAATAATTCTCTCTGTCATTCATGAGTGTAACAGAAGCTTTGGCTCAGGTAGCTTCATTATGTTATCCTTGTTCACCGAAGTAAATAGATCCATCAGGTAATACAATGGTTTACTATGAGAGGCCTGAAGAATGAGGATACTGTTTCATCTAGGCAGAAGACAGAATGTCTCTTTGAAGCAGTCTTGATGCTTCAGAGGTTTGCTGGAGCTAATGGAGAGAGATGATGTGGAAAATTGCCTCCTACAGGTTGAATTGGTGTGGTCCCTGGGGTTTTCTTCCACCCACCCCCCCACGTCCACCCCCTGCCCCTCTCTTTAGGACAAACAGAAAGGGAAAGTAAATTTTTATGACCACTGCTATTATTACATTTTGGAAAGAAGATCATTGTGTTGGGAATCACCTTACACTTCACTAAGGAAATGCATTCTCTAGCACCATGCTACTCTAAAAGTGAAAAGAGTTAACTGTGGATATTTTGTAGGGTTGCATATTGCACAATTTCTCTAAACAGAGATCAGAGATCGGAAGAGTGGATGACATAGGGTAGGAATGGCCTGTGAGGGCTCTATGCATTACAAAGTGCTTTTTTCTCCTTTTTTTTTTATTCAAACCACCCCACTACCACTCCCCTCTACATGATTGCAGTTTGGAAACACAAGACTCAATTTGACCATCTCTAACTCAAAATACCAAAGTGCAGTAGACAAGAAACCTCTCAAGATAACAATCTTAAGAGTTTCTCTGAGCTTGCCAGCAATATGGTCCTTCAGTACAGGGACCTAACCATGCAGTTTCCTTAATAGTGACTTACTATAGTATATATGGGTGTGGGAGTCATAATTTTGATGAAGGCTCAAGATTAATTTAACTTTATGTAGGGCATTGTTACAGAAATAACAGGATGCATTTCAATCTACTTGTTTTAGGAAACTCTTCAAGTCCAGCACTCCTAGTCTTCCATAAACATACATTTCCAAAAGCTATTGTAGGGTCTATTATTTTTCATAGAGTCAAGAGAAACTTGGATTTGCTCACCTTTGCAATTGCCTCGGTAGGCTATTTCCAGCTGCGGGTCCTTGCATTTTGCTCGTTGAAATTCACACCGAGACAGAAAAGTTCTTCCATCAGATGCACAGAGTGATTTTTGAGGGGAACCTGCACAGTCCAGGCTGCATTCTCTGTCTTTGTCTTGGTCCACTCTCAAAAACTAGGAAAAGAAATAATTAATGCTCTAGGAATGCTATTTTCATGAGAAAACTTCTCTTGTGATCGCCTTCCCCAGGGAAGACATTCGAATAATAGCCAAAACTGAAAAGAAAGCTCTGCCTTTTCAATCTGTTCAAATAATAGCTGTTTCACAGTACCTGGGGTAATTCAGCTGCTGCTTTGAAATGGCAGTGACTGCAACATTTCTATAACATACATGAAATGCAGTATCACAATTAGGAAGTCTCTGAATCTCCTTCAATCATTATGGAGCTCAAAACAACTTGGAGATTTTAGAGCAAAAACAGTGATGGCAGAAACACTCTTCACAACAAAAATGAGTCAGCAATGGACTCTTGTCTGCTTCAATGTATTAACTATTCTACATTAAAAAGTCTAAGATTCAAGTATGATCTTTAACATAAATATTCTTATTGTGATTTTCAATGCTCCTCTTTCCAGTTCTGCCGCAAGGCCACACTGAACCCTGCCTAACTGTTCATTCCTCCACCCCCAAGACTGCAGACAAGGCTCGTGAGATTGGCATCATCCTTGGCACTGTGAAAAGCAGGAGCTCCTCACAATGAAATGTGCTGCCAGAAAAACTAATTGGTTCTGATGCCACTATGTGCCAACCAAAAAAAAAAAAAAAAACGACAGACAAAAACAAAGACAGTAGTGTATCTTCTGAGATCTTGAAAAGCGGAGTATAGGGAGAAGGTGAACTCAAGCAAGTCCCCAGATGAATTCCTCTACCCTTTGGCTTTTTCTGAACAAGAACAAAATTAGGCAAGGCATATAGCTACCAGTAGGTAATCATTCTCTTAAACATTAGAAGGTGCCCGAGAAAAGGTCTTCATCCATCTGTAGCACTGTTTTCACTGGTGCTACTACATCACCATAAACCTCAGATACAGAAAATTCTGAATTTCAGACAAGAAACTAAGATGAATAGGAGCAAAATTTCAAAGAAAAAAAGAAAAAAAAGAAGGAGGACAAAGAGAAGTATTTGGGCTAAAAACTTTTTTAAAAAATTGCTACACATAGTTCCCCTGCATTTTATTGCACATAAAAAATGTATAAACAGAGTTATACATCTCCATAATCTTCATACTTAAGCTGTGGCCTATTTGCATTTCCTATGACTTAATATAAGAAAATACCAATGTCTTTATGGAAAGCAAGTCTGAAAATGGAGAGATTATCTTAAATGTATCACTGTAAAATAAGTCATATGGTTGGATTTTTACCAGAATTTTTATATTTTGGTGGCACAGTAAGATAAAATGGGAAGCTTCCTTTTCCAAATGTTTTTGAGTGATTTTTCATTTTTAAGAATAATAAGCTTCGGAAGCAAATTACTCATAAATTACACACAAACCCCAAAACTTTCTTCATAGAATTTGGCAGCTACAGAATTCCAGAAGCAGAGGATAGATGATCCCTTTCCCCTATTTTTGGTGTTATTTTGCAGATTCTTCTTGTTGACAGAAATTGAAAATTAGCTGAGCTGAGCAGGAAGGGAGAAAAACTAAAATGATCTCCCTTTACCTGCAAAATGAGCAACAGTGAAGACAGGCTTCCATGGCTCTGAACAACCTTCAAATCATATTGGTCTCCAGGGCCTGCCCAGGTGCCCTTATGAGTTGCAGAGTGGGAGTGCTGGTGAGGTCCTCCAACCCTCCCTTTTTTGCCTGAGAGGCATCTGCAGGACTCTGGGTTTAGGCCTAGCTAGGACTACAAAAAGGACCTTTCCATGAAAAATGAACCACATGGAGCCCCTGGCATAAAAATTTGATCCAGTCCTCTACTTGACTCAGACTTCCCCTGTGGATTTGGTGATGGCAAGTCAAGTGATCTCCCTCTTCCTATTTTGTGAAGTAAGGATTTGAGTACAGCCTTTCTGTGTGTATAAGACTACTCCTCTGTAATGGTGAGGCACTTTGCCACCTTTAATTTATCCTCAACAACATCCCTGTTGAGCAGAGAATTATTTTTCAAAAGCACAGGGAGGCTTTGTGACCCACAGAAAATCATGTAGTAGATCAGGGAACTGAATCCTGGCAGCAGAAAAAAATCACACACAGCAACAGTCTAGCCTCTGTACCATTTTTTTCTCAGAGTTTCCTCATCTGTTCTGTTTTGAGCTGTTGCAGAAGTTAAGATGTGTGTGCCTGACTGCAGTGGACAAACCACACTAACACAGTGGACAGAAAATCCCCTTAATCATCTGAGGAACAAAATCCATTCCCTTGAGAGCATGATAGTT
Source organism: Sclerurus mexicanus (assembly GCA_013396755.1). Classification (NCBI taxonomy): domain Eukaryota; kingdom Metazoa; phylum Chordata; class Aves; order Passeriformes; family Furnariidae; genus Sclerurus; species Sclerurus mexicanus. Next base: position 2,436,529 of record VWZF01000899.1, on the reverse strand, counting down.
CACAGATAAAGCTATATTTTAAAGGACATTTATCCAAATAGTTTTCTTTAAGTATTTTATTATTCCAAAGCCTTAGGGCAAATTATGGGTTCAAGTATATTCAAGCAACCTGAAAAAGCAGAGAATGAAGACATACCCGGGATACAAAACCACTTGAATAACTTGCTGGTTAGCCAAACCTCAGTGGAGAATTTGGGTTATACATTTAAACAATTTCCACCCACCTAGTGTAACTGAGGGGTTTAAGTACAGGAAGGACAAAAAGGCAAGCAACTGTGAGAAAAGACAGCATGCAAAAGAGACTAGCAAATTACTTAGGAAAAAAAACTAAACAGATGGAAAGTATATGACTGACATTTGGAAAATATTTCATTGTCATCTTTACTACACCAGTAGAGGATGATACAAGTCCAGATCAGTACTGCTTGCTCATATAGCCAAAGGAATCAATAAATACACCAAAACCAATGCTGAAACAAGCAAGGGCTATGTAATTTCTCATGAAATTTGCTATTTGTTTAAACAGGAACAAGCAGAGTCAGTGACACAAAAACTGAGATGATACTGCTGTACATCTTAGAGCTGTACTTTCTGGTGAAAATATTCCTTTTGATTAAAATAGGATAGTTTAGAGAGAAAGATGGTTCAGTACAGACCAGAAAGTGACTCACCCTCAATACTGGCTCATCTATTTCTGTCTTTGAATCCATTTAACAAATAAATCTGTTATGGTACAAGCATATGATTCACTGAAAGACAAGGTTAAAGAAGCACTTCTGTTGAATGTTGGTATCAACTGAAATTAAGCTAACAATAGTTGACCAGCCTGAGGTGAAACTATTTTGAACAACCAGCACAAACTGAACAATTATGGTTAAACCCTATTAAAAGGCAAACCACCTTTAAGAGACAGTTGGTTTTGCCCTAATAACACAGAAACCAGCCTAGTCATGTTTCAAAAAATTGGTTTCAACTATAAATAATGCCACAGCTTAACAGGCACGACTCCTTAATTCTAGTTGCTTTAACTTATCTTCTTCTTTACATTCTAATATTTATTTCAGCTTTCCAGAGCACTATACTTGACAATATGCAACTTTCAAGAGGCCTATTATTCTGTACTAGACACTGCTTTAAATTCTCATGTAGCATGTCTGAGAAGAAAGAATGAAAATAGGACCATATATAAAAAAATTTTTGATTATTAAATTATCCTCATTAATTAAAAAAAAGTGACTAGATATATGTACCCAGGTATATACCGTGACACATATAAGCATTTATGAAATATTTACTTTCATATGTTTCAGGCATCATGGAATTTCAGTATCTTCCTTCACTTTCTCACATACCAAAGACTCAATACTGGCTGAAACAAGCCTCCCTGTATCACTGATAGTCCCAGTGATCTTTCATGCCTCCATTACTGAAGTTCAGAGTATGAAGCAGTGGATACCTGAAACCTTGCTTAAACTGAGGACAAATATTTCTACTCTGTTTTCTGCTCTATCTTTCAGCTTTGTTTTTGGCACTAGTCCCACATCCGGGCTATTGACAGTCAGGATACTTATTTCTTCAACCATTAGCAATGTGTTGCAGTCAATGAGAAAGTTTTTCCAGTACCTCAAGAGCAGGAATATGATGGTGTTCGTACTGTGCTATTAAACTATTTATCAACATAACATGTATACACAACATTATTCACTCCTATGCCATAACATATATCTCCTCTTAACCTTATGCTATCCACTCTTACACAGGGATTCAGTGTCATTCCCTTTGGTCTATATCCTGTAGCTACACCATTGTTAGGGCAGAAAAGGTCTTCAGACAAACCCTACTCACATGTACATTTGTGCTTTTCCACTGCACAAATCTGTGAATCCACTCTCTGCAGTGCAGAGAAACTTTCTTTCCACCTAAGCAGATCACAGAGTGTACTGTGAGAAAAATGGTGCTTGGATAGAGAGCCAACAACTGGATACATCCACAAGCTAAACGACCAGTCAAAGAAAGCAGAAGAGTCGAGACCTGTGTTACAGTCTGATCATGGGGAGTGCTGACGTCTCTCTCCATTGGAAGAGAAGCTGATGACAGATGCATTTAGGCTGAGGCATAGAGATTAGTTATTGAATCTGGCTCAAAGCCTTTAAAACAGTAATGCTCTACTCTACCTTTCACAATACAGTGCACACTTGTTGATTATCTTTGGTCAGAGGCTACCATCTGATTAATCTGAGCAAGGCAGGGCAATGTTCCCCAACTTCTTTTTTTTTTACTATTATTTTTTTAAGCAGGGCCAGCTTGTCTCTAACACCTGCAGTCCCGTAGAGATATCCTTAACACAAACAGCCTGCACACAAAGCAAAACTCCGAACTATGCTAAACCTATTTTTACTTTGACCTAATTTGTTTTCTTACTAAAGATGAAGACCAAGAAACCACTTTTTCTGTGTATGGATACAAACTCCATCTTCTTCTGTGGAACTAGGTTGGAATCTGTGCTCTAGGAAGAAGACAGACCTCCAAGTTCATGGATTTAGGTGGTTCATCAGAGGTTTTCAGCCTTTCTTTAATTTATAGACACCTTCAATTTTCACTGGATCTATATACTCTCCAGTGACACTAGGCATTTAAGCACAGTGACAACTGGTTTCTAATTTGTTACTTTTTTTGTACCCCTTGAAACTGATATGCAAAGCTTCCCTCTGATAAATTGAAAACTACTGTTTCAGAATGTAAAAGGAAGTTCAAGACTGCTTGCAAAACAGGAGACTAACACCTCATCTTGGATGGCTAAAGGCCAAAAAGGCATGAAAAACAATCAGAAGAGAAAAGATGAATGCTAGACATCACTGTTTGGCTTAGAAAAGCCTAGTGCATACTACAGCTTTGAAAGGCAATTTCTTTATTCTGCATCTGGTTACTGTGAGATGTTGAATACAACGATCTTACTTCCCTGCTGCTGGCATGGGATGTCTGTGAACAAACTATGGAGCAGGGCACTCTAAAGTGGCTCTGTGCTAAGGGCTTGCACTGATTTATAGTGATCTATGTAGCCATGCTCTTTCTGTCTGATAGCTGACTGAAAGGCAGATGTAGAAACCTCCAACCCAGGAATATTCTGTTCCCTCCCGGCTTGTCTATGATGGAAAAATGAGTTAGACAACAATAATATGTGTGTCTGTGTATATGTATGTGTATATATATATATATACATATCCACTATTATGTATATATATTCACACATATAGTCTATAATATGCAAAGTCGTATTCCCGTGTGTATTTCAGATGAAGGCAATGATGTTTAAATATCCAAAAGTTACAGTCTGCCTTAGAAAGCACTCATATGGGCTAGTCTGTCTCAGTTAATCTGCTTCTTTAAAACACCACTCATTTTTTCAATATTGATTTCATCACTCTTCTCCCTAGGAATGAAACAGAAGGTGATCCTGACCCTTCCAACTCACCTCATTCTTTGAGTCTAAGGTACATTCACAGAACAAACTCTACTCTCATTCCAATGCCATAGGAAAGTGTTCAGCCCCAGCACTGAACTGCATGGAAAATCTAAGTTCTCCTTATTCTTGTTATTTAAGACAGTACCAGAAAATACTTTCAAAATGACAACTCTATATAACTGCTGTACTTAACCTGTCTTTACCAGATTATTTCATTTAGTGCTGTCCCACTGAAGCAAAATGGTCCTTCATGACCGTTCCATGATAAACCCAGAGCTGTCTATTCAAATTGGGACTTTCTTGTTTTAACAGACATACAGGACATCACCATTAAGGTTAAGCTTCCTTACGTATCTGCTGAGACACCATTTTATTGAAAATGTCCCTGTTAAACCTTTGAACACAGATGCGCACCAGCACCACCTTTGCCTCATTATATTTCATGAAACTTTTCCTGTGCAACTTCTGGTATCAGATCTCTTTTCCTATAAACTTTAGCAAGGATGGTTGAAATCAACAGCTAGAGTATGCAATTTCACTGAGTGGGAAGGTGGGGTTTGGGTTTGTTGGGTTTTCTTGTTCCTGATGTGGTGGTGTTTGCTCTCTCTCTTTTTTTTTTTTTTTTTTAATTATTCATGGATCAGTTCTCAAAGTCAGCTTTGGATTACCTACCTATCAATTAGAACCGTGTTGTGCTTTACTCCCTCAGTGCTCCAGAGTGCAGTAGAGTTTTTGGAGCCTCACTACCAAAACTACAGTCTCCTCTTGTTATGACCGGCACAGAAAATTATTAAACAGAGTTGTGCTTCGATTGATATGTTTTGCTTTAGCATGTTATTTTTTAAATGTTTATTGCTTTAACAGGTGTTTGTTTTTTTAAGGGACGTCTACTTTGCTGTAGTGATGGAGGGATGGGGGGAATGAATGTCAGCACATCCATCATTTCTCTTTACTGCTGCTTCACAAATCACTAAAAAAGGCAAAGCATCTCAGTTGTGCAACCATGTAAACTAGGAAGGACTGAGCTGAAATTAAAGCAAATCATGACACATGTTCTTTTTTGCTTTGACAAAAGGATAGACATCAAGTTATTACACATGAATGCCAGAAAATGCTACAATAACAAGCAGTCCAAATCTCCTCTTTTTTTTCTCACTCTTTGTCTTAAACTTAAAGGTAGTGCAATCATACCTCTTGCAGGGCTAGTGCCTTGAATAGCTCAATTCTAGGATCTAGTTCCAGCCCTACTGAGGTAAATACACACACACCAATAGGGGCCAGTTTGGGTCCTATTGAGTAGCAATCAGCCCTGGTGAATTATCTTTTCAGACGGACCTTTCACCGATTCATTTGACTGCTTCTACAATACAGTCTTTACAAGCACAAAGCACTCACTTCAAATGAGCTATGGCAGAAGTCCGAGCATCAGAAACAATGTATGAACAACTTGTTGGCATTGACCCCATATAACTAAAGTAATGGTCTCAATTTTCAAAACATGATAGAAACTTATCAGTGACACTAAAACACTTTTTATCTGACTACATTAATTCATGTCCAAGATGAGGACTCCCCCATATTTCATGAAACCACATATTTTTGAAAACTGTGTATTAACTTTAGAAGAAAACAGCCCACACATTTCATACTGTAGATATTAGGAGTAATAAAAGAGCATCACAGAGCAAATAGACTGCAACCTTGGGGGTTTTTTCTTCAAAAACAGACAATTTACCTGATTTTTCAGGGATAAAAAATAACTTTCCTGTGATTTCTCTTATAGCTATTTTGAATTCCAGTGTAATATAAACAGCTGGTTTCTTTCATTTCGCAACATCAAAACAGTCAAACGGTATCTAAACTTAGAGTATGTATTGCCTGAAAATTGAACTGTAGGCTGGGATGGAAAGCATGACAGTCTAAAATACAGTGCTGAAAGCAACAAGGTGGTACCTTTCATATGTATGCACAACTGCTAACTAGAGAGATCTCAGCCTTTTTATTTTGTAAGACTCCAGTGACATTATTTCTCTTGGATTTGGAGTACTACCAGCAAAACATAGTGGTTCAGCAGAATCTAACACTTACAGATACACAGACCTTTGTTTACCAGAGACAAGACAAACTAGCATAAATTTAAGTTGAAACTCAAATTGAAAGGGTTTCTAATCTGAAGGTATTCTGTTCTACATGTACTGCAATCTAGTAGCTGCTAAATGTGTCATGTGTCCAGTGCTCTGCATTTTTCCCAAGTCACTGGTAACTTTATGCCCTTCGTTCTTGTGGTATTGTTATTCATAAACTTTTCTTTGGCGGGTTGCTGTCATTTATAGTGTTTCTTCTCAGTTGCCAGAAGTCACACAGTGAGAAAATAAACAGAGAAACAGTGGGATGCATTGTCTACGTATTGAATTATCCTCTAGTTTACTTAAGCTTTTCATACATACTGACCCATCTTTCAGAATACAAGTGGGCTATCACAACTGTCCTGTTAGCCAGTTTCCTCACACACAGCTGATCTGTCTGGTTGATGTCCTTTATAACCTCAGCTATAATCTGGGAAAATAGACACATTTTACTTTTAATGTAGTTTAAAGGCTGCTTATTTAAAAAATACTTTGGCTTTCAAAATGTTGAAAAGCTATTTTAAAATGCAAATAAAATTTAAATCAGATCAACATTTCTATATTTGAGGGGTTTGTTTTAGGATTAAAGGACATCAGCACACACCCTTTAAAAGTGTCTGAGGTAGCTTAAAACAATTAAATTAAAGGTGATGATCTATAACTCCAAGTAAGAAGCATTAGCTTTAAACTCTGCCACAAAGGTCAGAAACCTCATCCAGCACACAGGACATGCAAAACCCTGAAAATGAGCTTCTAGATGGTCTGAAACAGTCATCTACAAGGTAAGGTGTTGCTACCTCTGGAATCATGAAGGGAGATCTTTCCAGCTCACCTCTGCTTTCCCCCCACCACTGAAGCAGCTACCAGCTCCACACACCAGTCCAGCTACAATTACAGTGAGGGATGTCAAAAAGAAAACTTCATATGAAGCACTTACCTCAGTGAAAAGTAAATAAGTTTATTAAAGGAATAGGGGGACACCCTCAAAAGTAAAGTGAAAAAGTACTGAATGTTGTGTTGTCGACTTGTAGGGTACAATCTCCCTTTGTGGGGGACAGAAAGGCTCAGCTAAACAGGGCTTTTCTATATCTGAGTTTCTATGCAACTCTATTTAATGCCTATCTCGATTGGCAGGCAACTGGCGACTCTCCATATGGCTGGTTGCCTTCTCTTCCTAGGGAACTAAAGAACACAGAGGGCATCTCAAATGACGAAGACACAGTATGAGACAATATCACAACAGAGCATTTCTTTTTATAATTTAAATCAAGTAAGCAACTGATTCACGCAGTGCAGAAACTCAATAAGACATCAAAGGTCTAATCCCCAAGCCATAAAGCTAACTTGCTGACAATAACTGCAGAGCTCTAACTCTCTTACATTTATCACTGCCATCAGCTCCTTCAGAACAAAGTATTTGGGAAAGAAGGCAGGCAGCTGAGTCTGGGAGGCAGATTTTGCTTTTGTTAAACTGTTGATCTTAAAACAACATGTTGTTAGGTTTAAAAACTGTCATATTTAAAAAGAGGAATCATGCTAAAAGCAAAAAGTTAAATAGTGCACATTTGGAATACACAAGGGTTTAACAAGCGAGTCTAATGAGAAAAAAACACTTTCCATAGGGGCACAAGAACCTGTAAGTGGTTTTCTTAAACCACTGGCAGCTCTATTTCCTCCCAACTTTGGGATTTTATGGAACTCTTGTAAGTTTGTTTGTATGTTGGGCAAAAACATTTTTCCTTTAATTTAAACCATTGTTTTCCAAGGAAAAAAGTCATTAGGAAGCCATTTATTTCTAATTATTATGAGGACTCTTTCAAAACAAAAACCCCTTGAATATGAAAAACAAAATTCTGTGTTTATCTAGTAGTGGATAGAAGGGGTCAACAAACCATGATCCAAACCAGACTATTTACAAGAATAAAACAGAATTTTTCAAAGTTCTGTGTTCCACTTTAAGTGGCCTCTGCTTTCTTTGTAGTAGAGCTCATGTTCCTTGCTGTTCTTTGCCTTCCACACACCAGTTGGTCTTTAGCTTTTAAATGTGTCCTAAAAGATTACTCAACAGTCCCAGGAAATGTTAAAGAATCATTGTACTAGCACTACAACCCATTAGTCCCTTTCCACTGTGGATCTGCATGTGTGACACTTCTTGAGAGCATAAGGAATTCTTAAGGATCATAAATCCAGTGGAGGAGAATTTGCAGTTTCTATTTGAGTTCAGTGAGTAAAGACCCCACAACAGTTGGCGCAGTACCAAAAAAATCCCCAAAGAGGCTGTAATGACAGTCACACATACTGTTGTTGATGAAGAAACAACAATAGAAGAGACTACTGCACTTCAGAAGTAAAAATAAAAATGCTGTTTCTAAACATAGTGGAGCTGAGACCACACAGAATTAGATTGTAACAATCAGTTGGGTACCTTTTATAATAAAAATCCCCTATATCACAGATTTGCTGAGGGTTTCTTTTTCAGTGGGATGCAATCAGAACTAACTTTTACACACTTAAGGAAGCATAGACACTCTATATTAGTGATAAGAAAACACTTATTAGTTCTTTGAACTTTGAAAATACAACAGATAAAAAAACCCAGACCTCCATAGAGCAGGTATTTCATTTTAATAAGATTTTCTCTCCCCACACAAAGTGGAAGAATTACGGCCCAGCACGTCTCAGCTATTACCAAGAACTTACATAAACATCATATTTCTACAGCCCAAGAGTGAAGACTTCTGCAGTCCAAAGTCTCTGATGCAATATTTTATATTTGTGGCTTCTAGTCATACTAGAAAAATCAGAGAATCTTATCCTCTCAGATTATTTTTGTTGGAAGCCTATAATTACTCCGTGTTACAGATATTGTTTTTATGCAGTGGAAAGGACCAACAAAGTACAGACAGGGGTGGCACCTATGAAATATTTCCCCATTTCACTGTGGAAAATAGCTGTCTGATATGGTTTTGCACAGACTATAGCATTTGGAAGAATATTTAACAGAACCCATCCCCTTCTAACAGGCAGACCCATTCCACCAATTCCCCATTCTCTTCCTCCCATGTTACAAGTTGTCTTGCTTGCAGCGTGGGACAGGGCTTTTGCAAATCTTGTTTGGTTTCTTGGTGCTTGTGAGGTCAAGCAGAGCAACCACAGCCACAGCTTTGTTTCTCTGTTGTGTGTAGTGGCCTGGAAAGCCAGAAGTCAGATTTGGGCTAATTTTGCCCAAATTTCATTGACATGGGAGGAAGAAAAGAAATAGTGAAGCCATTTAAAAAAAAAAAAAAAACAACAACAACAAAACTTAATCTTTGCTCCCTGTCCTCTGCCTCACAGGGAGAAAGAAAAGTATACTTCACTGCAGATGCTGAGGTATTCTTATCTCCCTTTGTGTTGTTGCCTGAGGAAAGGCACATTAGGTGACTGAATTAAGGGTCATTGTCATTCCCCATCCCTCTTTATAGGGAGAGCCTGGCCAGCCATCTAACGAAAATTTAAAGCTGCCCGCCACAGGCTACTGATGCTCTCTGTGGACAGCCCTTGACCACATTAAAAAGCAATCTGGGTAACTATGACAAATGTCAGTGCAAATATATTCATCCATGAATATGGCTTGGACTAGATGAGCAAGGGTATTTTCAGACACCATGGCAAATGTAACTCACTGTTTAACTGTTCAGAAAATAGAAGAGCAAAGGTTTTATGTGAATTCATATTTACTATGGGAGAGGCCACCTTCTCTTTAAGGTGTAGGCTTGGGGACATAAAAAATTTGTCCTTTATGAGATCTAGAACAGATTGCCTTTGACACCTGGAGTAAGTTATTCTTCTGTTCTTGCATAGTCCATCACTCAACCTGCTGGATGTCATCTGCTAGGCTTGTATCCCTAGTCACCTTTTACAGCACCTGAGGGCCAGCCCCCTTTGTTAATTAAAGATCCCTGAGGTCCATCATTACTGCAATCTACGTCACAGCTCCACCCACAACATATTCAGAGTAGCAGCATCAGCTGACTCTGACACATCTCTCATAGGTCTGCTATCACTGACTTGGACTCAGGTTCACAGGTAGGAAAGTATGTTCTGCTCTGAAGCTGTCTGACAGGAAGAGGTGCCATGGCACCACAGATTGCTGATGCAAATGACTCCAAATGTTTTGTGGCATTTTCCCATTATGGAAACAACCCAAGAAACTGGCTACACCTTTAAATAATTTTTTGGATTTTAGAAAGTTTTAAATCTAAGTCCTCTGCAGCTGCAGTTGATATCCAAATATACGTTCTTGTCACAACTTGCCATTAAAGGAGATAAATTCTACTGGCATCAGTTTACAGACAGTGAATATAGTCACAGAGATGTGGTGGCTTGTTCAAAGTCACAGAGGAAGTCTGTGGCAATGCTGGGAATTAAACACAGGGCTCCAGAAACTCATTCCTGTTTTTTAACCACATGTGTCATCCTTCCAAACGTTCTTTCCTACATAAGATTTAGTCATGGCTGAAATAGGCCCGGTTCATTAACAATGAAAGGACACAGCAAGAGAAATGGTATGAATCCTTCAAAACTGGCATGTGGATTTTCCTCTTAAAAACATTTGAGGATGTTTTGTAAACTGAATTATGACCTTGTTTCCATCTTCACTGAAGGTCATTTTTAATGCAATCTAGGATGATGATCCAAAGAAAAAGCATGGGCTGAGCTGTCTTGGCTCAGCACAATATTAGTTCTCTCAACAGTGTGGTACTGATTGTTTTTTTAGCTCTTTCAGAGCAAGTCCTGAATTCAAGGTTCTCACACAGTTCTCCTCCACTTCTGAGACTAGAAGAGTACAGGAGAACAATAATACATTTAGTTTGTAAGAGGTATATGACTGCCATAATAAATAACCATGTCTCCCTAAAAATCAAGGCAATATTTGTAGTCAGACTCCACTCTTTCTACCTACAATGAACTGACTGAATCACAGATGCCTTTTTATATCTTGGTGCTTCTTTAGACCTCACCCAACAAAAATCAGACTAGGATTACTTGTCTTTGAAAAGCATTTCCTAAATCATGAATGAAAAATGCAGTAAGAGCAAAACATTAAATAAGTGCCAAAGCCACAAGATCAGGCTCTAAACAAAGACACAGACTTGACTTCCACTTTAGTTCTCTTGGGCTTATTTATTGCTGAGCATTAATTACTTGTATTTTCTATGTCAGCTTAGCATAGTGTTTTGCTTGGTTATGGGGTCTTTAGCTTTAGAAGCACCTCAGTTTCCATATACTTCTTTATGTAGCTCTCAGACACATAGAAACAACAACAGTATTATTAATATATCCATCAAAACACAGAATAGATAAGATACATTAATGTTTCTATAGCAAACCCACACTGTTAAGGCAGAAATATATTTTTCAAGGCTCTTCTAAACAGTTTTTCTTACCAATATTTTTTTAAAAGCTGTACCATAGTGCTCTTCCCCAGCAATATTTCAACAAAATTGCAAACTTACCTGAGAAAAATACAAGATACTCCAACCCAGAAGGATATATTCCTTAAGAAAATTTCCATACCCAAACACCTCAACCTTTCCTTCTCACAGCTGGAAAAGCAGAAGGGATTGGCATGACCATGAGCTGATATCATGATTCATCCGCTGCACACCATGCTTTTAATATCACAATAGCTATCAGATAATCAAAATAAATGACAGTGGGAAGTCTTGACACTGAGTAGGCAAGATGTATGTCTGTGAGCTGCTCTTAGAGAAAAGAAGCTGTAAATTGACTAACCTCTTGGCCCTTCTTGCACTTAAAATTTTATTAAGGAAACTGGACTCTGCTTGAAGTTGAAAATGTTTTGTTTCTGTAAAATATTGTTGAACCACAAGAGGATCCAAGCTAACTAAATATGGAGCAAGACATGTTTTTGTATACCAGCCCAAAATATTCTGTTACTGATTCATTGGTAACTTATGACTGGTTTGGATATAATCTTAACCAACCATCATTGGTTTTGGGAGGTGAAGTGACATGACTCAACCATAATTAATATGATAAAGAACAGCTCACTCTTATTGCTTAAGTCAGTCCAGTCAAAGCTTTGCTTCTTGCAACAATGTTCCAGTACTAACCTTTCAGAAAGGCAAATCCAAAGAGCTGTAGCAAGTTCCATTTATCATACAATTCCTTTCTCCCTAGCTCAAAAGCATAATAGCCTTGTACAGATGGAAGTGAAACATAATATCATGTTTTCATGTGCACAGAATACTCAAAGAAACAATAGACAAATGCAGTATTTTTTCATATGGCAGATGTGTTGCATACACAGCTTCATAAATTACTGCTGCCCATTGCTAAACATTCTTCTTCCTTCTTCCCATTTCTAAGCCTAAAAATCATAACAATAAAGAGATATTCCAAGATCTTTCAGTGCAGCTGACATAATCCTGCACAGGAATCCAATGAAGATCTTTTTCTTTGGTCATAGTAATGTCACAACCAAAAAATACTAAAACAAGCACTGGAAGGGACAGAAATTATTTAAAAATAGTGGAAAATTGTATGAACAAATTTAACCAGTGAATTTTAAGACTATATTTAACAATTCTTGCAGAAGTAGTACAAAAAAATGTTAGGTTTTGAGATAAACCTTGAACTCTGGATAAAGGAGCAGGTGACCTCATGCAGACAATAGAGAGGAGATGGAGTCCAGACGTTATCTAGTGTTAAACATACATAAAATTCCAGTAGAGAGAGAGTGAGTGGTAAGTCTGGGGAAAACGTGATTTCCAGCAATGAAGAGTCTAATTTAAGCCTTTAAAATTTAACTTGGACTGCCTCAGCTGTCAGTGTGAGAGAATATACACTGTTATCTAACTATAAAGTTGTCTAGCTTTAAAGTTTTGGGGTTGGACAAGTTTCCCCAAACACCATGTATGTTGACTTTTACCTTTGAGTTTTCCCCAGTTCTACTCTCCTTTTGTTTACATGTAATATGTAAGTCAAACAGTTTTTATATAAAGTTGTGTTCTGGCACAGCTTAAGCAGGTTATCAGCTTGAATATCATAGAATCCTAGAATGTCATGAGTTGGAAGAGACACACACGGATCATCAAATTCAACTCCTGGCCCTGTACAGAACCATCCCCAACAGTCACACCATGTGCCTGAGAGTGTTATCCAAACACTTCTTGAACTCTGTCAGGCTTGCTGCTGTGACCACTTCCCTGGGGACCCTCTTCTGGCCACCCTCTGGATGAAGAACCTTTTTCAAATATCCAACCCAAACCTCCCCTGACACAACTTCAGGCCATTCCTTCAGGTCCTGTCACTGTTCACCACAGAGAAGAGATTGATGAGTGATCCCTCCTCATCCCCTTATGAGGAAGTTGTAGACTGCAATGAGGTCTCCCCTCAGTCTCCTCTTCTCCAGGCTGAACAGACCAAGTGACCTCAGCCACTCCTCATACAGCTTCACCTCAAGGCCCTTCACTACCTTCACAGCCCTCCTTTAGACACTTTCTAGCACCTTTGTATCTTTCTTATACTGTGGTGCCAATCCGCCTCTGATTAATCATTTATGGTGTACTGTGGATATCAAAAAATTAGTGCTAAAACAGACTTGCTTTTTCTACATCTGTTTGAGTTGCTCTTAAGAGATGGAAAGAACTGATAACCATTACAAATTCACCTGTGTTCTCAAAAGGCTTTACCTAGTCATGTATTTTTCTACATAAAAAGAAGATCCCCACTGTTCATTCAAGGATTCACAGTCATTGCAAACTTTGAAATACTGCTCTGCTTAAGGGGAAGCAGACTACTATTGTTCATCTTTGCCTGCCTCAAAGTTACAAACTTGAGTGGCAACTTAAAAGAAAGTGCCAGGATTTGCATGTTCCTTAGCCAAGACCTAGTACTGTGATGAAGAAGATCTTGTAGATCTAATCATCTTCTTGCACTCTATTTTCTTACTTGCCCAAAACTATCTGAAGTACCATTTTCTCCTATCTGATAGAATATGCAATGTGACATTTCATGGAACTCACTGTTTTCTCTGTTGCTCCCTTAGTGGATTATATTTTCATGCTAAGCAATACTGAACTGATAGCTGCATGGATCTTACCCTTGACTGACCCTGGTTTATATTGTTATTGGCTAGAAGAGGCAAGAACGAACAACCCCCAATGAGAAGTCTGACCATATTCCTCCAGGGGAATCGCAGCCTTGGGGAGACCACATATCATCTTTGGAAAATAAAAATCTGTAAGGAAGTTTCTCAGTGCTGTCATAATATGATGCAAGTCAGATCACTTTCACTAGCACAGATAAGTCAATTCCCCTCCTTTGATGAAACAGAAAAATAGCAATTGCATCCAAATAAAGCTACAGGTAAAGGAATGGTAATTTATTTTCATCCAGTCTGAATCTAAAAACAAAGATAAGATTCAGCAAGCATGGAAAACTACATAGAAACACTCAACAAAAGGATTTTGCATCAGTGCTTCCTGGAGCCCCTGTCACCGGCCAGGACAAGGAATACCACAAGAACAGCCACAGTTTAATGTGAAATTGGATATTCATGCAAGAAGAATGAAGATGGAGGGACGGGGAATGACAGACACAAAAACACAGGACTTTTGCAAGCTCTGTCCAACCTAAAGAAAGGCTTGAGTTTCTTTACAGCTCAAGTTCAGTTGAAATCTTCGTGTAATTCAATAGGGAAAGCTAGAGTGGAAATCAACACTTGATCCAGCTCTTATATTCTCTTTACCTCAAATACTTGTATATTGTTGGTTCCTAGTAGCTGATGAGTGATAGCCTTATAGGTGACAGGCAAACAGCAAAATGGCAAATCCAGTGACCTGACAGTATGCAGCAGGACACGGCTACAAAACATGTGAAGAGAGTGCATTGATTGTAGCAGAGCCTGGAAGAAACCAGTGAGGTTGCAGAAAGACAGCAAGGAGAATGCAGCAAAGACACTGAGCACTACCTGAAAAAAAAGGTCTAAAATGTCCATTGTAGAGAGCTGCCATGACAATTCATTTGTATTGTGTGTTTGCTAGCGCATCTGCATCATGTTCTTGCACATGCAAAGACTTGCACACAGTTTCTTCCCAAAGTTGATGTAATGAATACATGTAATTTCTATATTACTAGCATAGAGAGACATTATACAGACAGCACAGAACTTTTCTTACACATCAACTCCTGACACCAGTTTCACTGACTTTAGCAAAGTTACTCCTGATTTACATCTGTGCAAAACTAAGTCCAATGTGCTCAAGGAAATACTCCGCACAGCTGGGAGAGTTTAGAAACATGAAAAAGATGTTTGTAACACCATGTGATTAAAGAAAAACCCAAACCACAGAGTTTAGAACTGAATCCAAATCCTCCTAAAGTTTGGTGTGTTTTATATCCAAGATTTTGATTCAGACCCTTGTCTATATAAATTGTAGCAATTCATAATTTGCTGTGATTTTAACTAATATATCATGCTGAATACATCAGCACCCACTTTGGATTTTAAAGGCTTTGTGGTAACTGGTAAATTAAGTTGTGGAACATGAACAGTAATGAGTACTGGTCTAAAAAAGAAACATGGAAAATAAACATGTTAACAGGCAAGTGCCGACTTGATGTTCCATTGAAATTATAAATTCCATTGTCCATAACTCAGATGTGAACATTCACTTGCTATATCAACAAATACCCAATCATTAGAAGAACTCATTCCAGAGTTAAGCTGTAGGAACACCTATGAGAGTACCCAACAATTTCCAGCATGAAAAAAATTGTTATGGTTCCAAAATCATTTTTTGCTTAAAGTTTTAACTCTGTTTCTATAAAGATTATCCATCAGCCTCAACCATTTCCTTGCTCAAATATTTGTGGGAGCTATTGAACTCTTGTTAATGTCATTAGGAACAGTAATCCCACTTGCTTCCATAGGATAAATCATTGAATCCTTACACATTAAAAAGCAGAACTTACCTATTCTGAAAACATTTGAAAGGCAAGCAAACCTTACAGAAAGGAATAAAGAGACAAAGTACTTTTCTCATTTAAGTGATCTGCCTTAAGTTCCAGCAAAGGCAAAGAACCAATAAGTTGAAGCTGAAGTTAGAAAAATTCAAAACACAAACTATTTTTATTTTTAAAAGCTGAATCTAATTTATCAGATGGATTTATATACTCTTTAGTATGAATGAGAGCAGGAGTGGACCACCTGTGAATATGTTCATGCTTAATACTTACTTCTCTAATAGTCTTTTTCTGAATTTCAAGGTGTTCGTTTTTAAAATGTATATACTGAAACTCGTTGTATAAGTAATTAAGCCAGTAATAAAATTAAATCATCTTCCCGCTCTTGAGAATCAGTATCCAAACCAAGTTATGTCAACTATGCAGTTAGCTGTGGGAAAAAGGTTTCTTTCCTAGAGTCTAGGCCAATAATTTCAAGTTTGAGAAAGTGCTTTCAAATTAAGTTAAAGGTCTACTGACTCCAGCAACAGATGTTTTCTCTCAGAGGTGGTATATGCTGCCAGCCAAGCTGACAATTCCGAAATATTGGGAATATGCAAAATAAGCCTTCATTTCCCCTTTCACTCTGAGCTATCACAACCCAGTAATTTGAAGTTTTCAAAGTACTGTAGTGAGACAGCTTCAGATTCTCTTCTTCAGCAGGCAGTACTGAAGAACTAAAATCCAAAATTGAATGTCAATTCCAGATGTTAGTACTTACTGTTACCAGATGCCAACCTTCTTCTCAACACATTTTCTCAACTAATCAGTATTTTATCTTTTCCCAATGTCAGAATATCCTGCCTATTTCCTCCCACTCAGCTGCTTTCACAATTCCATAGATTTTGCTTGGGTAACAGAAAGAACAAGTGTCTGGGGGTACAACAGCAACCTCAAAGCAGATCTCTAGTCATATGTCAGACAGAAAAACAGCATCACTTATAAGGATATGAACTGATTTTGTCAGCCCCACCTGAACAATCTTACACAACAAAACTATGTATTATAGTTAAAAACAAGTAGTGATATACCTCTTACTGTTATCTCATCACAAAGTATGAAGAGGGTGAACAGAAATATGGTTTCTTGAGTCTCCACATCAACAGGGGCACCATTCATCAAAAAATTACCAAAACTGTGCTTGTTTTCAAACATCCATGAATTAACTCCATTGCCTCAGAGTGATCTGCACTGCAACACCTGTCACAGCTTCTGTAGCAACAAAGTTAATGCTTTCACAAGAGGGGAAAAACATTCTGGTGTTTTTCATTAAATGGGGGATTCTGATACATCAGTCTGTTTATGTGTATATCTTCATTTTTATCTAACTGTTCAGAATCAGCTTACATGGGAAATCACAAGTTTGTTGGTAATTTTGTGGGTTTGGGCATTGTTTCTTTTCTTTATACAAACAATGTGCCCTGAAACAGCCATCGTTTTGAGTAACTCAAAAAAATTCTGAGCTCGGAAAGATTTGGGGTTAGAATTATTTCAGGTAAGGAGTGTCTGACTAAAGGTCACATTGCCAAGGAAGTGCATGAGAAATTTGCCTTACTAGTGCTGATACTGTGATTCCTGTATTAAATACAAGAAAAACATGCAAAGTCAGACTTATAGAAACAAATTCTATTATTCCACTGGCTTAGTATGCTGTGGTTCAGTCCCAGTAAAGAACATATGGGAGTAAGGAGAAGGGGTATTGTTTTACCCAAAGAGTGGGTAAAGTTCAGTAAACTGAATTATTAGTATCTTTCTTCCATCTGGTAACTAGAAATGAGGTAGCAACTTTTTTTCCATTAGACAGGAGTGGGAAAATTCACCTATATTTGATTCACAGCTGCAAGTAACATTTATAGCTTAATTAAAAACTTCAAGTCAATACTGCAATAAGTGAAAAAATATCAATTGTTTCCAAGAAGACCAAGTGACCCCTTGTATATTTTAGGAGAATACACACAGATAAAAGTACAGGCTTATGGAAGTAGTTGATTTTGATTTTTCTTATCTCTGGCTGGTTGGAATTTTCTTTCTGTGTGTGATAAGCACTCATTATGAAAACCCAAGCATGTCTGCAATCATTCTTCTCTCCGGCACAGACATGAGACTCTTAACTGCTTTCGTGTGAATAAAGCTACAGTGATGAATTGACACACTAAGAGTAACTGGCTGAATGAAAATTTCTGTGGTCTTTTATTGTGGCTCGGAGGACCAAGGAAATGGAGTCCCAGATATGTCTGTGTCTGATGGGGACAACACAACTTTTCCAGAACTATCAGTATGCCATCTGCAAAAACACAACTGTGAAGTCAAATAGTCGATCTGTGATACCCTGCACGGAGAAGAGTTTTATACACCACAGCTGCCTGTTATACTTGGAAAACCCATCTCTATCTAAATGTCATATTGGCTATTTGTCACTAGGCAAGGTAACTTGTGCAAGTGAAAGATACACTGCAAAATATTTTTCCAGGTAACTGATTAATTTCAGCTTGTCTTTTAATTCTGGTTTTTGGATTCTGTAAGAAGTCATTGTAAACCACCTTCAGCATATGCAGCTATTTCTTTTTCTTGCAAGATATACAATTTAGATTAGTAGTACTTAAAATGCTCAAGTCCAGAAGGTTATTTTCCTCTAAGAAGTTGATAACCTTCCCCACATCCATTGTCTCAATGGAAATATATCTACTTACAGGTTACAGTTAGACTGATTTGCAGCTTATGTTTTAAAATCATTTGACTACCCAAAGAGTAAATTAGCTAGACTGATCAGTAAATTCATGGGCCATATTAACTGGGACAAACAAAAGTTAAACAAACATCCTTTTTTCAGCATGGTAACTCAAGGACAGTTCCTTACAAGACCACGACCTGAAAGTTGTCAGGTAAGATCGGTGTCCAAGGTTTTTTGGCCCAGCCAAAACATATTTAAGAGAGAAAACCACTAGCAACACACAGCACACCTGCAGAAAACCAGACCTGAACACAATGAATTATGAATCATTTCACTCCAAGACTGAAGCCTTCTCTGAACTGTAGATTCAGCACAGAAAGGAATCCTCATCTACATTTGACTGAACTTCAAACAACTCATAATAAAATCCTCTTTGCCTTTATTTTGTAATTTGTTATTTCTAAGATCCAGGCAGCACCTGGGATTTTTATTAACTGTAAGCCTACCCAGGGAAACTGAAAAATTACCTAAACTCTATTACAGCATTTTACTTGGTGTGTTATAGTGCAGGTAATAGACTTTGTGGTGAAAATATTCAGCTTCAGAAATTTTCCTAGCAGACAGAGAAACAACTTACTACTTTATCCTGCATTTTATCCCTTTTAGAATCTATTAATAGAAAAGCTCTATGGTTACAATCTTAGTTTTTCTGAACTAGTGAACTCAATGCAGCTTACAGGAGTCAGTAAAGTGTTACTATAGTGCTTTTTTTCTCAAATAGGTAAGATCTTCCTGGTCTCAGGAGACAGCTGGATGTGGACCTCTGCTGTTATTGAGACAAAAAAACCCAAAGCAGCTGATGAACTCTTGCAAGAACCCATTTGTAAGACAACCTTCAGCAGGGTTTATTTTCCCAATCCTAAAGCAAGCACAGACTGGAAAGTGCTTTCTCTCTCTCTTCCTTTTGGGAAAGGTGTGAGCTTCATCTGCAGACACCTTAGAATATTGTACATTTTTTGTATGGTGAAAGTCACTGTTCCATACAGGATCTTCTAGGGCGTTTAATTATTTTACTTTCACTACAAGCCAAATAGTACAGACACACGAAGAACCACAGAGGAATGCTGTCTATCATCACTAAACACAGCAGTATCTCACAGAAGTGAAATAAATAGCAGATGTCACTAACCCATCACTGCATTCCCATCTGTAAATACTGATGGTCAAATTCTTCCAAGTTGCAGCTGTGCAATGACTTCCATTTGAATAAGGATTCATTGCTATAGTAAGGAAAAATTTTCCTCATGTTATTTAATGTACATATCCAATAGCTTTTATTACAACAGTAAAATAAAAGGTGGAGGGCTTGAGGGGTGTATGGGGGCTGGCATTCAGCAGAATTCCCCAGAGTTCCCTTTTGGGAGATGTGCTGCAAATTCATTGATACAGGATGCTGCAGTATTCAATAAAGACTAAGTAACCTAAATACACAGCCAGTAGCATAAGTTAAGAATATTGGCACTGTGTCCACAGAAATTTTGAATGAACTCACAAACACATACACAGGGCATATAATGGCTTGAGAAGTAACTCTTCCTTTTTTCATTGTTTCTCTTATGTGGTTTAGAGAACATCTTTTCAACATTCTTCACATGCTCCTCTTCTCACCATCCCCAGAAATGGGGGTGACATTTAGTTCTCCAACCATGAACTTGTGGAATGAATCACACAGCATTAGTGCAGGAAAATTCTGTTTTCTTAGAGCAACCACAGAGCTCTGAGCACCAAGGTTATGTTATGGCATGCAAGCTGGCATCAAATCCAATCTAAAATTCAGTTCATGTAAGAGTTCACCATCATGTAGAATTTTCTTGGTGGTTGCTTAAATTGAGTGACACAACCTGCCTAATAAATCCTCTCCTCCAACCCACTGTTCCCCCTGAGGGAGGACTACATGGGCAGTAGAGCTTTACCTTCAGATTAATTTAAACCAAAAAGGTAAGATTGAAAGATTTCAATTTCCTCTGGAGAAATCCTCAGTTGTTCCTGCCTAACAGCTACAGCTTTCTGCTGCCTCTAGGCCAAAATAACTTGACAGAGGCACTTAGCTTGGGAGTGTCTGGATAGATGGGATATTTCTCAATTCTGCTTTCCAATGCATTTATGTCTCCTCTATGTCCCACAAGCAGGATTACAGCAGCTCCCTCCACCATGTAAAAACAGACCAACAAACAGTTTACCAGGATCCTTGACACCACTGCTGTCATAAAAGGGGTACACAAACCACCCCACAAAAGTACTTCTAGGTGTCTCTCAGTTCACAGACACTTGAGTGTCTTACCTCACATACCAAGCCAAAGGTCTTTGCCCTGAAGACACGAGATGTGAACTGGACAGGGAACAGACATTGCTTCAGTAGTCCTGCAAAGGGAGCTACCCCCTCTCAGGTGTCACTGTTTGAATAGCTACTCAATGCTTATGTAGTAACAGCAGCAAAGAAGGGACTGAGCCCACCAAAATGGACATCCTCCTCAAGGAGACTGCTGCACAGTAAAGGGTCTGAAAGACACTGGCTGGCATCATAAGAAGACTTTAGTTCCCAGACAGGATATCAATCTGTATTTTCAAAGCTCCTGCAGTATAGAAACAAGGCTTTTTTGACCCTCCCTCTTGGTACCTTGAGCTGATGAAATAAACTCTTTCCTAAATTATCGTTTGTTAGTGTTGTGCAACAGATTATAAATGGCACCTACAAAAGGCATAAAAAGTATGGAAAGAACAGGAAGCTACTCCTCTTCAGGGCCACAGTCCCAGGTTGCCTTCAGCTCTGGCGTGCAGAGGGAGGGCACATTCTCCTTTCCCATTAGGCAAGGAATTATTTTAAAGTCACCTCTATAAGAACTCTCATTAGGGATGGTCTCTCTACTAGGTTTTGTTTCTAGTCCAAACATTTAGTTCAAAACAAAACATATCAAATATCACCTTGATTGTTTAGGTAGCAAGCACTGTTGTACACACTGTTGTTGGCACCAAAAGAAGCTGTCCCATTAGCAGATGTAAGCTCCCAGTCACAGAGAAACAACTCACTGAAAGCCTACCTGAGAAATGCCAGTCTGTTCTGTTGGCAGCAGCCCTGTGAAAAGCACTGAGAGCCAATGCCACACACCATATTTAGGAAAACATGCATTGACAGTCTAGACCCTTCCCTACACCGCAGCTCCACCAATAGCTCATTCAGACCCTTACTGGACAAATGGATCAGATGCCCTGATAACACCAGTTACAACAAGGCCAGGGAGAGAGCTAACTAAATGCACAGCTGTTGTAGATCTCCATTAAATGGAACTGGTGCAAATGGAAAATGGGGTTTATTGCTCCTTTCCCCCATTAAATCTATGTCATCACTCCATTTGATGTGCCTCCCAGAAGTTTATGTTGGTAAAAAAAGAATAGCTCTAACTACATTATGTCAAAAACCAAGACTATTGCAATGAGGTGACAAAATCTCCACTACTTAAAGAAAATCTCAGTGAGGAACTGGATGGAGCACTCAACATTAACACGTTTATTGTAATGGCAGACACTTAAGCAGGACTTACTGATGCAATTTTTCCGCCACATATACTCTTAATAAGTAGCTCCTGTATAAACCTTTCATCATTTAATGAGTTAATGCCTATCCTGAGAAAAGACATCAAGGGAACTGAGACAAGCCTTCTGCCCTAAAAACAAGCAGTTAGAAATGAAAATTTCCAAGACAACTGTAAGATTGTAGAATTTGTCCTATTATTTTATCCATTTGAGTTGCTCAAAGCTATTAATTATGAATGGAAAATCACCTCTAAATCCTGTAACTGAGTTTGGTTTAATGTCCACCCTTATGACCGGATAGAGCAGTAACATAAATTACTTTCTAGTGCTTTCAGTGTACAGGTTTCTCTTAAAGTCCATAAAAAAATCCTGATACAGCAAAGTAAGAATGTGAAAATAAAAATATCATTTCTGTTACAGCAAAAAATGAGAAATGGAGACATTTCTTTTTTCTTTCCTCAGAGAAGAGAAAATGTCTTTCAGAGTTTTCTTGTCTCAGAAAAGCTGATGCTGGCAAGCACCTTTAGTTTCATAACTGCAAATACAAGGCATGAAATTTGATCTTTCGTCAACATGAGATCAGTTCTTGTGGTGCAGAGCTATTTTTGACTAGACCTCATAATATAATAGAAACTGATTTCACTAAGGCATTTCTGGTCCAAACATTTGAAGGCAAGCCACATGCCTGTTAGTTACCTGCAACATGTTTCTTCAGTTTAGTCTTCTGAAATTTGAAAACAGTGAAAAATGTATCTGACAATTACAAGCATGGTAATCTATGGCATCTCTGCACTGCCTGGTAGAGAACTGTACTGCCACATTAGTGTTGATGCAGGTGGTATGTTTACTCGATGTTGCATGGCTCTGAAAGCCGTAGTACCTTAGGCACTGTGCCATGATAACACAGTTACACTGAGCTATGCAGTCTTCTACAATCAGGATTGTTTGATCAATACTTAGTTGTGCAGTGGAGAAATAGTTACAAAACACCCATCCTTCTTCCTTCACTTGTACACATGTACACAGGCAAGCACATAGACACAGACATGTCCCTCTGCAGCTTCTCTCTCTGGAAGCCTACACATACTTCTACAAGGTTTACTTGCACTTCTCAATTTATATGGCGTGAAATGTGGGGAAAGCCATGTGGAAAACAATTTTTTCATTTCTTGTAATAGGTTGCTCTTCACAAATGAGGAGACTGTGGATGCAGGAACTTTATCTACATGCTGGCTGTCATGTTGGATATATTAACATGAGTTGTCAACAGTCTGGTTACTGGTGTCTTGCAAAAAATAGTCAATACGATGTGGGAACCTACGAAGCCTTGTGTTCCCTAGACATACTGTGCGATTAGCTGTAGGACTGCAGAACACACATTGCTTCCACAGTCTGTCTGAAACAGTACTCTACACAGAGAGGTGTGTTTTTCTATCATTTTCCCCAGATTCTTCCTTCAGTCTTTACGTGACTTAGGGCATGATGAGACCCTTAGGGTTCATGCTGGGCTAGCTTCTTTTTTTTAATTCTTCTTGTCCAAGGGAAAAATCTTCATTCACAAACAGCAAAGCAACTTCAGCATAGCATATGTGATCAAATCAGAGGTTAATTGTCTCTGTTGGCTTTGTATTTCATAGCAATTTAAAGCTGTAAAACCTGTACTATACAAAGGACAATGCTACACGACATCAACTAGAATGCAGAGGTGGTTTACTGGGGCTCTTATGAAGCCACCAATCAACACAGTTTCTGTCCTGTATAACTGGAAACAAAAGTTCGGCCTGTGCTTGCCTTTAATTCATTTCTGTAACCTTTCCCAGATCAAAAGTCTGATTGCTATGATTTTTCATCAGAAGAATCACTTCACAGATTATATAGAAATTTTTTAGGGTGTATTCTGAATTTTAGCACTTAAACATAATGTTGGATCTCCATGTACAAGTTCTGAGACCATGCCATTCATAAAGGTTTGTCTGTTTGGGCTCAGCAGCAGTAGAAAGACAGCACAGCCCATAGTCTGTCCCTCTTCCATGGTGTCCCTGTGGAGAGACTCCCATGCAGTGCTGGAGAAGGGACAACCTAGCTGAGGCTCTTCCTCACCCATAAGACCTGCTTTACAGCTAAAACCTTGCTGCTTGGCCTCTGCCTGATCCACTGCTCCCACCACATTCCATCTTCACTATGGGCTCTGCTCCTCCAGACCCAGACCCCAAAGTACAGGTGACTTCCCACCTTAACACCAGCCCATACCCAGGGAGGTGCCCGATGCCTGGGCCTGGAGCTACCCCTGGCCCCCATGCCTGCCCTGCTTCTGGCTAGGGGATGGGACCAGCTCTGCCTGTCCAGAGGGAGCCCTCACTGTTCCAACTCCTTGGTTCTCACAGCATCTGACACTCTAATGTAGGCTTCTTGCCTTTTATATTACATTTTTTACCATATTAAGAGGCAGTTGTAGTGGTTCAAGTAGAAAGGAATTGGTCCCCTGAGAGGCATGTGTAATGATTTTCTTTGGACTGAGGAAGTAGATTTCATTTTTAATTGAATAATATGAGAAAAAAGTCTTACATGTGCTAATTTGTTGGATTCAAATGTGTTTAGACTGGGTTACAGGGATGTTTTAACATTGGGTAATTAGGGTAATTGGAGAAGACAGCTGGACTATTTTGACAAAAGATTTTGATATGGGTAAGGTCACTGTGACACTAAGATCATGCAAGTGATATAAATGTAAAGGAAGTGTGCTTGCCCATTGAAAAAAAAAACAAACAATTTTCTATATAACACCAAAGATACCTTCAAAAATATGTAAATTAAATAGCTTGGGATTTTTCACAGGCCTGTTTGAAAAATGATCTTTGGCGACATACCCCAAATCACATCTCTAAACTTCTACAGACGATCTTATCTGCCATGCAAAGAAGAGTATGAGTATGAAACAGAAAAAAACTCCTGCAATAATAAAAGACACAGTTTTATTTTATAAGCGTTTGTCTTTGATGATAGTTACATAAGGACTTTGTTTTCCTTTTTGTGCAGGAGTAAATCTGCAGCCATTTATTTTAATATGCCTGTTCAGAAACAAATTTAGCAAAAGTAACAACAACTTGACCTGTCTTATCTCAGTCTCTTCTCAATAATGATTCAAAATTCAAATATCAATTTTGTCCATACTTCAGATGTACCTAGGAGATTTTCCTTCATCGGTATGACAATTAAACAGTATTCATTATGTCTTCAAGTGTTTCATGAATAGAGCCTGCTTTTATAAGCTATTTCAAAGTTGTAAAATATTCTGTAAAATCGCCAAAATCCTTGGACAGTTTTGCTACTCTGCATTAAAACCATAATTTTATGAACAGAGAGATTGATACACTGTTTTTAAAATAAGTCATATCTTTGATACAGATCAAATC
This sequence comes from Sclerurus mexicanus, assembly GCA_013396755.1. Lineage (NCBI taxonomy): Eukaryota > Metazoa > Chordata > Aves > Passeriformes > Furnariidae > Sclerurus > Sclerurus mexicanus. The sequence continues at coordinate 2,411,251 of VWZF01000899.1, read as the reverse complement.
TTTCATAAGTAGTGGAAATATTCTCCTATTAAAAATCATAGAAGAAATTATCAAAAGAAGAAAGGGTGATTTCTTCTAAGGCAGGTAAGGTAGCAGTGAGTACTTCTATATTGTCTTCAATATTGAAAAGAGATGGTGTGATCATTAACAGGGAGCTAAGTCAAAGCAGTTGAACAGTCTGCTAATTTTGCAGAATACCTTCCAGATTAGAAAAGGTTCACAAAAGTAGAATCAGTTCAGGAAACTTTTCAAACTGCATTAACTGATATTTAGCAGATATCGTGTTTCTGATACATCGCAAAACTATAATTGTAGTTGTGTCCATGTTACGCTTTAAATACTGCAGCTATTTGAAGTTCCTTCCAATCAAAAAACCCTTTTACTTAAAAATTGCTAGATTTTTATTTTCTGTCAGCTCTTTTAGGAAACCAAACTCTTTTACATTACTACACATCTCTAGAATACAGTGCAATTACTGCTTCTCCATAACTTTAAAAACATTAGCATAACAAACACAGGATTTAAAAAAAATCCTCAAAGTTTACAGAAAACTTTCAAACAGAAGACGTGTTTGTTAAGAAATGTTCTCTTAAAAAAATGCAACATTTCATAGGCAAATTGCCCTTAAAAAAGCTTACAAAAAATTTCCACATTTCTTGTTCCTTCTCTCTTTATGTTAATATAATTTTCAATCACTTTTAACTTTGCTTACATAATTCTTATCATTAAAGAAAACATTTAGTCATTCAGCTAATCAGATTGGCTGGCAAAGATTTCACTTGCTTTGTTATTGATAACTATTTTTTTTAAATCTCATATAATTAAAAGCCATCTATTCATACAAGGAGAATAGCAGTCAAAAACAAACAAACTCACAAAAACCAAAACAACAACATATATTTGTCTTTCTTAAATAGTTTCCCTTGTTCCAGACTCATGTGTCTTGATGTTTGAAAGAGATTCTCACTTTGCCACCATGATCTAAAAGATCATTTTCAGGGAAAAAAAAAAAAAAGAAAAAAAAGAAAAAAAAAGCACTGACAGTCTTAAAATAATAGCTTTGGGATTTAGCTCTACCTCCCTGTCAGCCTCCTCTTAAGAGAGTGAGCTATATTTGCCCTGCAGAGTGAAAAAAAGGATTTTAGTTAAGTTTTATTTCACAAACTAGTGGCTATTTCAGCAGACCTTTAAGTTTTGCAGTCATATGAATTTGCCAATGATATTTAAGAAAGACTATATGATGACAGCGTTGATTCAACAAAGTAAATATCATCTGGTAGCAGCATAGAGCAGGAATAGATGGATTCTGTATTAATATATGCCCAGTGCTATCCTGTTGATCAGCTTCTACCTGTATGTACCAAAAGCAGCCAACATGTTTCTATTATGAACAGTCTCATCACTCAGACACCTACAGACTAACAGATTTTATCACAGCTCCAAGGCTTCATATCCAAACATGATCATTGACAGCACTAGTTTCACATACTTCAATTATATCCAAGCTTCTCAGCATACTCCTGCCCTTATGGAGTACACCCATAGTCAAGTTAATTCTTCTTGATTCCTTTCAAGAGAACAAATAGTTTCCCTTGTTCCAGACTCATGCGGACAGACAAAAGCCCAACTTTGCCTTGCTCAAACTCCCACTGGACTCAGAAAGATGTGGAGAAAGTTCAACACAGCCATTATAAAGACTGTGGAATATTAGAATTGCCATTATACAAAAACTCTGGCACCATGTACAGCTGAACCTGCAGCTCCTACATCCATGACTAGACATGTTCGCAGATCTCCCCTTCAGCTGAGTCTCTGTCTCAGTCATTTCTACTGTCCAAGTCACATGAGGGTGCACAAAAGCAAGCTGATATTCCAGAGGGCTAGGACAGAAGCTGCAGTTGTGATACCCCTCTTTATCAGAAGGACTGAAGATTGGTGAGGCAGAATCATTTCTGATCTCTCATAATAGTGCACTAGGGGGGCAAACCATCTTAATTCCCCTCACCCATGCTACTTCACCATTTGAACTACCTTGCAGACACCTGGCACACATCACACCCCTTTTTAATCAATACAGGACACAGAATGTGTGTGATATATGCAGCCCTCAGGCCATTTCACGGTCACAGAGGAACTGATAGGAAAATAAGTAATCAGCTCCAGTTATACTTTGACAACAACTTCTAAATCTCACTCCATTAAACAACAGTTCTCTAGCAAAACCAGAAAAAATAATCACAAAGTTTTTAAAGATGTTGACCTATATTCAAGCAAGAAACATCAGGCACAAGAAAGAGAAAGCATATAGTTCTGCCTCTCTCAGATACACACCACACCTGCTTTGCCATTGTTGACAGCAGATAGCTGCGGGGGTCTTCCTGAGAGACATCCTGCATACCACAAAATAGCTGTAGATTATGAACTCTGACCCCATTCAGCTTTGATAGATTTGTCATTTCTCTCAAACTTTTCCATTCATCATGCACCCTCTTTCTAATGTTTAACTTAATTTTATGAAGATCCCTGGAGGGAAGTTCATTGCATCTCTGACACTGCTATAATTGCTGTCAGGTGGAAATAGTTTTTACATGTGATTAGTCCTATTTGTAACCTCCTAATTTCAATAGACACTTCTGGTTGCTTCTAACTTGTATGGAAAGAGTGTGATTTCCTGACATCCTTGTAAAATGAATCTAACTTGGGAGTTTCCTCACACCCGAGTGCGCTGAGAAGACGGGACAACAGTTTTAAAGGAATGATTTACTTTTGTAACAAGCAGAGACACTGTGACTTTTTGATTGTCCCTGTCATAATAAGCAATTCAGGCAGTAAAAGCTCTCTCTATTCTCTCATCGTTTAGGATGAGAGCTACTAAAATAAATCTAAATATTGCCTGAGGCAGTTCCTGAAGTGACCTGATCTGAGATTTGAAGGCAGATGGTGTTCTTTTTGTTCTTTTCAGTCTTTAGATAATACAGATTCATCAACTAACAAACACAGCTTCTCTGCAGCATCTCCAACACACTCAAAACCTAACTCAGAAATCTTGTCAAATGTAAACTAATATTAAACTCCTATGTATCATTCCCTGTCTTATACTAAACTTCAATGCATCATTCTCTGCCTCAGACCAAAACACATAAACAAAAAATAGCAGATCAAAGTGGTCAGAACAAATTACATAAATTTTAGGGGAAAAAATCTGACATTACCCAAGGGAATTTTAAGCTTTTATGGGGGTTTTCCAATCATTGCTGGAAAACAAAAAGAAGAAAAAATTTGCAAGGAAATGTGCAGAGTCCACCCCTGCATATACATACATGACTGGCATGCATAATCTTAAAACAGAAGATGGCAATGCTTATAAGGAATTTATTGCAGCTGATGGGTAACATTTCAAAGCCCCAGGAAGGCTATAGGAAGAAGACCTGTGCTTCTCGATAATGCTTGTCATCTGTTTGAGTTTGTCAAGAGAATTTTTGGGCCAGGTTTCCCTCCTGCTATAGAAAAAGAGAGTATATTGAAGAAGTGGTGAATGTAGCAGCCAGAACTGCCCTCAGTTCTTTGATCCACATTCACAGGATGGAAGCATCTTGCATCCAGACCCATCTTCTTTTCTCCTTCAAGAAAAGGTAGGAAAGAGCACTGGTTAGAGAAGCTTCTAGCTTCATGCTGACCTATGTGCAAAACTGGGAAGAGGCATCCTAACATTCCCATTATTCTTCTCAGGAAAGATCAGGCTGCATTGATTCGGGGCTCTTTTTTCTTTAGGGGAGAAAGTGTTTTGCTGCATGAAAGGAAAAACTTGCCACAGCCTGGGAACCCCAGCTTTAGGGCAATGATAAGGCTGAAACACTAAGCTCTCTCAAATCTGGAAATACCAAGCAGATGACACTTGGCCTACTGCACTGTACAGAGCCCTTTTGCCAGCAGCATTACAAAGCTGGGGTATAGACAATTTTGTTGATCACTTCCCGTAGTGTTGAATTGATTGCCCCAATTATATATATAAATCTATACAAAACAGCCAGCTTGGATACTTTGTAGATGGTGCAAAGAACCAGACTGTGGCCACAACTACCTGATGAACTCTACTATTTGTATATCCTCTGTTATTTGTGTTCAGCCTTGCCTGCAAACAGGTGTCATTCAAGATTTACTCTTGTTCATTACTGATCTTGATAATGGCAGTAGACCAAGAAGGCCAGACAGGAAGGAGGTTCTTTTGTCCAAAACACTGTACAAACCAAAAGAGCTTACAGTCCATACATAGACAAGGCATGCAAACACTGAGGAATAAGATGTACTAAGGGAAGGAGAATACTGGAGAAAAATCTGCAGAGACTAGAGAAAGCACAGTCATGAGTCCCAAAGGATATCAGCTTCCAGGTCCTCTAGGCTTTCTCCTACCAGCAGGATTTCAGCTTGCTGTTTTCTTTGGTTTCACCTCAATACTACAAGTATTGTGAACCTGCAATTATCTCACCAGTCACTCTATCAAAACAGCGGGGCTGTGTCTACTGAGCTTCTGTAAGTTTGTCACCAGCCACAGAGATGCATAAAGCAATCTCTATCAGCTATTTAGTCTTGGTGTCAGATCTAGCTTTGCCATCTAGCAGGAAATACTTCAACTCTCTCATTGACATACATCTCTCCTGATCTTGTATCTAATGAATGTAAACACTGAGACTTCATAAAAGCAGTACTTGATACCTATTCTGCACTGGAGAAAATTGCTGCACTAGTTGCAGACAAATAGAAATTTGAGCTCTGCTTTTTGCCATTTTTTCTTCACAATGAAATCAATTATCCATGCATGAATATTGCCTTGTAATTTTATTGCAAATTAATGGAAGTCCATCACAAAGCAATGACAGAACTATTGCTCTGAGAGTCATTCAGCACCTGGAAAAGGGAAACTTAAACAGAACAATTTACCAAATGAACACTTCTTTCAAAAAAATCTTTCCCTTTCTCTCAAAAATCTTTTTAATAGAATGTTTTAAGGAGGAAACATGATGGAAAGATAAAACCTCCCATTCAAAGTTCAGATTTGCAACTAAATCCACTTAGGCTGAAATCTATCAAAACTTTGGCATGCTTGAAAATTACCTTCCCAGGAGGACACAGTCTGAAATACAATCCCATTAAATACAGTGTGAAAAGTAAGTTGTCCACTTTGTTTTGTCTTGCTCACCAGAATTCATGTAATGAATGCTGTGAAAAGAAACAGTATGGATACATGCAATGAAATTAACAGGCCACATGTTTCCTGCAGACTGAACCCCTTCTGGTGTTCCACAGCCAAGAGCAGCTTATATATTAGGCCATATATTCCCTCTTGTCCACACCAGCCTGGTCTGAGCTCTTGCAAATGCTAATGTCAAGGCAAGCCATGTCATTAAAGACACTTTCTTTTTACAGAACTGCATTCTACCTTCCAATAGATTGCGTTGAGACTTTTTTCCATTTGAGATTTTTCCCATTTGAGTGCCTATCTGATGGGCAGCTGAATGGCAAGGGCTGAAAAATCAAGGTCCCCAGCTCTCTTCCTCTTCCCGTCCGGACAAACGCCGCAGAGTAGAAAAAGAAGGGTTTCCCCCTCCTTCCCAGGGGAGACGGGGCAGGCCGTGCTGCTCTTGCACCCCCTCCCGTGGTGGATCCCTGAAGTGCCATGGAAGAAGACAGGTGATCTCCCAGCTACTGAGGATGCTGCACAAGTGATGCCACCCCTCTGTATTTGCAAGGGAATGGACAGGGAAGAAAAGGAGAAATATCTATACAGACACATATCCCCTCCACTTTTTATTTTGTGTCAGTGAAGTCTTCGATGGCTCTCTCCCAAAAATAAACCATTCTAGACACCAGAGTACACTTACTAAACCAATAAGCCTATCGTCAAGTCAAAGACTTGTTTAGCTTCCTTGTTGCCAATCTTTTTGCTTTCTGTACTCTCTTCTGGGGACAAAGGTGTCTTTGAATATGTGCTATTCTCCACTACAAGGCAGCATATTTATTTCAGGACCAGGTTTTACTTATTTGATTTACCTTACAGTACTTGGGTCATCTTCACTGACACCCCTTTGTCTCCACTAAGTGGCATCAATACGGATTCTAAAGTGAAGGAGAATTGAATTAAAACACTGAGACTAAATGCATTAAATAATTCTTCATCTATGCAGACGGACATGAGGACAAATACATTAACCGGGACAACGGAACCAGAGACATTTGAAAGGTGGGTTCAAAGTGTCCTCCTGTTTCTAATAGTAATTCTCTTTTTAAGACCATTAGGTTCATCTCACAGTCCCAAGTAGGAATCCAGTGTATTTGGATGCCTATAGAAAGTCAGGATGAAGACAAGCACACTGAAATCAGCATGGCATGCACATAGCTTCGGTGAGAAGAGACTCTCACATTTTAGTATCACTATGTTTCTGAGATGCTGTCAATGCTATATTTCCACTGTATGTTCTCCAAATAGACTCTAAGCTTTACCATTATCAGAAATATGCCCCTGTGAAGAGCAGCACCTAGCAAAGAAAAAGGTTTGAGAAGCAATTCTCCAGATTGCATGATCTAGATCCCAAACATCACATACTTTGTGCTCGATTACAGTTCAGGACACACAGTCTGGTTTACCAGCATTTCTGTTCAAGTAAACTTGATATGGTTAAAATATTCTTAAATGGTTTGTGTGTCCACCAAAATGTCACCATCTCTTCTACCCCTCCTTCAAAGTAGTAATGAGACTCAGTGCCAGACTTTTACTCAAACCAAACTCCATCACTCCTCTGCTTTACTCCAGATAAAAACAAGAGAAAGACAATGAAATTGAGTCATTGCTTTCCCATCCTGACATCCAAAATGTCGACAACCTGCAGGTTTTCTCTGTACTGCAGCTTGCTACATGGATCACAGCGAGTCCATCCTGATTACCATTAAAATTATTCTTTATCTGTCACTGCTTTAATTTCAAAAAATGTACAGATCTCTCCTGAGCTTCTACACTGCTTATTTACCGACAGTATTTTGCTTTAATTCTGAAAAAAAGGATCTTGATAAATACATGATGGATGTAGTCCAAATAAAAAACTGTGAGCACTTTATGGCAGTAATTTTATCTCAAAAATTCTGTAAAATACAGCATGCAACCAATGACATAAATAAAGAAAGAGCATTCCAGAGCAACAGAATTTTTCTTTGTTTTCATGTAAGTACTCCTTAGGTGCTCTAGGACAAAGTCAAAGATTTATAGTATATGTATGACAGCTAATTTGTATGCAGTTTAAAAATGAACACCTAAAAGACAGGAAGGTATATTATTACATCCTCAGAACAAATTTAAGGTAACACAAAAGAAGATCTTTACTCAGTGACTCAGAAGATGACAGAACAAGCAGCCTAAAGTAAACGAAAAAAAAAAAAAGCTAGGTTTTTGGATAGGTATGAGGTAAACATTCTTGAGTGAGTTTTCTAGCAGCACAGTGAGCAAGCCAGGGAAAGAGCTGGAAAGGATTGCCTTCAGGAAATGTTTTCTCTTTCCGTCCCAACAAGAATACTAGGTTGTGTTCTCTATTAGCCTGGATTTTCAACAGCTGATGAAACACTTAGTGGTCATTTTTAAAAGGTAATAAATTAGAAAGGGGGAAAAAATCACTGAAGGGCAGTTACTAACTCATTAAAGTGACTTCTTCTGCATGGACTGGCTAAAACTTCCATTTGGGAGACTGACACACAAATTTACTTCACGGGTTCTGTGGTAAGATGTGACACTAACTTTGCTGCTTGATGACCACTGATAATTTGGCAAAGTCATATTAAGAAACCCTCTAATACTAACCATTTTTTCCTGAAGCATTTCCTCTTTTTGCACTGGAAAGTATTTTATTTGCCACTGTAGATAATACTAAGGCAGTGATTAGCAATCAATAACCAGAATTGGATAAAGAAATGTCAACAGAAGCATAACCCATGAGACTACATAGGGTGATTGAGACCAAAATGATTTGCATCATCAGGATTTTGTTGTAGAAGACAGTAGAGGGGCAGAGGAGGGGAGGGCAGTACTCACACAGTCAAAAACTATTTTGACTATATAAATTCTGAAGAAGGTATTACAGATTTTCATTGTGAAATGGCTTTCATCATGAATCTATTATGTCAACTCTTTAAAAATCTACCTGACAACACACTATTGAATCAACCAGAAAATTAAGACACATATGCATTTTGATTCTAAAGAAAACAAAAAATGTTTGGAAATCCCCGAGTCCTTTGCGAGACGTGACCTCTGCAGATCACTCCAGAACATCTGAATTTGTTCAGATAAAAAAATGTCTCTCCTGAACCAAACTCAGACCTTCATTTGCTGTTCAAAAATAGGTCTTCGATTCCAACTCTTTCCTACTCAGGTTTTAATTTTCAGGCACCTCTGCACTTCCTGGTCTCAGGCCTGACAGGAAATGGAAATACCAAAATACCATGAAAATGGCTGCACCTGTGGTGAGGCTAGTCTGGCTGAAGAAATGGAAACATGAGCAAAGTCCAGAGCAAGACAGATCTTGAAAAGATCCAAGCCCAATTTCCAAACCAACAGAGTTCAGATAGATTTTGGATAGCAGCTAAACTTTTGGAGGCTTCTCAAAATGAATCAAACCTTGAGGTTTTCCAGCTGTCAAAGAATACATACAGATGTTCCTCAAGGTATTCAGTAGGCAACAGGAGACAGACAAAAGCATCAAAACTGGCGACCATATGCATGATCTTTTTGTTTCCTCTGTCCTGTTCTTCCCTACCCACCCACATTCATTTCTTCTCTCCACTTCTGGTTTTAAAATCTTATGGGTGTTCAGTCAACCTGCCATCTCCATTAATGTCTTCCACATTATAAGATGCAGTTTATGTCAGCTGCATGCACAAAACATACACCTGTTTCCTGATCAAAAATTTGCTGACTTTTTCAATAACAATTCCCACAGGTTTTGGTTTTGTTTCTTTAGTAAAGAAGTATCTTGAGAGCTTATTGCAGGGAAGAATTGTTGAAAGTGTTTTATTTTCAGAGCTGATGTACCCTTGGTTGTACCAATGCCCAGTTGCAGTAACAATGTTGTTAGGATCTGGAGCCACTTAGAGTTTTATTTATGGTCTTGGTTTTTCAGTCACAATTAGGGTAACTTTTCCAAGTGTTTTGGTTTGAAGGCACCATCCAAATGGGTCCTTAACTTGGAAAGCTTTGTTTGTGTTTAGTTTCCCTTTACTAAACTACCTTAGTGGTCCATCTTACATTGGTGAGTGTTGTGGAAGCTGTCCAGTGCATTAAATGCTATTGAATACTCACAAGGCACGTGCCAAGGGAGAAAAAGAAAACAATTGTTCCCTGAAATATTCAGATTCTGATGAAAGGAACTATTAACAGGCAGAGGTGTTCATTTCCAGAAGTGATTTCAAGCAAAGTTTTTTCCTTTGTAAGATCTATTGACTGTATTGAGGGAAACACATGGTTCAGCAAGGCTTTGAAAGAATAAATAGTTTGTGGTATGTTATAAGTCATCAAGATTTTAAAATAAGAAACACTTGTATCCTATTGTTTATACAAGTACATCCACACACAACACCACAAGTGAGATAAAAGCTAAGTTGATTGTTTCAAAAAGGCAGCATAAACAATGCCAAAGTGAGTGTGTTGGTAAATGCAGTGATTGTAAACATACTTATTGGAAGAACAAAGTGAGTTTTCTTCAAAGCATATTATTTCAAAAGTACCTGTATTCTGAATATGCCTATTCCCCTAACACAATATGTCAACAAGGCTCAGCTCTCATTAGTTTCATACATCCAGAAAGAATGGGTGCTCATAGAGGAGAATAAAAATATAACATTGCAAAAATGTTCCAATAACATGTTACAATAATTGCAGAGTATTACCTGGCTTTCCCTAAACAAAGTAAAAGGACAAGACTATTAAGGGTATTTTCTGGAACATAAGATTAGCATTTGACACAGGGGAAGAAAAAAACAGGGGCAGCTGAACAGGCTACAGTCCCTCCAGATCTCATGGTTATGAGACAGCTCCCAGCCTACCTTTCCAGAAAGAAAGCCATTGTTCTGTTGCCAATGTTTGTTCATTTGAAATAATAATAAATATAATACTAAATAATGTTCTCCTCCTGCATGCATCCCTGTGGCTCCGTTAGCAATTCATAACAGGAATATTAAGTTTCCCCTCATTTTGTCTGTTATTGCAATATGGTCGTACTGAGGAGACAAGAGTCCAGGAACAACTTCAGCAAAGAGTAATTCTTGATTACAAGAGGCCAAACTCAAAGCAGCTTTGGGCTCTCTCTAACCCAATGAAGCCACTGAAACTCTGAAACTCCTACACCCTGGTGCACATCATGGCTCCCTAATAGAGATTCAGGAGTGCATCAGCCCACCTCTCATGTTTCTCCTCTACCCTGGCACGCAGACAGGGAGCCAGGTGAGTTCTGGCCAGGTCCACAGTTTGGGCAGAGAGGGACATGTTATAACATTCACACTCACTTTAGATACAGCCATGAGGACCAGGGTACCTGAGTCTCAACTGCTTGTGCATTTCAACTACCTGCTGATTACTCTGATGTATCTGCCTTCCAGAAATTGTCCTGATGGCTATTATCAAGGCTGTAGGAAGCCATATGCTCATCATTCCTTACAAACCTGCAGTCACATAAGACTGATAGGCAATCAGAAATCTCTTAGAGCTGTTACTTGTGTGAAAATTCCATCATTTCTTGCTGCTGGACTTTTGCAAAGCTTTCAGTACCTGAAAATCACATATTCACCTCGACTATAGACATGGGTGGTTGTTGCCAGGATTTCTGCCCAAGTGAAGTGTGAAAATATTATTCCTAATTAAATGGGGATACAGCTCTTTAAACTACTCAAAGTCATCCCTGAAAGTAATACTTGATCTGCTTCTGGAGCTGGCGAGGACATAAAGTCAAAATAGCCCAAAGATCTGTTTAGACAGATGAAAAACATAAAACATACCCTCCCTTCCTGTCAAACCATCATGCAGTTTGTTGCTTAAAGCCCAGAGCTGTTCAATACCCAGGTAAGGAAAAAAAACTCTGATCCATGTAGTTACTTTTTGGAAAATGACACCAACTTTAGAGTTGCTTTTGCTAGAGGGAACTTTAATTTTATTATCATGTCTCTGCTAAGGTTCATCTACTGTCAGATTTACCAGTGCATTAAAGGAGACTGTGCCCTTGATATTGCCACCACCTGGCACATCTGTGACAGTGTGCTACCATCAAGAATGTGCACTAGCTCTCCATAATCATCCCATAGTTTTTATGAAACTCAGGTCCACAGTGAAACATGCTCTGTTCCCATGGCCTCCAGTTATTTATGAAAATATCAGCCTTTATTATTCTTCGAAGCACAAATAAAAATAAAATCTTCATCTGATTCATAGAAAAGAATGGCCATTCTCAGCCATCACACACTGGCACAGCAGGTGAAAAAACAGCATACATTTACTTGGTCTTTCCACACAGCACAGGTTTGTTGTTCCTTATAATTATGCAGCTAGTATCCATAACTATTTGAGAGAGGTTCATGTGGAAAGAGGTAATACAGTCTGTGAGCTAAATGGCTACAGGAGTAAAGAATGATTCAGTGCTGTGGTATTTGTTGCTGTAATAGCACTGCTTTTTTGTTGTTTAAATAGGTAAGAACAGAAATAGTAGAAATAAACCTGCCTCATTCGGAGTTTAATCTTGTGGGAATATGTAGAACATATGTGTGCATCACTCTGTGTGTGTGCACACATAATGTTTTCTTCCTATGGGTATCTACCTGTTCATTACTCTTTTACAGAAGGATTTCTAATGTAGTCTAATATTCATATGGGCAAGCCATTTCTGTAAGAGCACAGGCAGCAGAAAAACTAGCATGGACTCACTACCTACAGTCCTCTACTGACAAGACTAGCTACACTTACCAAAATGTTCATGTTTAATTCAGTCTGAAAGTTTAAAGTCTTTAAAACCACTACCTTTTTGGTAGCAGTGGATGGGGATTCCCCCAGGATTGACTTTTCTGGTCCTGGTTCATAAAGATGCACACTACTATATGGTACAAAAATGCGTAATATACACTCTGGATGGGTGAAAGAAGGAACCAAGGGACTTCAGACATTGCTTGTCTACGACACTTAATTTTTAAAGAGTCTCCCGAAGTGCCCTTGGACAGATTTTTCTTCTGTTTTATGAGGCAGACAACCTCTCACTGAATGACAGTTATATTCAGCAGTGATTTATACACCAATGTTAAAAGGGCTTTGACATCATTTGGGTTATGCATCATGTAAAAATAATATAACAGTCACAATCATTCTTATTTTACATTTGGACAAACTAAGTTTTGGTGGCATCTCCAGTTTACTTCCATGATAATATTTAGAACTACTTTTATGTGCAGAAAAGAGAATAAAACTCTCCTGTAAAATCTGTTTCTACATTTGTGAAGGTGAACTTTAAAGTAAATTGTAATGTTAATCTGTAATTAGAGTAGTATGTATCACCTGACAGTCTAAGGGTGCTTCAAATGAGGGTCTTAAAAAGTAAAATAGGAGAATCATTTGACTCTATGTGTCTCATACTTTCAAATGCTACACACAATAAAATTCATGGAGCAAACTCACTTCTTTCAGGTTTTCAGTTAGCAGCTTCTAAAATCATTTAAAAGGAAAGAAAAAAAAACCTAGACAAGGCGGCAAAAGTTTTTCTTAAGAATTTCAGGTATGAACAGCTCAGCCATCCCCCATTGCCATTTCTCCTTGAGCAGTCCCATACCACCTTACTCCAAAAGAAAAGAAGGAAAAAAAAAAAGAGGGGGAAAAAAGGTAAAAACCCAACTCTTAGTATTTTACAGAAATTTTCTTAAAGACTAAGATAAAAATAAGGTCTCTTGCACTTTGCAACTGTCTGTAGCTTTAGCATAATAAACTCTAAGGGCACAGCCTTCACCAAAACACTTAAAAACAGCTTGAAAGAGGTACTTGCTGCCCGTTATGTTTACTCAAGCACTTGTTTAAAAACACATTTAAGGAAAATGTTTTTATTTCTACAGATTGCATTAATTATAGTTTTGCAAACACTGCAAGCTCTACAAGAAGACTGAACTGAGCTATTAGCTGCAAACCTCAAGTCTTGGCTAGAAAAGTGGTTATGGCTTATTTAGCAAGCCTAATGAATTGGCTCACCCATCTCTACGCAGAGTTCCATGTTTAGCATCATGGAGCCTGGAATAACCAGAGAGGCTTGTTTCACGTAGCTTTATAATTAAAAATAAAGCAAAGTCGGTCAACCCAAGTCGGTCCAAAAGCAGACCTCACGGCAGCAAAATTCCTCTTCGGGGAAAATAAAAGCATTAACACGGCTATTAACGCTGGACCGAAGCGCTGCGGGGACTCACAGTAAACCTCCCCTTGGCTGCCGCGAGCAGCCCTAGGCTGGCAGCGCCCGGCGGGGCGGCGGTGCCGGCTGCGCCCCGCGCTGCCGGACAAGCCGCGGCGGAGCTTCTGCCCCGGCCAGGCTCCATCCCCGCCCGGAGCGGGATACAGCCACCGGCCCGGCAGCCGCGGGGTGCCCACTGGCCGCCCGGGCGGGCGCATTAGCCCGCTCAGGTGCGCCCCGGGCACCGAGCCGGGGGGCGCCCGGCGCCCATCGGCGGGGCGGCCTTACCGTNCGGCAGCAGCAGCAGCAGCGGCACCCACATCCTGAGGCGGCGGCGGGCACGCAGCGACTGCGAGGAACGGAGGAGGGGGACTCTCCTTGAGATGTCGCTGCCCCCCCTCCTCCGATGCCCGCTTTGGCTCCTTTTCAATCGCTCCGGCTGGGAGGTCCCAGATCAGGTCCTCAGTTTTCTTTTTCCCCACCCCAGTCCTTAGAATTTGGGGACGGGTGTATATCTGAGAGGCAGCGGTTCCTCCCTTTCTGTGTCCCTCCCTCGCTCCTCGGGAGTCAGCGCCGGCTCGGAGATGCTCCCCAGCCTCTCCTCGCTCGGCGCCCTCCCACTGCCGGGGGAATCTGCCGGACGCCGCCGCCTCCCCCGGGGCGCCGCGCCTGCCTCCGCCTCGGGCAGGCTGCTGTCTCGCCCTGGGGGTCCTTTTCTCTCCCTTCCAGCCCCGAGTCCTCTGTGGCAGGGGAAGCGGGAGGAAACGATTGGGACGGGAAGGGAGGACCCACCACCAACACCGGGAGCACGCGTGTAAAGGCACTGCCGGGGCTAAGGAGGCTGGTGGTGTGGACCTCACCAAGCCGCTCTGCCCCTTTTCCTCTTATCCTGCCCCCTCCCCAGCCCGGCCTCCGCTTTCTCCTCCCAGACCCACAGATCGTCGCCGATTAACCCTCTCCGGTGCTCCCGGGGGGACGCCTCTTGCTTACCTCGCAGGATTCATTCCTCCCACCCCACCTCATGCGAAATTAACATGTACAAATACCGCAGCCCCTGGTAGTCTCGACCCGCAACCCCAGTGAGTCCCGAGCTCCTCCCGGAGAGTCCCTGCCTTGGCCCCGCCGCGCCGCCCGCCGGGCACCGCACGGGGCGGGAGCCAGGGACGTGGCATCCAAGTTTCTGGCTGGGGCAAAAGCCAGGCAGCAGCTCCCGAAGGGCAGCCGGACGTGGCTGGGGACTGCCAGGCGCTCCGGCACGGCGGGGAGCGGGCACTGCTGGCCCCGGTCGGGTACCCCGGTGAGATGCCGGTGGCTGCGGGGGCTGCCGCTACGCGTGCAGTCAGTGCCAGGTGAAACTTCCATCCCACACTTCTGCGCTTCTCTCGTTCACCTCTTAGGAGACAAATAGAGTTGAGTATTTCCTTACTGTGAAGGATGTCCTCGTCCCGGCTGTCTGAAAGAAAACCTTTCACTGCAATTCCGTCACTGGAGTCCCCCGTTCCTCCCCAGGGAGCCGCGGCTCACTGCCAGCCTGCAGGGATCTCCACATTAAGTGGTACTACCAGGAACGCTGAGGCTATAAGGGCTTGCTTTATTGTCCGTCTATGAGTGTTTGTGGGAGAGGACCCTGGCACGAAAGGGCTTTAGGGGGGCTGCAAAGTAGCATGCTCCTAGCACACAAGCAACAATTTCCTCAAGCATTCAGATCTGACATCCTTGTAGGCTTGGGGCTAGTCCTGTGCAGAGCCAGGAATTGGACTCAGTGATCTGCAGAACCCTATGAACTCTACATATTCTGTGATCCTGTGATTCTGTGATTGTCACACATGGCTCAGCCGGACTCAGGATAGAGCATGCTCTCTGGAGCAGTAGATGCATGCATGGTGAACCAATGTGCAGAGAAGTAGGTATTCATTACAGACAGACTCGAGTGCCCTACTTGAGACACCTGCTGCTGACTTTTCCAGATCTTACAATGTTCAATGCATGCAGCCAACATATAGTCACAGCATCTCCATATCTCAGTGAGCACCTACAGTCACAAGAACTTGAAAAGATCCCTTTTCAAAAGGTTTTGTTCTGTATGATGCAATTATTAAAAAAGTATTTGCACAAAAAAGTGTGTGTATAGCCTGTAATATCTCCTGGGCTTTTTAAATGGGAAAAAGAAAATAAAGGTATCATATGGTATTGCCCAGATCAGAGCACATTTGAGGCCTTTCACTACACCAGACCTCTCTCAGTCCCCAGCTAGCAGCATCTCACACAGAGATAGCATACTGCCAGTTCCTGCAGTAGGCAGTGCAGTACATTTTGCCAGCCTGGGCTTCATAGCCCTTTCCTCTCAGATGAGTGAAACTTGGCAAAGTCGATGTCTCTGTCAGAGACAGAAGGAGCTTTTTTCTTGTGACCGTGACTCTAGGCTCTTTCATACCTCAAAGTTATTCAGCATATGTAGAGAGTCCTGTTTCTCCCATCAAGATTCTCATTCCCATTGCCTTGTCAATGCAGTCAGTCTCGCCTCCCTAGAATCATCTTTCCAGTCTTGGCTTCCATCTTCTCCAGTCCATCCCAGTCTGTTTCCCAGTTCAGGTCCCATCTCCTTCACCACAAGCCTATGCCTGCTTTCCCCTCTTCCATGTGCTTTGTAGCTTGCTGGCCCTGCAGTCCCTTTGCCTTCAGCTCAGTGTCCTGTGCACTGCTGGCATGTATCTGGGCAAAACCAATTCATGGCCAACAGTCCCTTTGCACTTGGTTTATCTGTCAGAATCTACCAAATGACACAGTAATCTGGATTTGACATTACAGGGAAAAAATCCATGCTCAGAATTGATGAGATATATAAGCTGCAGGTTTTTGAAGATTTAGAACTTGAATGTGAGCAGATTTCCACAGAGTTGGTGATAGCCAAAAGGCCAAAACTCTGCTAAAAGGCAAGTCTAGAATCCAGAAACTGTTGGCATTATGGTTTTAAAATAACAATGCTTTGCCAAAATATACACTATTATTTTCTCTACTGTCATTTTCTCAGCTTTTTTATTCTCAAAAGAAACTTGAAAATTCCACTTAAAATTTCTTCTTTCCTTTCTTTGTCCCCCATCCCAGAAGATAATTCAGTGAAAATAGGGATTTTTGGAGGAAAATGGGAGACCAAGTGATAAAAACATGGCAAGGATCAAGCAGCTGAAATTATTGTTTTATAGTATAAAACACAGAGTGATTTTAACAGGCAGAACTTCCAGCACCACCATGGTGGCAAGAAATGTACCTGCCTCCAAGAACTTCCCGTTTGATTAAATAAGGGATATAAAAAGTGAAAGAAAAGGTTTTCCTTGTTATATCCAGAGAACAACTGTGAGAGAGTCACATTAATATTCCTTACCAGATGTTGATCTCCCATTTAAAAAGGAGACAGACTTCCAGGACTAGGTCATCTTGCAACAACACATTTTGAGTGCTTCCTCTGTGTAAATGCCACTGAAGGAAAATTTTGGTGTATGTTACTATGTTACAAGCTGTAGTTTGTCAGTGGTGGGTTTATCCTGAGCTCAGCCCTCAAGCCCCACAGCCAGACACGTTCTGAATCATGTGTTGGGATCAGTTATGACCTAGCTACCACATCACACTAGGACCATGTCCAGACTTGATCTGTGCTTGTACACAAGTTTCCTGAGGTCCTACACTTCCACTCTCATAATGAGATCAATGTATTCTTCTCTAATTCTTTCTAGAGCTGTTGAGGAAAGCAACTGATGTTGCTTAGATGAGGGACCCTCATGAAGCAATCCTGTATCTTTTAACAGCATCTTTTAATGCTTTTAATGCTTTCTTAGGTTTTAATATAGTACTGTAACATCAGGGATGGACCACTAGATCCAAGCCGAATTACTTGGTGGGCATATGTAAGCATTCAGGAGTCTGCTTCTCACAGCAGGATCAGCTGTTGTTTGACAGAGGATAATGCAATTCTTAGACAGAGATTCTTTTTCCCCTATGAATTTCCGGCACCCTCCTTCAAAGAGTTACCAAGTAGATTCTCTGCTTTCACCTGCTTTTCAAGTTTGCTGCTTCTCAAGAAGAAAATGCATTCTGCAGCCTCACTTGAGGTGTACCAAACAGTTAATTTTTAAAGTTTGGGGAAAAAATGGGAAATAATATTAAAATTCAAGCAGTTGTTGTAATATTTAGAGAATACACAGGCACTTACAGGCATCCAAACAAGTACAGAACAGTTATTTCTATGCTGTGTGACTAGGACCTACCTTTCTGTCCTAGGTTTCTCCATTACTGAACACCATGAAATCCCAGTCAGCAACAGAGACTGGTTGCACCTGTAGTAAATAATAACAAAATAGTAGCAATTAATTTTTCTTTACTTGCAAAGCATTATCACTTAGCTTCTTTTAAACAAAGATACTAAATCAAACCCAGCCAACATCAAGGGCAAGTCTCCCATGTCTTTAAAATGAACATGAATTAAAAGCTCACAAATACAAACCTGAGAAACTCCAGTCCTACTTGTGATTTTATTGAACTGTATTCACAGGTTTTCATACTTGATATAGGTGATATCTTATATATGCCATATGTTTAGTTTAAAGGAACAATAAAATCCTCTGCTGTCTTACTTTGTGTTTGCTGTGAATAGTAGGGAAAGTGGACTCCAAGAGATAAGGAGGAGTATGTGGGACTTCTTTAAAAAAGTTAAAAATTGTTCATTCATTGTTTACTTTTTATATGTTTGTGGGTACCAGGGGTGGAAATCTGTTTTTTTGAGAGCTACACAGGCAAGCCAAACCCTCATCCCAAAACACCAAGGCCCACAGATTATTTGATCATTAAAAATAAAATCATCAAACCAAACTTTAAGAGAGGGAACAGAATGTAGAAGTCAAGTAAAAACTGCACATGAACAGACTAACGTGTTGTTGGTTGTCCTTGAGAAAACAGGTAACTTTGAAAAGAGTCTGTGCTCNGGTCCATTGTTCTTGGGAAATGAATAGAGGGGGTAGAATACATAGCTTTGATCACCCCCACACAGTGATAACTGGTCCCACCTGCTGAACTAGGACAGAGTCATCCTTCCGTTAGACTTTGTAGTTTCAACATGTTGCATTTCTCATTATTAGAGCTTACTATGTGGAGTTTTATCACACCTTAGTGAGCAGTCAGTATGAGGAAGAGGCCTTAAACATCTTCAGGGCAACAAGAGAAAAAAAAAAGAGAAAAAAAACCAACAAAAACCCCCCCCACCTCTCTGCATCTTGTGGGATGAGAACAATGCTAGTACCTTTCTCACCTGCCACAGACACAGACGCTTTCCCCATCACCCAATGCCAACACACTCTTTAGACTTCTCAGAAGGTTGTTTGTTGCAATCCTGAGAGGCATTGCTGCTGCTCACTCACTCACTCACTCACTCTGCATTAAATCACCCTCCTGGATCACCACAGCCCTGTGACCAGAGGTGATTCTCTTTCACTCAAGTGTAGAGTTTGGGATGGTGTGGTTGGGATCAGGACCAAACCCTGAAAAATCATCTAGCTACTGAGTTAAAGGAGCACCTGGGGTGGCAAGAAGGATGTGAACAATAACAGAGGCAAGAAGGAAAAAAGAAGAAAATAGCCTTTTGGAAATGCTGTTGACAAACCCAGTCTGCTGTTTGATTGTCTGGAAACAACCATGGGATTATGCAGGATTCTTGGAAACAAACCATACTATGGAGAATGTCAGCAGGAGGAGCTCTGTCTGGGGAGGGATAAATTCATCCCCTATTCTTTCATCTAGATTTGCACCAACCATGAAAATCATATAGGAGAAAAGTTCTTACATGAAGTGAAACTGACTGTAAAATGCTTTTCTAAAATCCAGGGGAGTAGCTGATATACGTGACATAGGAAGCATAAGAAAATAAGAACCAAAAATAATACCAGAAGATCTAAGTCAGAAAATAGCTTCAAAATCACTGGGCACAGAAGTAGTATGTGTTTATCTCATATTAGTATTCTCTTTCCTTGGACAGAGTTATTTTGCTATCACTACCTGTTTGCCATATGGCTCATCATCTTTTGAAGAACATTTTTTATATTTGCAAATAAAAGAAGGAGCAAGGAGTTTTAATGTGAAAATGTAGGGAATCTTCTTACTGGGAAGATCCTGAGCTGCCCTCAGAGATCTACTTCAGCTACTTCAGCATCCCATATGCACTGCTTCTCAGAAGAATAGGAAGAGGTCCTATTCTTCTAATCTTAAGAGGTTAAATGGAAATGCTTTCACAGGAAAAGTGTGGTATTTTAGCAGTGGAAATTTCATTAATTTGTGGGCACAATATGTTTGTGAAGCCTTCACCACACCACGCAGTCTCAGCCTAGATGCAAAGGTCCAAATGGGCCCAGAGCCAGAGCCACACCATCACCACTGGAAGACATCAACCCAGGACAGGATGGACGTGAAGTGGCCTGCGCATGCAGGGCAGCCATCCTTGTCCCTTCCCACACTGTTCCTGCCTCCTACATAAATAGAGGGCTTCCTTCTCCAAGGCTGTTACTGTGGCACCTTGCACAGAGATTAATGCCTTCTAGGAAATTAGGAAGTAGAAAGCAAACAAGCATAACCTAATTGTTCCTTACCCTTTCCCCCCTTCCCTCCCACCCCCTGCTTATAATGGGCACACAGGGAAGAAAAGTATATTTTCTCCTTTCTGCCCTCAAAGACTGCCCAAGGAAAGACAGAACAAATCTTCTGTGCTAAGTGGGAAAACAAAGCTCATGACTACAAACAACAGTCTCATCTGCAGGGCTGAATTAATGGAAAGTAAGCAAGAGTGTGGGGAGGACCCCACAACTAGAGGAGAGCAGGAATGGCTACCCAACAGGTCTTATGGGGGATGCAGGTCTGCAACAGGTTGCCATGGCCAGTTTTTGAATGCTCCTGAGGGTATGCAGAGAAGCAGGCATTTCTGGTGGGAAAGTGGTATTATCAGCATGCTGTGGTCTGTGCAAAAATTGCTATGCTTGACCTAGCCAAATTCTGCTTTACAATGGGTAGAAATGGCTTTTAGTCTGTTGATAGTCATCTTTTCTTACCAAGTTCCTTTCAGAAGGAGTAAAAAATTGACAAACAATACAAGAAGCTCAGTTAAACATTAAAGGGAAAAAAATCCCACTGCATTTTGGGTAAAATGCCCATTTTTCTTCATGGTTTTGATTTTCATTAACTATTTTTGCACAGCTGGTAACTGTAGGTACATTCTCATAGACATGCTGGCAGCAGTAAAACAGTAGGTTAACATGGCAATGGACATGACTACCTCTCATCTTTTAATTGATTCTTTCTTTTGGGATTTATTCAGTGTTTCAGAAGCTGTGATTTTAGTAGACTTCCCGTTGCCTTAGCAAAAGCCACTAGCCTCCTGCCATCAATTTGTTTGGTTTTACTTATGCTGACTACTAAACTAATTAACAACCATACATATTGGAGAACATGTTGGTAAGTGCCAAGGTTTCTTCAAAACCCTTAAAAAATCCTGTAGAGTAATGTCAAGAACTCATTTGGGCGTGCGTTGCTTTACCACTTTAGAGAAAAGACAATATTATTTTTTTGTTTTAAAGTGAGGCAAAAAGCAGCAAGTTTTATGGGTTTTGGCAGGCAGGTCTTTGTTGCTAGCATTTCCCTTTAGGCTGAGTTAGTGGTGAGCTGCTGGCTCTGCAAGTCTCTGGGGCACACCGAGCTAAAGTGTAAAGAGTGTGGCAAAGAGACAAATTCTTAGCAAGAATTAAGTGGAAGACATCACAAACAATTGAATAAAGACCTGTCTGCTTAGACAAACAACCTACCAAGGCTTTTTCAGTTTAGGGCTGACATTAGACAAAAAGTTCATGTCTCAGAACTGAAGAAAACCTTTCTTTCTCTTTGTGGTTTTAAATTGCTGACAGACTCCATAAACATTAATCCATAAGGTGTTTAAAATCTTGTGTCTCAGCAAAGATTTGGGCAGGTTCTGTGGTTTGTATTTATTTCTATGGAGTGACTATGGCATGAGAAAAAAGATTCTTGCTTTTGAAGTGTAAACACTGGCGTACTTGAGAGACAGAGATAGGAATTACACTAAATATTTAGTAAATGATTGGTTTCCACTGGGAGAGCAAAGTATTTTGCATTGGAACAGACACAGAAAATAAGTAGGGAAAGAAAATCCAGTAGTTTCATAACTATTTTTCTAAGAAAGAATGTGAAACAGTATCTGTAACTGGCACCTTATAACCCTTAGGTCATTTGGCCTTTCCTGAGCTCATAACAAGGGTCGATCAGAAGTTCTTCAGTGAAGCACAACGTGAATGTGCTTGTGTCAGTACGTATCAACTTTTAAAAAGCTATGCTTTCCACAGGGGGAACATCAGTTGCAACAATATCCTTGTCAGAAAAGATTCCTTGGGCCCCTAGCAAGCACTTCTGCTGAAAACCAGAGAACTCTGTCTCCGAGGCTAGCCAAAACACTGATGCTTGAGATGTCCGGAGATACAGGGCACCCCTCTTCGAGCTCCTGTGTTGCCTGAATGACACCCAGCTCTCCCACCTCCCATCCTAGCCACCTGCTGACCAAACTGTTCTGGAGAAGCTCTGACAGATGAGCACAGAGGGACAGAAGGATCTTTGGGAAGGCAGGAAGGCAGTGCTGGGGAGGTGTTTCACTAGGAAAAGGATTAAAATTTGATGTAGCTGGTTTGAGCAGAGTGGGGATGCATATCTTTGTCTCCTGTGTGCCGGGTGAGCATCTAACCCAGAGTCCCTGCTTGGTTTCTCAGAAGTTTTTGCTGGTATTCTGCCTCAGAAAATAAAAAAATAAAAAAAAAAAACCAAAACAAAACTTTGCAGCTCTACTGATGAAAACCGCTCAGGTTGCCAGGATGTGTTATTTCATCCTTGGAACCAGTGCACTGTCAGGAGTTGCACCACCCCTCCAGGGTTTATTGATATAAAAATTCCAGCACAGCTATACTTGCAAGCTCCTTCTAGTGTACACTATGCCTGTGAAAAAGAGTATTTGAGAACTTTTGGCATTAACAGATTATTTCTCTTTAACACATTTTTACAGAAATGTGGGATAAACAGTAAAAATAAGTTAGGCTAACAAATTCAGTGCCTAAGCAAATATTATAGGGTGCTTTGTTAGACTAGGGCTGACACTAGAGTTAGGGAAGAAAAACAAACAATGTTACTTTTCTTTGAGATTTGTCTATGGCCAGTCCTACTAGTTACAACTAAATCTAAATGCCATCTAAAAAAAACCAAACAAACTAACAAAAAAAAACAAACAAAGAAACAAACAAAAACCAAAACAAAAACCAAAACAAACAAACCAAAACCAAACAAAACAAAGAAAGCCCAAAGAAAACCCAAAAGGAAAACAAGTCATGTACTGTCCTTAATTCCTGTAAATCATGTTGGCTTCAGTTGCATTCCTCTGGTGTAACTGAGAGCAGAATTTGTCCAAGAAGTGTTAGTACTGCTCTTTTGCCCCACAGGTTTTACATATTTCATGTGGTGAGGTCTAACTCAATATCAGATAGATCATCATCTGCCAGTTTGGCAGTCAGCATAGGTCTTCAAGGCCAGACTTGGTATTGCTGATCTCAGTACAACAAATCAGAGGGAGAATGTACAGGGATAATCTGAAGAGAGCAACAGAGGGCAGGTCTAGATTTCCAGGTCTTGTTGTGACAGGTCTTGACTATATAAATGTCTCCTGGCAGCATGGTCAGTTTGCCTTCAGCCTGAGAAACTCTGTTTGTCCCATGGTTTGGTACATCAGTGCCTAGTCCACACCATTAGGATGTGTCCAAAGACCTTGTGTCCAGGAATATCTCCTGTCTTTGAGACATCATTTATTCTCTAGCCATTACAAAACTTTTCCTCTTTCTCTCCTACATAGCTCTGAGCTATTGGTTTTTCTTGACTGTGCCTTCCACTGGTTGGGAGGCAGGACTTGCCTTTTCTCTCTGAGAAGCCTCGCTGCTACAGGTGCCATTATAAATATTTTGTTTGTTCATTTTCAGTAACCTGGAGAGTAAAAGAATCTGAGTATTTTGCAAATACTCTGGAAGGTATGTCCAAATTGGCACTGAGCTTAGTCATCCCAGTTGGCAGGAGAGCTGAAAGTCCTTTTCTCTCTCAAAGATGAAATCTGAATGTCTGCCAGCTCCCTGTAATTACAAGCCCCAAAGAGTGTCTACTCCAGTGTAACTAGAGCTCTATGGGTTTTGGCATTTCATGTATCAATTACCACTTAGTGCTACATCACCAGGCCAAGATGGGAATTTCCTTTGTGGGGAGATCTCTTATTAATAAAATATGAACCACATTTGTTCTCCAATATCAATCTCAGCTGGCTACTTTCTTTTTGTCCCCTAATACAGAGCTTCAGTCAAATGCTCCCAGGGAGTATCCCTTGTCCCTTTGCCCACATTCAATTCTGCATCAGTATACACACACAATTTTTTTTTCTGGGCTAATAATTCCCACTCCATAACAATAAATAGTCTTTCTGAACAGCCTGTTAGGGTCACTATGGGTTGAAGCACAGTTCAGGCTCCTGAGATTTGCCATGCCTGCCCATGACTAGCAGCTCCTCAAAGTCACACCTGACAATACAGTCACACTCACTGCATGTGGCAGTAAGATTGGAGGGAACTCCTGACTGCTGACTGGGAATATCACTGGCTGCAGGCTGAACCTGAATCACTACACATTTTTCAAAACCTGCTGAGAAGCTGTTAAACACTTGCCAGTGCTGAATGTTTTCCTCTCTACACCTGGTTCTGCACCATACAGCTGGTGGCAACCAAAACAGCTTTATATTGGAGTGTTGGTGACAAAGATGTACAGATTGTGTCTGAAAATTGATTCACCAGGTATGATGGGGGAACTCTGACTTTCATGGACCCGTTATGGAAGAGTCCTCAAAGGTTTGTATAATGCAGGTAATTACTGCCCTTCATGTATTCACCTTTCTTTATTCCTGCCCCTATCAGGTATGGATCCACTGCTGGAAGACAAGTCTTTTCCTGCCTGTGACTGAAATGTTATTACAGCAGATTAAGAGAAAGGAAGATTATGAAGAACATTTTACCAGGCATCTACTTATCCCCAGGAGGAATCTCAGGGAGGGTTCTGCCTCACTAGGGGTTTACACTGGAGCAGTGACTGCTGCAGACAAGGGAAATATGTTTTAATTTTTTACTTTCCTGGTGGAAATGTGGAACAAAGAATTGCTGGAAGGTGAAGAGGAAAGCAATACAGCAGCTATTACAAAACTGACTGCCCACATCCTTGTGCACGTGGGGACTTTTGCTTAGCTCCTGTTCTTTATTTTTTCTTTCAGGATAAAGCTAAAGGAGAGAAAAGTGAAAAAAATAAACCAACAATGTAAAAGGAGAGCTGAGAGTGAGCAGAGGTTCTTTCACCAAATAAGCAACAAATTCTGTTCAGTGAGCAACAGACTCTGTCTCTGGCCTCAATTCTGCAGCTGAAATACCCTGTGTCTGGTAAGCTCTGAGCTTCAGACACAGCTTTCCCTGCTGTCAGTGCATGTACCACAGGTCCCACCTCTCCAGTGTTCCTGGTGGCAGCTGATGCAGTCGATCTCCCACCACAACTCTTCTGTGCCTCTGAGCCTCTCTCCAGTACCTGGATGATGACATTCACAGGGCATTTAGGATGACAATCACTCCAAGCCTCTAGTGCTCTGTTAGCTTCAGCTGGAGTTATTCAGCAGGGATCAGAGAAATTGAAAGGGCTGAGAAATACAGTGATATTATATAAATCTTGTTTCCTTATGAATAACTTCAAGAATTGTATTCAAATAAGCCAAAAGCATGGAGAAACAGCCTTCATGTGTTTGCCACTTGTCAGTTAGAAACCTCTGTGTGCAGTGATTTATAGTTTATTGCCAACCACACTGTCATTGAAACTTGAAATTATTTTACACCAGAAGTTTTTTGCAGATCTTGAAAACATTTGGTTTTGGTCTGATGGGACTTCTGAATCTTTTTGAGGGTTGTTGGCTTTGCTTTTTGTTCTTTGCTTCAGAATTGCAAGCTCCATGCCTTCCATTAACCTCTCTCACCACTTGTTCTCATCATTTATGAAAATATAATATTATTTTCCATGCTTATAAACTTCTTTTTTTTTTTTTTAAATGGACCATAATCAGAAAGGATTTCTGTGGCCTTGGAGGAGTCAGCCTAGGTAGATTTTGGGTCTCTCTACTGCAGCCTGAGATCCCCAGCTAATTTTGAACAGTTGAAACTTAGAAGGAAAGTGCAATTAAGTTTCAGTTGGTTTGGGTTTTGAAGCAATCATAAATAAGCTCAAAAACCTAGTAAGGTAATTCCTTCTTTTGACTGTTCAAAGAACACAAACTTTTAATTACCTTGTTCACTCATGGCTTCAGTGTCTATCCATGAGATTACCTATGTGGATTTGTCCCCTCCCAAAAAAAGCTTCAGAAAACTTACATTAGCATCTTCAAATATAACAGAAAATAGAGTTGTATGCATGTATATGATATTACTTGGATTGTGCTTTGCAGATCAAGGTAATTTGTGCCTTGGCAAGGTTTTTTTATGACTGACTATACCTGCAAATGGTAACTTTTGGCATAATACAATAATCCTTTGGCTATTAAGCCTCTGGACCCAAAACCCCCAAACCAAACCAATGACATATGATGATAATTTTTATTATGAAAACAGGAATATTTTTAAAGGTGGAAGATAGGCACCAAATATAGCATGAAAGAAGCTCTCTCCAGGAAAGGTTGATCACCACTAGCTTCATCACAGGAGTAAGTATTTTCTTGTTACTACTGTAACACAGAAAACCATTTTGCTTTTTACATTATTCATAGTTCAGTCAGTCACTCATGATAATCCATGAAGAAGTTTCTTCTGACAAGAGCTAGCAAAAATAACAATTCTTAGAAGCATAAGCATACATTTTCTATAAAATATATCTCATTTTCACTAATGAAACTAAAAAAACCATGACTCTTTAGAAATTACATTTTTTGTTGTTTGCTTCAAACCCAGAATCCCCCGGGAAATTTCAGTGGAGTCAAAAAATTTGCAGCAAAATGTTTGATTTGGTCAAAAAGGCACGTCAAGATTAGATTAAACTATTTCAAGCAGTTTTACTGTAGACTCTATGTCTTTAATCCAATAAAAACTCCTTTTAATGAAATCCATCTGTAATTCATATCATTGTTACTCCTCATCCTATTCCTATTGCTGCTTGAAGCTTCTTTGTATTGGCAATTACTATGAGTGGCCATTGGTTTCCAGCAGAAGCCTGGTAGCTAAAACATCGCTCCAACAATTAGGACTTTTTGCTTCTTGCTGCCTCTCACGTTGGCTCATGATACATGGCTGAGCCAGTCGTGGTCATTGTGCTACTCGTTTTGCCCATCTGATAAGAGGATATTGTATCTGCCTGCCAGGTGTGTTGTAGGGACACAGTACTTAATGTTTGCAAAGACCTACTGTGTTACTTGAATAGAAATCCTGCAGAAGGGCAAAATTTCACAATGGAGTTGCAGCAGAGACTCATATAACCACACTTCATGCTTCTCCAGTCTGAAAAGTTTTCCTCAGGCTGCAGTGAAATGCAATGATGGCTAAATTAATTTAAAATACCTCAGTCTGTTTTCACCCCTGTGCTATGTCTCACAGTCCACTTACTTGTGCTAGGATCTGTTGATGGGACCACACTGTCCTTATCAGTACATTGACCTGAATGAGAAACTATGTTGGTGAGGAGAGACTTATTTTTAACTAGATTAGTTTCCTGATCTGCTTTCAGCATCTTCCAGAAAAATTCAGAGTGGAACAAGTGACAGGGCAGTAAATGGCAGTACACAGGCAGGTACAAGCAGATGAAATGGGCAGGAATCCTTAAACTGAGTTCACCAGCAAACCCCACCATTGAACTGCACCTAAGAGAGGCCCTCCCTCCATGCTTGGTGCTCCAAAGAAGTGACTCACAGCACACTAATAAAATGTCACATTAAAAAATATGCAGGAAAGATGGGAGAAAGGAGTCAGAGCAATTCCTCTGTGTAGCTGGGAACCTAGAGGCACTAGAAGTCCCTCACCAAAAGTGGATAGGATAGCAGTAAGAGAGTAAATCCAAGTGCAAATGTCCTGCATCTCAGTTAGAAAGCTCATTCTCTTTCCCATGCTGCAGTACACATTTTAGATACCTTTCCAATTATTTTCACTCTTTCTGCATCTAAAATACAGCTTTGACTCCATTTTAATTGAAATTTCCCAGGAGTGAAGGGCTGCAGGTGCCCTGGAGGAAACTGGCTTATGAAATTTGGGGAGTCATGTATGGCACAGGAGTATGAAACAAAGGCAGGGCAGTGTAATTGGAAAAGAATTTCTGTTTGTGTGCACTTAAACTTCCACAATGAAAAGGAGGAATCTTTGAAATAGTTATCCCCATATATGTTGCCATTATTACAGAATACACACATTAAAAAAAATCTATTAGAATAGTTGAGAGTAGATTCTTGGTGAGCATGCCGTTACTGTGTGCAGGGAACTTCAGATGTGTTCCTGAGGCACCCTCTGGAAGAGTGAGGATCTGACCTGCATGCCTTTTCAAAGATACTCCTCCAAACTTTTCTAAAAAGTTCTTGGTGTTGCTGGAGATCTTAAGAAACAGATTTTATCTTTCAATTTTCTGTATTTGAATTTTTGTGAAAGTGATTTTTTAATATTTATTTTTAAATTTTTCTTTAAATTCAGATAGATCTCCACATGTCTGAAGAGGTGACTTTAGGGTCACTTCTGTGTGTTTTAATGTTTATGCATATTTGTCTACCTCTCAACAGCATTTTCCAAGAGTTTTTTAAACAGAGAAGGGCTCATGTGGCAGCAGCATAAGGCAATTTTCCTCTTTTTCCTTATCCCATCCCTCAAGTGAAAAGAAAACAAAAATAATTAATCAAAGAAACAAATGTGAAATTCTTCATCATCACTACAGTATGTTGTTGACAACGAGATGTACTCTTCTTGGGGAAGGGGAGTGCCTTCCCCTGACAACAAAATGACAGCTTTAATTACCCCATATATTTGTGATTTGCTTTGGAAACTTATTTTGACACATGCAGAGCCAGAAATTGGAATAGCTTAAGGGCGAAAGGAAACCTGTCACATGTGAGTGGCAGAGTAAGAACAAAAGACTCAATTTCCTCTTTACCACCGCAGTTCTCTGGGTTGCCATTTTTTTTTCATAGCAAACTAGGGAAGAAAAAATTCCTGAAAGCAAAGCTTTGTCTTATCAATTGTGATAACATCTGACAAACTGTACAGATCTTCCCCTCTCCCTTCCTCTCTCTTTTGCAAAGGCTGGGGCTAAGGCTAAGAACAGAGTAGCAGGTCATTGACCTATTAGCCTCTGCGATCATTTTACCCCAGGCCCTGAATGATGTCTGCAGACAGGTCCATTGGGAAAGAGAGGCAGTAAGGTCACCACCTCCCCATTTCCTTTTCACTGCTATCTCTGCAGCAGCAGCTTCTCTGGGCCTGACTTCTCCATGAGAAATTGACGTGTTGAAAGTTAAGCATGTGCTTAAGTGCTTTGCTGGAGTGGGGCCAGCACGTGCAGCACCTGGAAAGGTCTCGTTCTGGGCAAAGGAGAGGCTGGCTCAGGGCATCTGCCCGTGTCTCCCCATGAAGCTGCCGAGAAGGTGGGCTTGAAAACCACCATTTACCTTGGGCTTCTTGCTGCCAGTTCAAGGAGCTCTATGCTATCCATGCAAAATCTGAAAAAATCAAAGCTCTTTTAAAATGTAGCATGATAAATGATTTTCTCTCTAATGTCTTAAAGAAATGAGACATTTGTCAAGATCTGCATATGTCTGGTTGTGTTTCACCACTCCTCCTGCCCTATCTCCTTTGAATGCATTCATCAATTTGATAGAGTAAAAACAATCACTAAGAAAATGAAGATCCTCCACACTTCATTAAAATAGATGACCAGAAATATATCCAAAGACAGAGGAAGATACAAGGGATGCCCCAACTGCTGAAATATCAGAATCATCTTCAATGATAAGACACATTATTGGTAAGCCAGCCAGCCTTAGTGCTTCCAGAACAAATTCTAGGTATTCTGTGTATTTAATTCATGTGCATTATAAAATAACCTTACTCCTAAAACTGGGACTCTTGGGGGAAAAAAAAAACCCTAAGAAAAAGGTACCTCCTTGATTCCCTAGAGCTCCCAACAAAGCTGAAAAGAACTACTGATATTAATAATCAAAACAAACCAAGCGGGGAAAAGTAGATACATTTTTCCTGTTTGACCACTACTCAACAATATTCTGCAAACCAGGGCACTTCTTTGCATTATGCTAATTGAACAGCTTTTCTGAATTTGAGTGCGGATTATACACAAATTTGGTGTTAAGAAAACAAACCAACTGAAAGATTTCACATACCCTAAGCATTTAAATCAAACACTCTTCTAGGAG
Source organism: Sclerurus mexicanus (assembly GCA_013396755.1). Taxonomy (NCBI): domain Eukaryota; kingdom Metazoa; phylum Chordata; class Aves; order Passeriformes; family Furnariidae; genus Sclerurus; species Sclerurus mexicanus. Next base: position 2,381,269 of record VWZF01000899.1, on the reverse strand, counting down.
GCTGAAAAACATTAAGAAGAGTAGAAGAAAGATGGGTGGTACTTCTACTGTAAAGCAGACTTGAAAAGAGCTTCACTGATCTGTTTATTATGGAAATTGCTATGCAATACAAATTCCTTGATGCTGCTGAAAAGAAAAAAATGGAAAAAACCGAAGTGTTTTAAACCTCTTTGAACAGATCAAATGCAAACTCAAAGTCTGTGTTACTTGAGAAATTGATAATCAAGTACTTACATTGTTCTCATATTGTCTGTTGTTAGACCCTTCCAGTTACAGCCACCAGCAGCATCACCATGTTTAGATATGTTTCTGTGGAGTGCCAAAAGCAAGGCTCCAAAGGCCCTGGAAGGCTCCAGTTGCTCCTGCAGACACCAAGTGCAGTCCAAGAGCCAGTACTGTCTTTAGCAACTTCTATGTAACATTACCTGTACCAAACAATGGGGATTCATTCAGGCACTTGATCTGTGGAGCAAAAAGTGAGAGGAGAAAGCCTGAGTTTTCTAAGGTTTGCTGAACTGAAAGCATGCTTGAAATAAACTGTAATCTGTACCTGGTGATATTACTTTTAATTGCAGATATGCTGAAATGAGCAGCTACTTCTCTTCCTCTTGAAAGGGAGACAGAAATGGAAGCAATTAAAATGGTGTTTTCTTTTAATATTACTTTTGTAGTACTACTATATAGACAAGCCAAGCTTGGACTTTGATTTCACGGCTAGGAGTCAAGGGAAACAGAGTTCTGAGGTAGATATGGGCTTGATCCAAAGTCCATTGAAGTCAATGGCAGCATTTCCACTGCCCATGGTGAATTTCAGATCAGGTTGCATAGCTGTAAATAAGAATATTCACTTGAAGATGAAATATGAATATTCATGTGAAGTAAGTAAGCACAAAAGGAGAAGGTGAAACTAAACGACATTATCATTACCTCATAAAGTATTAACAGGAACTTGCACTTTTAAAAGCAATGGGGTTTTTTTCTGGCTTTTCCCTCTGTGTTGTGCTGCTCTGCAGAGTACACATGGCACACTGCAGTGATTATGTGTCTAAGCCTCTGGTACCACTCACTGACTGATAAAGAGGTCAGAGGGGCAGTCTGGGTGATGATAGTGGAGAGAAATGTTCCAGAAGAAGACTTACAAAGGGCTGTGAACTGTGGAAATTCACTCTCCCTCTGTCACCAGCTATTAGCAGGGCCATTAATAACACAAATTTCAATGTATTGGTGCGTTATGTGTTGTCATGCTCTAGTAATAGACCTTTTATAGGACAGAGTGATCAGTATCTTTATACTATAGGATAGTAATAGACCTGTACTAACTTTGCTCTTCCCTTCACTCTGACTTGTACAGAGGAAAGATGCAGTTCACACACACTTTTCAGAGGTTTTTTAGCTCTTTTATGCACCAGTCTTTCATATTGTTTGGGGCAAGTGCTGTACCCAGTGATTTTAACACTCCTGCTTTCAATATTAACATACTAAATGTTGTCCACTTAGGAATTTGTAAATACTTGCTGTTGGGTTACTTTGGTTTGAAACCAAGTCATCTGATACTATTTCTATTCTCAATTGCATTATTTCTGTCCCTGAAAAAGATTGCATAATTTCTGCTTGCACACACAGCGGACGCTTCTCAATATGTTGGTGATATTTCAGTTTAAGGCTTGCCAATAGGCCAATTTCAAGCTTCACAGCTGAACACCAACTTTTGAAAGTTTAAAGCTTAGATTGTGTGAACTGGCAACACTATGAGTATCTTATATGTTGACCTGGATAGAAAATTGCTGTCAGAATCATGTGAACCTTTAAAACATCTTTTTATTCATTATTTATTTTGCTTCATAAGTCAATGCATGTCCTGTTCACAGATTATAGTCCATTATTTAACCAAATAAGGCATTTTCAGCTATCATTGCAATGCTTTCTTTTGACGGCTTTTAAAAGGTTCAGATGAGAAGTATGTTCTCTTCATAAGAGAAAATTGTTATTTGGCATCTCGAAAGAAAGAGAAATAACCAAATTGGAATGAAGCAATGATAAAATGCAAATTTGTGGTTGAAATACAAAGATGTTTGGCATATTTCTTTGTGCATCTAGTGAACTCAGCAGAAAACCAACCAGTCTTTAAAAACACCCATGGTATTCCTATTTCGGTTCTGCAGATTCTAATGTTGATAACCTGAGATAAAATATGAAGCTTCAATTAAATCTGTAAGGATATATTACAGTTCTGTGACTAACTGAAATGAGATTTTATTCTTTGTGGGCATGTACCAATGCATTAATCTATTGCAAATTCCAGAAAATCAGAAAATAATCCAAGAATCTTCTATAACTGCAATGAAATATATATCCTTATGTCATTTTCTATTTCCCTTTGACATTTCAATCTTTCCTTATACATTGAAGTGATTGCATTTCACTGGCATGAATATCAGAGAAAAAGAATTAGTAAAGCTTGTTGAATATTCTCCCATGAGACTACTCCAAAAATGCCTGTGCAACAGTTCTTGCAGGAAATGCTTTCCTGTTTATCAAACCCAGATAACACCAATGATATCATATGATGCCAGAAGCCTGTCACAACCAGACTCAAGCTTTGCAGATAGGCAATTTATGAAGCAAGTATATTTGGGGGAAAGTATCTGTTTGAAAACTTTACTATTTCTGTGAATTGTCTAAGAATCAAAGAAGATGTCCAAAACAATAAATACTTTATATTTTGAATTGGTAGGAGGGGTTTAAAAACAAAGGGTGGCAGAGAAAACATTCAACAGGAATTTTTTTCAGAGCTTTTTCATGATGCTGGTACAGGCATCCTGGAGCACATGTCTGATCCTATTGTCACTGTAGTTTCAATCTATCATAAATACTGTGAATATCATGTTTGGACATGGCAGAGGCATGGGTTTGACCCAGCAAGACAAGGCTGCAGATTTTCTGTGACTAAAAGCAGAGGAACAGCATTTACAATAAATGAAGCTTTTGTGTTTCTTAGGGAGGACTAGGATTTGCTGAATAAGGGAAGCTAAACCTTTACTGAAATATTTTCATTAGATGTCTTGTTGACCAAAAATCTCAGAAGAAACCTTCCATGTATTATTTTAAATGGATCTAAGCAAGCAAGACAAATATATAGGCCTGTGACCTGATGGGTAGACAGAAAAGAAACAGGGATGCCTCTGGAAGGAGGTGTCTCCTAACAGGAAGTCAATGGAAAGATGGTATATGTATGTGCTTGTGTGTGCTTCTTTTGGGTTCTCTAGCAGCTCTTCATTATGAAAAACCACAGAGAAGAATATGCTGATATAGCAATTTTATTTTATCTTATCTTTATGTTAGCTCATGCTCTTAATACTAATGACAGTGTCTGTTTTTCTTGGGAAAGTTAGCATGGCAGAGTCTCTTCATTCATAGAAGTGCAGCCATTAGAAGACAGAACCACGTCTGTCTCACTGCACTTGATCTAGATCTTCTCTTCTTAGCTGCTGTGCTGTATGCTCTTGCAAAGGAGCAGGTTAAAGACAGTACATGACAGTGCTCAAGCGACTGCAGCCCAAGGGCTAGAAAGAGACTATACTTCTGGATTGCTACTTTATAGCCAAAATCAAGCTCCATATTTTGAGTCATATGATCCTCCTACCTAATAAGAAACAAGAGAGCTCTGTTGTGCTCCAGGCTAGAGGAAAGAAGACAAATATTTTCCCTCTTATCCTGGAAGAGTAGACAGTGTCTTTCCACATGCTCTCTTTAACTTTTACTGTTCACCTTTTGGTCCCTAAGCTTATTATAACAGCTCAATGCTTCTTATGAAATCACTGTCTTATGTCTTCTGTTTGTCTGGGCCTGTGTAATGTCAGATGCTTTGACACTGACTTTCAGGCTGTCTAGGGTGAAATCAAATCACAGCTTTCTCAAGCTACCAGCTCAGACACTCTGGCTTACATTGCTGCCATTAAATAACTGTTCTTTGTGAAGTCTCTAGTTCAGTACCAGTGGCTGAGGAAAATCAAAACAAAATAACAGTAAGTCCTGTGGTTGTGGAATGACATCACATGTGTTTGGTGTCACGCTGGGCATCTTAAGTCACAGTTTGTTTCCATTCAAGTGGCTTCTTTGGCAGTCAGGATGTGCTGATGTGCTATTGGAAATGATTGTTCAAGAGAAGTCTGTAGGGATGACATTAATGAGTGATTCAGCAAGACTCAGACATTAACAGAATTGTCCCTGGTGAAGGAGAGCTTATGTTTAAGGAGAGAAGGAAAATGAGGAAAGAACATGAAGTTTATGGAAAAGATGTGAACATGACCAGAGGAAAGAAAATAAGCTGAGAAGAGAGGAAATACAGGAAAGAAATGAGAAGAAAGGAGAATGATGGGATGGCACCAAATACACCAAGAGTATGAGGACTGACAGAAGCACTAGATCTGGCTATCACTGAGCTAGTCAGAAGAAAGCAGCATACCCCTACTCTATAGTAAGAATGTCAGCAGGAGAATGAAGCAAAATGGTCTGTTTCAAGGTGTCTGTAAGACATTTGTCTTACTCAGGGAACTGGACCCTGATTGTAGGTCTTGACATAAAATAACACAACCTATTATGAAAAACATTGGTTTAAGCTAAATTTGTGTTGACTATATGAACTTCTCTCTCAGTAATTATGTACACAGTTTTTAAGCCCTAAAAAAATTCAAACTACTCTAAACTTTCCAATTTGTCTCCATTCACCCATAATTTTTTGTGGGTTTTTTACAACATTAATAAGGAAAACGCATCACCTGATATTAGCTCTGTGTCACAGATCTTATTATTCACAGCTTATGAAAAATTGCCTGTCATCTGCCAGCTTACCTCAGTTATTGGTCTGGACACCTACAGAGTTGATAGATTGTCCTGTTGGCAGCCCATGTGGCATGTAAGTGCCTCTCATCAGGCTTGACTGAGGAGATCTGCATTTAACAGTCTGCAGCTCTTTAACCTGCTAACACCCATTCTTAACAGGATAATTTTACACTTGAAGTAACTGGGTGAAAAAATACAAAGTTTCTAAACTAAACTAGAGAAAATTTGGTAGGTCACCATGAGGTCACATTCTTCTCTTAGAGTGCTTTGATCCTTTTTTTTTTTCTCCTCTGCGAAAGTTTAAACCAGAATCCAAACTTCTCTGTCTTTTCTCTGTAACATAACCTATGAACTTAGGAATTAGAAATGGAAAAACTTTCTAGATCACAGCAGAGTGGAGGTGGGAAGGGGAGCTCTACATGTCTCTAATTCAGACCCCCTACTCAAAGCAGGGTCAAGAGCAATTCACTCAGCACCTCAAATCCTTTCCTTGCAACTGCGAAATGCACAGCCTAATCCTTTGATTCACCTCTGCAAGGAAACTTTGTGGATGCATAATTATCCACCATTTCAGTGGAAAGTAATCCTAGCAATGGGTGGTTGCAGAAATCAGCTTTGAGCCCACTGCTGGGAGAAAGTGTGATAGATACCAAACTACCTCCCAGTACCCCCCTCTTTCTTTGCAGGAGTTCAGCAAAGACAGTCTTTTACCTGTCATTCTTAGCAGGAACATTTGAGCATGGAAATGCCTCCTACCTACTCAGCAGTAGGACATCTGTCTACCTCTGAATATCATTACCTCCATCACTCTGCCAGTATCCCAGCTTGTTGATTTTTGGGGCAGGATGCATGGTTCATCTGTTTGCTCAGGCCTTTGCCTGAGGACATAGTGGTGAACATATCTACTTTATCCCGGAGGGGACTCCGAGCTGAGTTGACACAGATCAATAAGCTGTCTGTTTTATTTGCAAATTTCTAATGTTAGCTGTCTTGACACGTTTAATAAATTAAAAATAAATATAATAAAAAAGTAAATAAAAATTCACTACATTTCATTTGAACTTAATTGGCATAGGAAGAATTCACAAAGGAGCGATGTAAGATTTTATGGGGGGTTATTTTGACAGAAGACAACATTTGCCTAAAGACAGAAAAAAATCCAAAGCCACTGCCAAAACTTTGTTTCTGATTCACGCTGGTCTTCTGCATTACAAAGCAGCAAAAGATAAAATCCAGACATAAAGAAACACAAGGATTCATTTGCTCTGAGTATGAATTTGTATTTCTTACTTGTCACTCTCATTTTTCCAAGTCACAATGTCTGCAATTATTTTAGAACACATTTGAATGGAAAAGTAGAGGAAATAAGGATATTTAGGATGCTGAAGAAAAAGGTTAAAAAGTTTAAGAAGAATGAGTGAACAAGGAAATTTGAGGTGTTGAAGAGGTACAGCTGTTTTACCATAGACTTGTTTGTGGTTAGTATGCTCTCTACTTATGTAATGGTGTTCCTTAATTTCTTGTGCCCCACTTGTCTTAAGTTATATTGGTTGTGTTATATCAGTTATCGAAAAGTACTGCTAATTAGGGAAATAGCATTGACCAATTTCAGTACAGCACGCCTTTACAAGATGGCAGTCTTCAGCTGAAACAAGCTGAATGGTCTTTCACTGTACATTTAAAGAATAAAAAGCAATTTACTGTTTAAATCATCAGTTTCCCTTCTCAATAAAAGATGCTATTCACATAAAAATCACATATTTATACTTATATCGGTATCTATAACATGGTTGTATTTTTCTTGTATTTGTTTGCCACCATCAAAATCAACTTTTTCTGAAATGCAAAAAAATTACTTCTTCCCTAGCGGTGTCTGGTACCCTTAGGATCCTGCCTTTTCCTTGGGCTGCAGTGACACCTAGCGCTCACAACCTTAAGGCGAGAGCAGCCGGTGCTTTTGGCTTGTCAGGTTTCAAATATTTTCTCCTTATTACACAACGTCAAACAACAGTGTAAAGATCATTTATGCAGTCACACCACTGTATTTATAGTGTTCTGGATCTGCGGGGGGCCGGGAAGTCCCTCTAGTGTGAACGTTTGTATGATGGTCTCTGATGAGGCAGCGCTGGCCAAAGGCAGGACAGTGGCAACAGCAGCTTTGTCAGCAGCATTACCAAGGTCTGACCTTCCAAATGGCCAGATAGTAAGCCCTGAATGCAGGGCTTATAATGTCCAAAGGCTGCCACACCTGAAGGAGTAGCCAATCTTTAATAAAAAAAAATTTTGAGTATCTCTAATTCAATTTACCATGCAGTTTACGAAGTAGTAGCTCCAGTGGCATTCACTATATTCTTGGTCATGACTTTGCTGCCACTGTATATGTCAGACACTGGCTAGTCAGAACGAGCCTCAGAGAAAGCAGGACACCCCTAACCAACTGGTCTCTTCTATCTTGCATCTTCGTAAGTTTGCAACCACAGCCCTCAGTGCAGTAAAACCAATGTTTTCATCTCTCCAGCCCAAAGTGTATATTTCTGCAATTTCCCTTCTGTCTGTCTTCACTGTGCAATGCTGTGCAACTTACAAGGACTCTGCTCAGAGCAGGCAAAAAACAGCAAAACTCTTCAAAAAAACTCACAAACAAAATCAGGACCCCTACCTTGCCACCTTCATTTCCTGCTATTATCAGCTGGCTGGTATCCTAAAGATAAGGAAGGCAGTAGTGTGTCACGTATACAAAATCATATAATCACAGATATCCCATAGAAATCATCTTCCATCTGACAGAGCTGGAAAGTCATCTTCCAAGGGGACTCCTGATGGGACTGCATGCATTTACCAAGCTCTGCATATTTTCCTTCCATAGAAACAAAATCTCAGTGTAACATGTTGTCTCCAATAGTTACATGCCATTTCTTCTGATTCTTTTGGGTTTTTGGATTTACAATCACTTTCTTCCCACAATATTCCCCCAAAGTATTGTTACTTAATTACCAATTTTTGATAATATAGTAATATATAGAAACTGGGTAGTATGCCTTCAAATAGATTGTGAACCTACTATCAGCTCTTTGCATTACCTGCCCACACTTCACAAAAGCAACCATGCTTGCCTGTTGCCAGACACATTTTGTAAACCTCGCCTGTGCTCAGACCATTTGCTCACACTCCTAGCAGTCTGAGAAGGGAACACACTGACCCACATCCAAAACAGAATTCAGCCCTTTAGGAGGGATTCTTTTGCCCTGCACTCCTTAATCACTGATGCCCAAAAGCTGTTCTGGGTTTGTAATCACCTTTTCCTCGCAGCTAGTTTGAGATGGTGCCATCTGCCATTGGTGAAACTGAGAATGACCGGGGGGGATGTTGGCCCCTCATGGCAATTCTGGAGTCTCAGAAGGGCCCTGGGGGCCATCCACTACTGCCAGGATACTCCTGGTCCTGGCTGTAAGACCTCTCACCCACACTACCCATCCCCGCACCACTCAAGTGCAGAGATGTATTTGAATTCAGACAGAAATACCCACTGCTCTGCCACACCACTTTTCATCCTTGCAGCAAGGGTAAAATTGAACACAGCTGGGTGAAGCAGACAGCTACTCCACATATTTCCCCTTCAACTGATAAAGCATCTCGATACATCCAAGGGACCCCTCCTTCCAATGTAAGAAGACCTACGCATCTGTTCTTAGGTAGTTTATACTGTTTCAGGTGGATGTCAAAAGTTTCAAAACAAATTTGAAAGCCTTTTTACTATTATGACACTTCTGAAAAAAAAATCTGTTTCTTTTGAGCAGCCTCGAAGCTCAGCCTAGGATCTGGAAACCAAGCTGCATTCCCCTGAGCTTGGGACGATTGTCTTAAATGTTTGGCAGGGTACTTGCTGCTTTTGTTAACCTCTACTGCTCAGTGTCCAATTGCCTCCATGCATCTCCAGGCAACAGCAAGGATTGCACAGGTGTGATAAGACACAACTTCTAATAAGGATCAGCACCAGTTGCTTCACCAAAGTCATGTAAACTACTAAATTATGCTACTGTGAAACTTGGGATACCCTGAATGGGGTCCCCAAGCCATATTAGAGGGACACTTTTATTTCAGCCATCCCTGTCCCTGTGTAAGCCAGGGCCAGAAGGGACTGCCATGTACATGGAAGATGTGTCCGGCCTGGTCAGTCAGCAGACCAGAACCCAGAGACCTGCATCAAAAATCCCAGCTGGGAGTGTTGGCAGCTGTGTGATCTGAAAACAGTAGAAAGATCCTGTTTACTTTCCATGTTGCCCATGAAGAGATAGAGATGTTTTAAAATTTGATTCTACTGACCTAAGGAAGCAAAAATGATAGTGGCTATGACAATCCTCACAGAAATTGCGTTTTCCAGAAAACCCTGCTTCCTTTCTGAAAGGATTTCAGCTCTCATTCTCAACAATAGCGATGCTTCTAATTCCAGTGGTTGTGGAGAAAAGCTATAAATATATTTTAAGTGTGTCCTGCAGGATCAAAAACTGGAAGGCAAAAGATACAAATAACCTTTTAAAAATAAGAACACAGTCTTTAAAACAATCTCCTTTTTGAAGTCTGAATAATGAAATACATGAATCTATGCTTTGTGTTACTGGAATTGTCAATTGCTATTAGATACTTTTAAGAAGAAAATCTGAGAAGAAATTCATTTCCCTTCTTATTTTATTGCTGTAGAGCACAGCACCTCTTTGTAACCTTGAACTGTTGTTTGCCATCTCCTCCAAATTAGAAACAGTAGTTCCACAAAATGGTGTTATGGAAAATAAGATATGGACAGGTTTAATGCTTGACTTGCTTGGGTTCTTTTCCCTCTGGGGCATAAAATATTTTTGTTTCCCAGGGGTTAACTGTTTATCTTTCCTGTGCCAGCCTCCCTAGCCATAAACCATGGATAAAAATGTTGTGAATGTTCCAGCCTAAATTATGATTCTATGATTTACAGAACTCCATGAAATCTTCCTTGAGCACCACAGATGTTCAAATTTGTGTAAAATACATGAAACATTTTTCATACGTTTGGCAGCATTCTTTTAGATTGTCATGCTGTGGCTTTAAAGAGCTTCAACTGAGCTGTGGCAAGGACTTGTCACACATCTGGAGATGCAACAACATCCATGATGTACTTTCTCAGCTCTTGGCTGAATGGGCTGTAGAAATAGCAGACTCCATCTACGGGGTGAGAGCCACCAGCCGCCAATGGTACAAGTCTGACTTGGAGAAAACTCATTTTGCCCCTACAAAAACTCTTGTTTAGGTATTTGGAATTTATAAAGCACTGCATTTTCTGTTAATTAATGTTACATAAGATAATCAGATGTGGACACAATTTTTTCTCACATGTTCCTTCTATACATCCATATTTGCACACACATGTATAAGTATGAGATTAAAAATTCAGACCTATCATGGTTGAAATTTTACATTTTCCATTGCCAACAGAATCAATTATTCTTGGTGTCAATAACAGCACAGAAGAATCTTCTTGGTCCTTTTGGCACAGCCAATCCTGCCCACATGTTGCACTGTGATGCAGAAGACAATGGGAGAATTTATCCAAAAGGCTCTCCAACACTTCTTTTTGCAGAGTACCCAAAAGTGTGAGCAATTAAGTGTCTGCTCATAGCTGTCTTGGAGAAAGAAAAGAAAAAAAATGGAAAAAAGGCATGTAAATACTTAGGAAGGTTAGTAAAAATAGTACAATCCGAGATTGCTACCCTTGTCTAAACTTCAAAGGGAAAATGTACTCCTTCTTTCTTTTTTCCTTGTAAGGCTGGAAAAGCTGCCTGATTATTTATCAAGATGTTAACAAGTCTTTTCATAGTTGTGTGTCTCCTTGACACAGAACAACATTTAACATGCCAGGTTTTTGGGTTTTTTTACTTTTTTAACATTTTATATTTATTACTCTTGCACTAAATGAAGAAAGAAGAGTTTGTTCACTTTGGAAGGTACCATCTTGTTTGAGTTTAGCCATGAGGAGGTGAAGGAGGACCAGTCTCCAGTGCAACAGTAGAGAAGGAGCTCAGAGTACCAGGATGGAAGAGGTCTGTCCATGCAAAGCCACCCCACCGGCCCCCTCAGCCTCATCCAAATACAGCTCACATCTGGACAAAGAGTGTCTCTGGGCTCCGCATCCCCACTCCCGCCAGTCTGGCTCTGGAAAGCAGTCCGTCACTTCTGCCCTCTGGTGTCCTCTCTGAAACTTTGCAGCAAACTATTTAGGAGCACAGTATAGATCTAAAAAGCGTTGACAAATGTGCAGGTTATTTTGCTACTGCTAGAGCCCAGAGAAGACAAGCCTTTACTGAAATCAGAATTCCAGCAGGTAATCAAAGGATCTGGAAGTGACACTAAGGGTCTCTGCCTCCCCTTTTTGAAACTAATGCAGATCCCTGAGACTCAAAGGGGTGTGTCTATTGGTAGAGTAGAAACAATACATACACTATTGACTGGGAGTTTGGCTAGCTATTTCTGTGGGCTTGTTTTCCGAGTATGTTTGTGCCCTCATTACCATCAATGTTGGTGGAAATTGTATATTCACAGTATAGCTGAAAAACCTTTTACTTTTCTGTGTTTTGTCTAATTTAAGAAAGTACTAAATAATTTTTTTCTGCAAATTATTAATAGGAAATATCTGTTCTCATTACTGAACTCAATAGGCCTGACTTTTTAAAAAACAGTGAAGTATTCTGGAGAGGATATATTTCCCTCTGTTTTTTCAATAATTCATACAACTGTCCCATTTAGTTTATAGAACCCTTCTAGTTTCATCCCTATAAAATTCTAGGAACACTTTCTATATTCAGTGAGTACTATCCTCTTTTAAAATTGGGATAAAATGAAAACTGCATTACCTAAATATTCTAACCATATTTGCCAATAAATAGATTTATTAACACAATGACAATTCTCATCTGATAAAATTAGTTATAGCCCCAACAAAACAAAACCCACCCAGAAAAACGGTAAAGATACAATATCAAAGGTATTTTTAAAACTAGTTTAAAATTGTTAATAATACAGTCCTTCTGGATAGAGACTACATAGTGTTGTTATCCTATCTCTGCTTGTGGGGGATTCCAGAAGAGGTTAAAACAGTCATGTGCAGCTAGAAGAGCCTTCCCAGACTTCTGATTCCCACTGGGAGTCCCTTCAACTGCATAAAATTAAGTTATCAAACTGCCTCCAGCATAAATTCCAGCACAGTTCAACCCCTTGACAAGTATTGTTCAGTGATATTCAGGGAGATATACATCCTAGGTTGAGTTAGCATAATGATGCCATAGCAGCAGAGATTTTCTGTGTCTAAGTCAGGGAGCAAGCCCTCCCTTTCAGAATACACTGCCTCTAAGGTCCTCATGCCCCTTGTTAGCTAGTGATGCGGGCACATATGACAAGCAGACTTTCAGAGACTGTACAGATTAAATGCCCCTAAAGTAGAATGAAACTCAGACAAACTGTAAAGTCTGACAATACACACACGGCTGGATGCACCCTTCATGTTTTCAAGGATGATTTACCAGGGTGGCTTTGCAATGGTGCAAAAACTACACATTTCAAAAGAAAGGGTCTTGAGGTAATATGTTCCAGCTGATTCTTCAGCTGAGTTTACTTGTCTGAGAGTCTTTTTGTTCCACATATGTGTATATGTATATCACACAGGCTGAACTGTGTGACTTCTCATGCAGCTGGAAACCATTGTTGACCATCTGCTGAAGTCTAAAGGATGTTTCACCTGTTCCTTTCTTCCTTTCAAAATAGCAGAAAACTAGGCAAGAACTTTTCTAATGATAAGTTCAAAATATCTTGGTGGATGTTGGTGAAAAAGTGACTCTGCACTGCTGGAGAAAGGTTCATACTGCTCAAAAAGTTGAGAATAAGCACATGAATAACAAGATTTACTCTGAGTGATGTGTTCTCAAAGATAAGTGGCTTTAAAAGGCACATAGGAAGATGGGAAAAAAGAAAAAAAGGATATGGGGGATATAGCCTTTACAGCTAGGTACAGCTTGGACATCTGGTCTCCTGATGACAAAATCCCTAGTGGTCTGCGTTCTTCTAAATGTAGGGCCTGACTGCTTTCCCTTTCACCTTAATAATTTAAACCCACTCACTTCAGAATCAATCATTCCTAGTGGGATGATGATAGGGTGAGGACAGTGCTGGTACTGGACACACTTTGACGCAATTCATTCTCATCTGCATCTGCAGGATGTCAAGTAGAAACACAGTTGCTGTAGTGCCAGTGGAAACCAGAAGTTAATTCAATGCATCCAAATTCAGACTTGCCCTTTGAGACTCAGGGGGGATTTATTGCTATACAGTAACTATAGAAATGGTTTGTGATGCTTCCCCAAGTGCATGGTACTCAGGTCTTTAAATGGGATGAAAGTGCAACTCCTGTGTGGAACTGCCCAACTCTTCTCAGCATGCCAGAGAAGCAGCAGCAGAAAAATTGTGCTCAGGCACAACTTTGTGGAAAGCATGGGCTGGCTTTCATAAGTGGCCTTTAAGTTTCTGTGGGAAGTCTGTAAACTTAAGTTCAGGAAAGAAAAGCTGCTACACATGGGAATTTCTTTTTTTCTTTTTCTTTGAATATTTTTTCAAAGAAAACGGGTAACTATGCTGTGCCATATTAACCAATACATATGCACTGTTTCATATGCCATTAGCTTTCAAATATCTTCCCCACAGTGCCTTAGTCTCCTGCCAATGTTTCTCTTCAGGCCACCAGAAGACCCTGCTTCCCAGGTTGGCACATTTCTCCTCAGCCCAATGCCAAGAACTTTGAGGCAGGTGGCAATTACCAGAAGAGCTGTTGTGAACCTCTCAGCGTCCAAGTAATTCCAAGGTGAAGAAAGCATTTTAAAAGTGACAGGCTAAATATACAATTTTAGTAAAACCAAGATTGTTCTCCTGGGCTTGTGTAGGCAGACCAGAATTAGCAAGAATTTTATTGTACTGAATGCTGTTCTGGAGAATCAACACTACATGCTTTGCAAAAGGTTTGTAAAAATTATTAACATTTTCAGCTGTTCCCATCTGGAGAGGTCCAGATGGAGGCTCATAAAGAGCCTCATAACCCAAAAGTGCTGAGTATGAGGGAAAGATGAGATCTAACTGTGAAGTTCAAATGAGCTGTACATGGTTTCAAGAAGCCCCCAGGCTCAGAGCCTGTTAAGACAGAAGAGTTCTTCGACATGTCTTGAAGAAGACTTTGGGTGTCTAGAGACCTTTAAGACAAAAAAGGAGTTGTTTCACTTCTGGGGTTAGGCAGCACCTGAGCTGTGGTTTACAGGATGAAAATATTGCACTTGTGTACTTTAATTCTTACTTAAACTCAATTCAAGATATTAAATATTTCTTCTCCAGTAAGTCACAGAATATGCTGAGTTGGAAGGGACCCACAAGGATCATCAAATCCAACCCTTAGCCTGCACAGGACCATCCCCAAGAGTCACACCATGTGCCTGAGCTTCATCTAAAAGTAAACATAACATTCATGGAGTTAATGGAATTTCTCAACAGGATATAAAAATCCAAGTTATTTTTTTTTCTTAACAGAAACTTCATGTCGTATTTACCAGCAGACAAAATTGTAAGACTCCAGCTCATTCCGCCAAGGTCAAATAGAGCAGGTCACTTGTGCTTAGCCTTGGTGAGGAAAACCTAGAATTAATATAGTTAGGAGTGTGCAGTAACTGATCCATATTGCTCAGCTGACAATATATTGCTCTTAAATAAGTCCTAAATAAATTGTAAGTTTGGATGAGACTTCCTCAGAGGGCAAAACAGTCTCAGGGAAGTGTTACCACAAGGTAGTACCCCAACACTGATGCGTAGCAATAGAGTAATGAACTTTCAGCTGCAAGCATTTACCTCTCTCCATTAGGAAGATATATAAATAAGTAGCAAAGATATCTAACTTTTAGGTATCTGAACCTAGGTAACCTCAGTGCTACTTGATATCATTTTGTAAATGCGTTCACATATTTTTCTGTATAACATGAGCTATAGAAGCATAATTGTGAGAAATATTATTAGCCCGAAAAACTAGAACAGATTTTTTTATAGCTGCCTGCAAAGAATTGTCAGCTCACTTTTTTCTGAAAAAAAAAAATATTGCCAATTATTTTTGGGTTTCTGAGGGTTTCTCTTTCATAATAGCTTTTAAACTGGTCTTCTTTGCAGATGCTTCAACCTCCAGTAGTCAAGGAAACCAGGGAAATTCAGCTACCCTTCTGATTTCCAGCATCTGACTCTGATACAGAATTATATTTTAGCTCTAGCTTTGGCAGAGTTTCAGCAGTGTTACTGTAGGCTTCACAGCTTTCCCTGAGTGGGCTTGCTGTGAACAGGATTTGGGACTCAGATCCACTGAGGAAGTCTAAGAGGCAGAATAGAGAGGGAAGCAGTGGGCAGAGGTTTGTGCTCATACAAGGCTATATTGTCCACACAAAATGGTGCAAGTGGAAAACATTGTATTACCACCAACTTCTAGGTAACTCTGGCAGACTCATTGACACAGCTCATGGCTCCATATTTGTAACAATGAGTTTTCTGGAACAATACAGGGTCATAAACCAAAAACATGCTTCCCAGGGAACTGACCTCAGTGGACAGGATGAACCAAGGAAGCAGGCTGTCTAATGGCAGAGGAGCATCCCCCTTACATGCCTATGTATTTCAGCCTTTTTGAAGAAGATACTTAGAAGATATTTTTGATCTGGAGCAAGACCAATAGGAGAGGACATATGCAAGCAGTAAACATTTTTGGCAAATGCGTAGTATTTCATGTTACTGCAATGCGGTTTTCAATTCTATCTATAGGATACATATTTTATAGTTAGCTCTTCAGTTCAGTCGTGTAATTTAAATCCCACAACAACATATCGGACCTTTTCAGAAAAAAAAGTAATGCCATACTGGGGCAAAATTTCCCCCCAAAGTATCTTTATGATGACATTATCTGGTCTAAGTTTAAGAGCTGTCCATGTTATCACCATCTGCTGATAGCTATGGAAAATAAACGCTCTGTAATTTCAAAAATGAGGTCATTGTATTCAAATATGGCAAACATATTACAGAAACATATTAGGAATGAAGATGTACCTCTAATATTGCCCTGATTCTGTCAAAGGACTGGGGATTTACATCTGTGTGTAGATATGCATACTTTGAGTGCTAAGAATCATCATAGAGGGCACTGGACATACGGCTTGTAATACAAAGTGCTTTTGTTTGTGAAGCCTAACGTCTTTATTACATTTTTGTTGGCAAAATTCCTCCTTTGCCAAAGGATTTCATTAGAATTATGTCATATTAAACCTAATTTTTAGTGTTTCAAAATGCATTTCAATGTATATGGTAAGAGCTCCTGCCAAAATGTTTTCCAAGAAGAAAAAGGCTTTTTGACTGAATAGAAATTTTATGCAAAGTTTTCCTTTTCTTTTTTTCCAAAAATGTGTTATTTCAAGTTTCAATAAAATCCAGCAACCATATTGCATAAATATACATTCTTTTAATGTCACTTGCAGGAACAGCTATTTCCTGACCATTTCTATTTTGAAGCATCACTGAACTGATCTTAATGGGTCATTATGACCTGCTGTACATGATTTCAATAATACTCTGACTAAAAGCTGAAATATGCTTTTCTTTAAATAACATTAACCCCACCACCTTTGATTTCTCATAGCTTATTAACTTCAGATATTCATCACTGAAATGCCTGTTCCACTCAACTGTATAGCCAAATTAATTCCAAAGCCACTCCTGAAGAGAAAAAAGTATTCAGCAACAAAAGCAGAGATGCATTATATAAAGAAAGGGTTTCTCCTCCTCCTCCCCCTCCTCCCCTCCTCCTCTTCCTCCTCCTTCCTCTTCTTCTTCTCCTCCTCTTCATCTTCATCTTCTTTCCATGACTTTAGATTTATATTCAACTCTGGGACCTGGACTATGAAGAAAGGATTAAGGAACAGAAAAGAGCACTGAAGCATAATGTCCAAGGACTAGCTGGGATAAACAACAGATTGAATTCTGAATTTTTCCCAACTCCTTGATGTATTTAATTGTCTCAGGGGTGGGAGAATTCAGGGCTGAAGTGTTTGCGTACTTTTCTGATGGAAAGACATACATAACACTGTGTCAAAAAATGGAGGTTCTGCTGAACACAAGGTCAAATTCTAATTTTCTGATCATTGCCAAAAAGCTGAGCTCACTTTAGCTGCAACTATTTTTACCTGTACACACTTATAATCAGTACATCTGTCTAGACAATGGGAAGTACCTCTTCCATTCATAAAGATGTGAAGTACTCATCCTAGCAGCACAAGTAGAAGTAAAAATGGCTTTATCTTTGATGTTCTGGATTTAATATGAAAATAAACCTTAAGTATGCAACAAAGTGGCTAGGAAAAAGATGTTAAATACTCAGAAAATATATTTTTTTTTTCAAAATTGTTTTAAAAAATAATGAATATACACCTTTGCTAGAAATCTGCCTCTTGACAACAAATACATAGATTCTATATTGGTCAAATATTGAATGAGTTTCTTGCTAAAACAACCAGAGGGAATGCAATAAACATGAAATGATCACCACTGGATTTTAGGTCCAAAGCTCCTCTTACAGAAACAAGTTCTGTTTCCCTCCCAGCCTAAAAGACTATGACTTCCAGCATATCTACAACCACTGCTGCCCCTGTCCAAGCATGAGGGAGAGGGATGCTATATGTCAGTGCATGCACAGGGTGCCGTGTCTACCCTGTTCCCTTTCAATGGCTAGCCTGGGGACCGCCTGTTTGCCCTGCTGTGCCTGGCCTCTCTGAGTGAAGGAGAGCCCTGAGCTGTGAAGTCTTCTCAGTCTTCAGGAGAATGGGATTATGACCCAGTGGGGAGGAAGCCTGCGGCAAGGGCAAATATTAGGAGATGCTTGAAAGAAGCAGAAAATGACAGAGCCAAGCTTCTGAAGCAACAGAAAAATTCTTTCTTAGTGACCCAGAGGCACCAAGGGTGAGGTTGTGCAAGACATCTGGGACAATCTGACAGCTTGCTGCCACCGGAGTGCGTGTTTCGTGCTGCTTCAAAAAGCCGGGGATGTCAGACAAACACAAGAGCTCATGTAAAAGATGGACCAGACAACTGCTCTAGTCAGAAGAGGGAAGTAAGCCTAGCCTTTGGGGCAGCCATGAGCTCAAATTTCTCAGGAATAGTCTGCCTGTGTGGGGCCTGATGCAACCCAAAATGCCAGAAAATGTTGCTGGACTGAGACAAAGAACTGTGAATACAAAGGTCTGTTACATTATTATGTTCTCACTCAGATGAAACTGAGTTTCTGTATTTTAAACTCTAATTGTCCTAGTTTAGCTAAAGGTAAATGTAGCCTCTAGAAATTTACAGTCTCCGGGTGATTGTGAGGTGTATGCTGTAAAGAAAAGGTCTAGTTAGGCTCACCTCTAAGTGGTAGACCACTCAAGATCCCTTCACAGCTACTTTAAAGATATATTAGTCTGGATTATTTGGGATGAAAGAAGCCAGGGAGCAACTTCTCAAGGAAATTTGAGGGACCATTTGTCTTTGGCAGGGATGAGAGAAGTCAACAATAACCTATGGTGCCATAGCTATAAGACAATGTGTGTCCCTAGTCCTTGTAAACAGCACTTGTCACTTCACATTCAGAAATGTATAATTACCCCTTTAAAGCCTACATACAATCTCAGAAAAGACACAAGGAAATGGAAAACTAATCTATATGAAAATGCTATAAATACCAAGTTTAAGATCAAATCAAAAAGATTTCCCCTTACCTTTGCTTTGAAAAGGTACAAACAGGGAAGAACATGAGGTTGATATTGACCTTCTGGAAGAAAATTTTTTCCTTCTCTTTAATGGAATTGGAAGCCAATACAGAATAAGCATTTTACTAGAAACAGATACTTCCGTGAACTATAGATGAAACTAAAAAAAAAACCAAGCAAGGAAAAATATTAAAAACTGTGTGCCTGAGGAAGGGACTTTCATGATAGTCAAGGCTTCCAGCTTGTACACCCATAAGGATACACAGACTGAGAGGTCAGAAGAAGGGAATCCTTTAAGTAGAGTTGAATAACATCAGTTGAGAAACTAGAAGAACTCACAAATCAGAAAAAAACTGATGACTTTGTATCTAGAAGCAAACACAAAGCAGCCTGGAAAGACAGCTTAGTCAAAAGAAGTACAATTTATCAATTTCTGAAAAGAAATTTTTTTAAATATTGAAGGAATCAGTTAAAAGTGACAGTCTTCACAAACTAAAAGAATTCAAGTCCCATCCAAGGTTTTTACTGCTTTTTGGAGGTATTTCTGTGCAACCATTACATTATCTACTAATAGCCAAATCCAGTTTCAGCATTTTAGCCATTGGGAAAGTCTGAGCTCATCTCTCTAAGTCATTTTGCAATAATTTCTGTGAAAAATGTTGTTTTAGAACCCTGAAGTCCTTGCATCTCTCTTAGCTTACTCATCATTCACCATCACATCATCTAATTAAGTGAGTTGAATGTTGGTCATATTACATTTAAATTGAGTCACAGAAGGCATTTTCTAATACAGTTCTTTTAAGATTGGTTGGAACTTTGAAAGGTTATGACTCAGACATCAAATTATCTCTAAAACACTTTTGATATTTACATAAGACCTCATGATTTTACACCTTTCCTGTCTGAGAAAAAAAATTTCAACTTGAGCATTATGTGGATTTAGTGCAGACCAAACATCAACTCCTCTTTTTTTTTTCTTTTCCCCTTCAAATGACCTGATGAGTGGTTTCTTGAAGTGACTGGGAGAAAACATAAAGGCAACCAGTAATCCCAAATGCTGGGATTGAAAAGCATGGAAAGGGAAAGGAAAATGGTCCAATAATCTGGGTGGCAGGTGTGCTTGTACCTCCATCCAGCACCCAGGAATGACCTACATCCTGCAGAGGTGGAAGTCTGTGGAAACACAAGTCCTTCTGCCCTCCTCCTCACCTGATCCTGTCCCTCTGCAGCAGCCTGAAGTTGTCATTAACCTGTCATGAGCTTTATTGCTGCATTATGTACAGCCACACACTTCTGGACTACAGCAGCAGACAGAATCAAGCAAGAAAGACTCACCCATTTCAGGAAAGCTGGTGAGAATCACATCATCACTCCTGGTTTAAAAGCATTTCAGAGCTTTCAAAGTTTCTGGGTTGCTAAGGGCACTTAGGCTGCAAAATGCCTTTGCAGGTGAAAAAAAGAAAAAAAAGAAAAAACCCCTATTTTTTTTAAGTTAATTCTAAAATTATGGGACATGGTGGCTTTTCTATTTTCATCTATGGATGTCCAGAGTAAGATGAAGTCCTACTCTTCTGGAAATGAAAACCTACAAACCCAGAATCATTGGGTTCAAACAAACATACTTCTCTATTCAAAGCAATTTCACATGGGCAGCTTTTGCACAGACATTTAGAAAATATGACTGGGAAGTAGGCTGTGAGTGGCCCATCAGCTGAATCTACTGCACTCCTCATTATTCCTATCAGAGAAGCATGAGTCATGGCCCAGCATTCAGGACCCATCCCACCCTCCAGCCAGATGCAGAGCAGACAGGGCCACCAACCCTAGGCATTAGACACTCTCCTGGGGAAGGTGATGGGTTGTGGATCAGCTGGGATGTGGATCTGTGTATGGGTCCAGCTTGGCAGGGCCAGTGGCCAGACAGGGCAGACTGTGAGGAGCTGAAGACTGACTCTGCTGTAGCTTCACTGGAGCAGGGGTTGAGAGCCCCAGGGGCTGGGCAGGGTGGGGACAGTCCTGAGGAACTGTGCAGGGACAGTCAGCACTTTGACAGGGACTTAATGATTTCACAGTTTTCCTAAGTACATTTTTGGTTGCTGGTTGCTCAGTTTTTAATCTTAGTTCAGTGTGAGAGTCCTGCAGATAGATCTGTCTGAGAATACAGCAGAGGAATTCCAAGAGGAATCCCTCTTCCAAGGAACTGAATTCTCTTTGCCAGACACACATTTCCTTAGCTTTTCTGGTTTCCCAAAAGAGTGGTTGTGATGAGGTATCATGCAACAAGTTTTGCATAGATTTATGAAAGGACACCAGCATCAGCAAGGCAGGTGTGGAAAACACACCTCTGTAGCATAAATGTATTTATTGATGAATAAATGCCACTTTGCTATTTTAGCTACAGAGTCATCAAGGGACTTCTTTCCCCTTAGTCTCTCATTTGAATGCCATGGTCCTTCTCACTTGACACTTACCTTCCCAGAGAGGCCAATGGGAACAAAACTCTCCAGAAAACATAAAGCTGTTCATTACTTAAGAGTTCATGGCTGTAAGAGCTTGAGAAGTCCCACCCTTCACCAGTGTGTGGAGTTTGCCTAAGTGCCATAGTCTTTTCTGAGCTGCCAACACCTGGAAGTCATGACAGACCCTGTGCTCCCTGAGCAGAGACATTTGGGAGCTCAGATCCACATCACATATCCAGGTCAAGTCCTCTGTGTGCCAGGAGAGGCTCTGTGTTAGTCTCTCACCACTGAGCACTGCAGGGGCCTCATTCAGACCATGAAGGACACAGGGACATCACTAGATTGTACTACGATGTCTGTGCACCATCTCCCTCCAGAAAGGACACCAGGCATTCACTCGAGGTACACACACATTTTATTTGGTTACATCAAGCAAAGCACATGCCTTAGACCCAGGACACACACAAGAATTACCACCCAAATTCATGGAAATGCCATGTAGTTATTAGAGGGGTTTCTCCCTTCTCTCATGGTAAGAAAAAATGGGAACTATCCACGTTTGGAGAATCATCTTTGGAACGTGACTTGCTGTTGTGCTACTCATCTGCTGATTTTCAGGCCTTGCAGTACACATCATATTTTATCTTTGCCGCCATCTTTGTTCCTCCTAGAGTATCTTCAAATTTCCGGTACATTTCTTCATTCTGAGCTTTAGAGAAGTGATCTTTCCAGCTCCCAACAACCCCTGTATACAAAAAGAACCAAAAACTGAAGGAATCTGCTTCTGAGAGAAAATAATATCTAGGCAGCAATGGGACAGAGACATTGCCTACACAAGGCAGGAAGAATCTGATTTATTCCCCTGAGAAGTCTAATTGTCTGGGAGAGGCAAGGTAGCAAAGATCAAATCAAAGGCTGTAGCCAGACCACAATGAGCGCTGCTGGTGGGCTGCCTGCATGCCTGCCCTCCCTCTCCAGAGGGGGTCTCCAAGATGGCTTCATGAAGCTTTTACACAGAAGAGGGGGGAATCTACTTTTGTCACAAGAGAAAGCTCACTCATGAAAGGCTTCCTCTGAAGGGGGAAGTTCTTTGTGGTAGGTGATAGAGAGGAGAGTGGCTAAAACCCTCTTCCTCCAAGGAGTGGTGAAGGAAAGGGATTAGAACAAGCCCATGCCTGGAGTATTCAGAAACCAAAAACTCTTGATGCCATGGGGAGAACCTGGGCTGCCAGAGCTCTGACCCTGGTCCCAGGTCTGCAAAGGACCATTTCAGGGGTCACCACTGACAAGTCCATTGAGAGGAGACATATTAAACTTTCACTGAGTAGGTAACAACATGCCTATAAGGCCAGCAGGGCAGTGAGCAATGCATTCCCTTGAGGTTCAAGAGACTCTTGTCCCACTAGAACACCTCCTCCCAAAGGGAACTTTCGGGAAGTGCCACATGCAGCCACATCACCTGACCAACAGGCAACGGCCACACCACAAGAGTCTGCACAGAGTAACCATAGAGTCCAAGCATATTTGGTGCATAGTTTTTGGCATAATCTCACTAGTGTTGGCCCTTACCTTCACATCTCACTTGCCTAACTGACCAGGGCTGCTATACAAAAAAAGAGCAACACGGAAGCAATGACTGAGGATACTAAGACTGGCACTTTGATAAATTCCTCACAAACAGCCCCCAAATCTCATCAATGGCAGAAGTCTGTTGTGCAGGATGCCACAGGAGAGAACTCACCCACATTTGTCCTTCGTATACAGTCCAGTGAGATCATGGCTAAGTGAAGAAATATACTCAAAACTCCTTTTGGAGTTCTGCTTCAGAAGGTAGATTCTTCATTTGCAGAGACTTACCCTTCCGGAAGAGAACATCCCCAAACTTTCCATGGGTTTCATTGGACTTCTCTTTCATGGCATTGAAACTTGTCTTCTTGGCAATTCTAGAAAAATCTTCCTCACACAGGGAGAATCCAAAGAAGGCAGCAATCTTTTTCATCCCTTCTACCTGGTCCTGGACAAAGGAACATTGCACAGAGGTGAAACCAAAAGATTTGACACTGTGGCTTGGCATGGAGCCAGCACCCAGTGGGAAGCATAGCAGAGGAGACTGTCTCCCACAGTGTCACCAAAGAATTCTAAGAGCTTTAACAGAGAGGAAAACCACACAAAGTGCCCTCAGCTTCAAGGACTTTTCTTCTTTCCTCAAGGCAGCAGTGCCTGTGCCAGAAAAGATTCCTTTCACAAATAGCCAAGGCTATCCTCCTCCTCCTAACTCCCATAGGCGTCCCCAAAACATAAAAGAGTAGCTTAGAAAGGCACACCCTTCTAAAGGGGCTGGCAGGCTTGACCCAAGTTTCTATTTCCCCACACACATACATAGCAGGAGGGATGCACAGTGTACTCAATAAGGAAGAGCTGAGTGAAATGTCATACCTCTTTCAGTTCCTCGTAGCTTATTGTCATGATCCTCTCATTGTCAATGTATTTGTTCCATGCCAGTAGGTAGTCAAAGTAGGATCCCCAGGCCACTGCAGAGAAAGAAGAAGCATAGCTGTGTAGAGTGCTCCCCAAAACTAAAACAGGACCTTAATCAAATGAGAGGAGCCAGTCCAGACATCTCTCTAAGCGTTGCACTAGGATGGTGAAGTGATGACCAGTTCAACATGTCTATTCTTTCTCCTGAGGTCAGTGCAGAATGCCCCAGCTCTAGCCACTTAGTAGCACCAAAACCACAAGTTTTGTTGTGGGAATCAAGAAGTAAGGCTAAAGCTTTCTCATGATCTCTGTTCCGAGTTGGAGACAAAACCCTGATCCTCTGGTACTCCCTGTACCCTGTGCCATAATACGGGCTTCTCTGCCTGTTTTGAGAGTGCCCTGGCAGGGTAGGATTCCCATGCACAGGGCCCTGTGTATGCCCCTCATGTAAGGAGGAATGCCTGAAGATGAAGGGCAAAGTACATTTCCCACTCATGAAGTCTGCAAAGTACTCATCCCAGGAGGCAAAGGACGGCAGTGCTGGTAGTTTGTTGCAGAAGTGGTAATAGGAGACTGCTGTGTCCTTGGGATTCCGAACTAGCACAAGGATCTAGAGCAAGAAAACACATAATTTGGTTATGATTTGCTGACTGACCAAAATGCCATCTTCTGAACACATCACATAGAATTATAGAGTCACAGAATTGTTTAGGTTGGAAAATACCTCTAAGATCATTGAGTCCAACCATTAACCCAACACTGCCAAGTCCACCTCTACACCATGCCCCTATCACCACATCTACATGTCTTTTAAATATCTCCAGGAATGATGGCTCAACCACTCCCCTGGCAGCCAGTTCCAATGTTCAACAAGCTTTTCCATGAAGAAATGTTTTTTAATATCCAACCTAAACCTCCCCTGGTGCAACTTGAGGCATTTCCTTTTGTCCTGCCGCTTTTTACGTGTGAGAAGAGACCAATTTCCATCTGGCTGCAACTTCCTTTCAATCAGTTGTAGAGAGCAATAAGGTCTCCCCTGAACCACCATTTCTCCAGGCCAAACAAACCCAGCTACTCCTCATAAGTGTTGTGCTCTAGAGCCTTCACCAGCTCTGTGGCCTTCTTTAGACTCGCTCCAGCATCTCAATATCCTTCTTGTAGTGAGACGCTCAGAAATGAACACAGTATTCAAGGTGCAGCCTCACCAGTGCTGAGAACAGAGGGGCAATCATTTCCTTTGTCCTGTTTGGCAAACTATTCCTGATAAAAGCCAGGATGCCACTGGCCTTCTTGGCCACCTAGGTGCACTAATGGCTCATGTTTAGCCAGCTGTCAAGCAGGTCCTTTCCAGACACTTACCATATTGTACCTCAAAAAATTGGCTTCTGCTCATTATTCGTCCAAATCCCTCTGCAGAGCCTTCCTACCCTCCAGCAAATCAACAGCCGGGCCCAACTTGGTGTTTTCTGCAAACTTACTTATCCACCAGAATTCACCAGGCCATACAGTGCTAGTCTAATTCTTTTTCTTTAGAAGAAATCAGAGCTTTGGCAGATCACTTGCTGTGAACATGAGCTTCGGACTGAAAACAAGAAGTTTTTCAGTGATTCCCTTGAGACAGTTCTGACCTAGTTCCAATACAGAAAAATAAGATCATGGGCTACTGAACAAGAGAGCCACAAGTAGGCTGTAGATGTTCCCTAGCTTCACTCTGCAGCAGTTCCCATTTAAGATTATCTTAGCCTCAGCCTGTGGTGGGCTTTCCACCAGTACCCTGGTCTTGGAAGCGAGTTAAAACAGAGTACTTCTCACCTTGCTCAGTTTTCTGACACAAACCTGGAAACACCTTTCTGAAGGAGATCTGAGGGGAGTGACACCCAGCAACAAGCCCACTGATAGAAACCTCTTGAGTCAGCAAAGCTGCTGCTGCAAGAGGATGTTTGTTCACAGCCTTAGCTCACAGGGGTGTCTCTTCAACCTTGGAAATGTGCCTGTGTATTGACCAGCCCAGGTGAAAATGCACAAAGCCCATCTCACACAGAGTAAAGTTAATTTGGGGTGAGAAAGCTTTTGCAGTGTGATGCGAAGAGAATACTCACCTTGGCCTTGCTTTGAAAAATGGATGGAGGCAAGACATCAGGTGTCAAATGGGTTACTATAATTCTTCTGGAAGGCAGTTTCTTCATCCTCTTTAAAGAAAGTGGGAAGAAACGTGACAAGACAGAAGTAGCTTATTCAGTGACGTGCCTTTTAAGGAATTGTGGCTCACAATAAAAGATGAGAATAGAGAATAAGGATCTTATCCCTTGGAAAACTCACAAGTATGCATGCACTGAGGGTGTAGGCTTCTGTCAGCCTCTGCCACCAAGCACCATTTCACATGAGACAAGCCTGAGGACAGGATACCCAAGAGAAAGGTCTTACTGATCAAACCCACTGAGTCCAGGGCAGGAGCACCCTGTGGCTTCTCAGCCCTCTCTGCCCTCTGAAGGATTTGTGTTGGGCACCAGGGGCACATGCTGCTTGTGCAGACCATAGCTGTTGTTAAGGTTCTAGGCTCTTCATTACCTCTGAGATCAGCCATTTTGTTTCAGCTATTACTACTTGTAGGAAGAGCAGTGCTAATATTTTAATTTCCTGCTTACCTCATATATCCCAGGATCTCCAAATTCTAGACGCTGAAAAGTCTCTAGTTCCTTTTCAGCATTTATTCTCTCTTTCAATTCATCTTCTGTATATTTAGCATCTGTCAACTCCTTCACCATTTGTTCAAGCCAGTTGGTTCCTGCAAGGATAAAGACATCAGGAGCACATCCATTCAACTGCACTTTTCCATATAAACAGAATATCCTGTCAAACTGGTTCTATATGAACCAGTTTGGCTCTATATTATACTTTAGCCTTTCAACAAGTATGTCTGCTAGTTTTGGCTGCAATGGAATTAATTTTCCCCATAGTAGCTGGTATGAGGCTGTGTTTTGGATTTGTGCTGAAAATTGTTGATAACCCAGAGATGTTTTAGTTATTGCTAGGCAGTGCTCACACAGCACCAATGCCTTCTAACACTGACCCATCAGAGAGTAGTTTGAAGGTGCACAAAAAACTAAAAGGGGACAGAGCTGGGACAGTTGACCCCAACTGACCCAAAGAATATTCTATACCTTATGGAGTCATGCTAAGCAATAAAATTTGAGGGAAGAAGAAGGAAAGGGGGAATATTGAGAGTTATGGCACTTGCCTTGCAAAGTCACCATTACATGTGATGGGAGCCCTGGAGATGGCTGAACATCTGCCTGCTGCTAGGATAGAATGAATTCCTTATTTTGCTTTGTTTGCACACATGGTTCTTGCTTTACCTATTAAACTGTCTGTATTTCTACTCATGACTTCTCTCACTTCTACCATTCTGTTTCACTCTCCCATCCCACCAGGAGTGAATGAGTGAGTGGCCCCTGTGGAGCTGAGTTTCCAGCTGAGGTTAAATCATAACACTGGGCAATAATCAACAAGGGTATGCCAAAAGCCAACAGGGGCAGATCTGTCAAGCAGATACTGTGAAGTGCTACCCTGCTTGCTTCAGAATCACATCCCAGCCCTCAGTGGAAGCAGTAGACCTCTGCTACTCTCATCAACTCTGGCACTTCTTGGTTACCTCAGACTACTCCCAGTGGAAATTACTCAAGACCAGTGGATCTCCCAGCACAGGACTGAGTCACCCCTTGGCTGCTCCTGCTCTTCTTCCACAGTGTTGTCTTTGGGAACATACTGTTCCTTCCTCCCAATCAGTTTCAGTTTATGGTCTCTTCATGATCAACACAGTTTGGCCTTGTTCTGGCAGCAGTAGGGGTCACTGATGAAACCACTAGACTGTCAAGCTCCTGACACCATCTTTGCACCAGGCTTAGCTGCCTTGGCCTCTGACAAAACTGGTGTGTGTGGGACCAGGCTTGGAGAGCCAAATCTCAGTTTTCAACACCTTCTGTGGTATGTAGGTGGAAGAAATGAAATTCATAGAAAGACTTGGTTTGCTCAGGGTGAAAATACAAAAAGTCATGGAGGACTCTCACTGCACTCTTCCTCTACTGGAGGTTATAATAAAGACAGTGCTCCTATCACAACAAGGGGATGTATGAATCAATTGATTTATAAACAAACACACAAACTAAATCCCAACTCCCTCAAAAAACACTGCCATAGGAAAACACTGCAAAATATTTCAGTGAGTGGTGAATCTCCATCCTCAAAAGTTTCAAAATTTTTCTGGACCACCAAAGCTAACTTTGAAGTTAGATCTTACCCTGGCTTTGAACAGGAGGTTGTATGATTTGACCTCCAGATGTGCCTTACAACTTTAATTCATGGTCCTATGAACTCTGTTGTTACCATAAGCTTTTCTCAAGAATTACTGCTAAATGATGGCTCAAACTTCTGGATTGCAGCATTTTGTACTTGACTACTGATAAAGAAAACAAGACTCACCTGATTTAGGATAGCCCACTAGAATCACATCGTCACTTCTGGCTTCAAAGGATTTCAGAGCTTCCAAAGTCTCCAGGCTGCTAATTGTACTAGGGTATAAAATACCTCTGTAGGAAAACAGCAGGTCTTCTGAGGTGAACTTTTCAGTGTCTGAAAAACATTTGTCAACTATTTCAATGATTCTTTCACTATTTCTGGTCATGTTTGTATCCTTTTGTATCCTTGTGTAACTTGCAAAACAGATAGAGGCTGTCTTTCCACAGTGCAGGAAAGCTTTATGCAATATATTAGCAAATCAGACAGGGTGTTCACTCAGAGATGAAGGTACAAGTCACTTATTAACTCTGTACTCTGTTAACCCCTTTTGACATTAGAGTACTGGAGATTAACAATAGTGACATAGGGTCTTTGTTGCAGCTGATGCTAGGAACAAGATATATTGGGGCAAGAACTAATAGCACTAAAAATGTTAAATAAAACCAAAGAAAGGCCTATAAAAGATATTCTCTGTAATATTTTTTACTAATGAGCACTGCAATGCAATTTGCAAACTGGACAAGCGGTATGTAGTGGACAGTAGATCTCAGCCTGGCTTGCTATTGACTCTACTGATGGATACACATCCAAGGTTATGGCTTCTTTACAGATGGTGGTCTGTACTGCAGCCGGTCCCTGTAACATCATCACTTTAGGCAGTATCTCCAGAGCTCAGGACAGGTACCATTTAAACCAGAATTCTCATGACAAAATGCTCTTGCGACTTTTACATTACCAAATTCTCCATGAGGATCAGTTTCATATGAAGCTCTAATATTTAGGTTCTGCATTAATGTGAATCAAATTCTACCTGTATTACTTCAGTTCCAATTCTCTCTACTAACATCAATAATTAAATCTTTGGATGAAATTGTTCTTTATGGGGCTGTTATTTGTATTCTAGATGACGCATTTTCAGAAGATAAATAGTACTGAGGTGAAGAAATAGGTATCTCCACAGATCATCCCAACAGACAGATGATACAGAAATGTTTAATTACCCCATGGAAGGGCCATTCACTCTTTCTTTCATGCCCTTGAATAAAGTATGAGTCTTGTTCAATACCCGCACATCCTTGTCTCTTTCATTATAAATGGTTGTTAGACACATAGCAAACCTATACACAAGATTAATTAAGCATGCAGAGGTGTCAAATCAAAAGTATAACTGTAAGACCTGGAAGTTACCTACAAAAAACCTATTTAAAATCATTTTTCTCCCAAAATGCAGAATCATCAAAATAGAACATTTTATTGGAAATATTTTCTCTAGCAGTGCTATTTTACTCATAAAAATGTTCATATATTATGCTTTCTGATGGCTTTGGGGTTTTTTATTGTTTTTAGTTTTCTGCCCATGTGTTTACTTTGAGTTGCAAAGGGAAATTACCTCCCATTTACAAATACTAGAGAATATCAAGAAATGAACTTTTTTTCTCCTGCCTTTGGAGCCAGCTGCCTGAATCCTGAGTGAGTCAGATAAGATCTCAACATGAAATTTAACAACCTGTCAGATGAGCCACTGAGGACACAGGTGCCTCCAGGTCCTTTAACCCTTAGACTCTGATCTCTGCTGAAGAGCAAAGTGCTTGATTTTGTCACAGCCACCTGTGAGTCTGCTCAGGAGCTGCAGAGGTGAGGGGTGAGAGCAGCCCTGTCTCTCTGGAGAGGCTAGGGGGAACCAGGTATCCCAAGGATGTGTGGAGTCCCAGTCCCAGCACTGCCTGCCCAGCAGCCAAAATGTCTCAGGGTAAGCAGGTGAATGACTGTGGTACAGCTCATATGGTCCCCAGGCAGAACTCTCAGTTGTTCGATTATCTAGAGGAAAATCTGCCTTAGATAGAAATGCTGTTATCAGAAACATTTGCAGTACAACCTAAAGAGATGATTCACTTTAGACAAAGATTTTCCTTAGCCTGGGTTTGGAAAATGGACTGGGGAAAGGACATGTGGTGGGAGATGTTTTTTTCTAGTTTCTTCATCCTCTTTAAAGCAAACAGGCAAAAATGCAATGTAAGCATCCTCTTCAGTGGAAATATGTAGTTTCAGGAATCCTAAGTAACAAAAAAGACTAGACCAAAAATAAAGATATTTTTCTTTTTCTTTGTGTGTTATAGTATTGGTACCTCATTAGAATTCCTGCCAAAAACCTTTGAGCCAACACCTGAGTTTTTGTAAAGATGGTTAACAAAGGACTTCATGAATATTCATATCCTGATGATAATTACTTAGCCAGAGCCTTTTGTTCTGATCTCTTCCCAGGCCGGGAGGGAGAGGGAAGACAGGCTTGGGTGGGGGAAGTGGCCAGGGTTGGTGGGAGAAGTGGCCAGGGTTTCTTCGTTTTCTGCGCAGGTTCAGGAGCTCAGCATCTGGACGGAGGCACACCAAGGTCTGGCATCACTGGGCTGTGTCCCTCCCTCCCTAACTGGACAGTTCATCCATGGGCGATTGTGAGCACTGCAGGAACTGCTGTGAGGAAGAGAACACCCCTGTTTTCTGCACTATGAAGATGGGGTTTCTGCTGCTTTCACCATTGATCCTGCAGGAGCTAACCCGTTGACTATGCCCTGCCTTCTTGCCCGAGAGACAGGCTAACTGGACGAGGCACGACATCGCCACCTGCTGTCCATAAATATAACTGCATTCCCCTTTTTGGGAACTAAAAGACACTGTTTTGCCTTTTTCGTTTAAAGGGTTTATTATAAACTGGTATAGTTTGGTCCTTTCTGGACATATACATATATATATGTGTTGTGGTTAAGACTGCTATCCTTTTCATGTTTTTATTTTTTTCTTAAGTTAAAGTTCTGTTTTTCTAAATTCAAAGGAGAGGGATTGTTTCCTTTTCTCTCTCTTGGCCAACATAGATACCTTAGTTCTCCTCTGAACTATGACAGTGTGTTTTTGGTTTTGTTTTTTTTACAATTGGCAAGAATCTAGAAGTATAAAGGTTTGAAAGCCACTATTATTGTGTCAATTATGTCTTATCTTGAAAAGAAATTCCTCATTTTTTCTGAATTGATTCTCACACTCACTGACTTCACCTCTGCTTACGTTTCACTCCCTCAAGATGTTACCTATCCATCAAGTTTCCTTGCCTACATTAATTTTCTGACATGACAGCTTGCCTTTTCTATCATCCCTTCTCTCACCTTCTTACCCCACTGAATCCAAGGGCCCACAGAGTATCTCTAATGGAGCAAAAGTAGTGAGGTGTTACTGCTTAAATAGTTCTATCCTTCACACTGAGATTGTAAGGGCACAAAGGGACTGAACTCAAGCCTTGGAAGGACACAGGACTGTGTCATAAACTGCACAAACAGGTCATGGCCTTGTTTTCCATCAATCAGTAAGGGCATGTCTACTGTTTATTCTAGTTTAAGTGTTTTACAATGCAAGAAGGAGAACAGGCAGGGGATCAGTAAGAACATCAAAAGCTGATCTGCCATGTTCCAAGATGTCTAAGACTATAGATCTAGAAGGGACTTTATGTGACTTTCTAGTCCTCACCCTGTACCACTAAAGTATCAAACATCATTATCTTCTCCCTGAAAGACAAAATTTCTCTGCAGTCTCCACAGAGCATTAAAAAACTGACCTGCAAACACGGGCCATAATAACTATTGCCTGTATCTTAGGTATGGTCCTCCTGTTATTACAGCAGAGATACAAGATTTGACCATTTTTTTTCCACCACTGTCACTATGTTAGCCCTTGCTGTGTGTTATTCCTCAGCTCTCTTCTTGCCAACTACTGCATGACTGGTTTACTCCAATTAAGTAGCTGTGCCCTTGCTTTCCCTTCTCTAAGTGTAGTGGTTTACACTTATCTTTACTGAGCTTTATGTTTGCTAATCTTATCAATTCAATTTATGTTGTTTCAAATTGTTTCCCTGTTTTCCCAAGATTTCAAGGCAATCATTTATGATAGAGCACAGGATATTAGTCTGTCCACCAGTGTTAAGAACAATGTTGAATATGACCAGGACTCACCACTAGAGGATATTGCCTTAATTGTCCTCCCAGTTTTGCTGTCATCCAGTATATGCAGTTTGACCATGAGCACAGTATTGCAACCGAGTTCACAATGTTCATGTAAACAAGTGGATATTCCTGAAAGTATTGCTGCTGATAAGCCTGCTTCTGAATGCCTTTTGTTGCTGTTGTATGAATTTCTAGGAACACAAATCAACTTTCACTGCTTTAATTTCATTTGTACAATGTCATCTCCACATACAAAGCCATAAATTGGTGGATCTACATTGTGTCTCTTCTGTCATATGATTTCACACCCTTTCTGATGATGTCATCTGTAGCATCTTCTGCCTATAGTTTATTGAAGAGATAAGTTATCTATTAAAGAAGAAACACAAACAGCTTTGACACGATTTATACTTATTAATTTATTTTCTTCAGAATGTGTCATGGTTGGTTGCTTGGTCATTTTTGCTAGTACGTTTACAGCTACCAAGTTAAGGTGATTGCTCTATTTTGATTCCTCTTTCTCAAGTTTTTAAACACAGCTGATGCATGTTTCCACACATCTGGTACCTTTCTGGGTTCTTATAGATAATCTGTAGTTGTCCAAAAAGGACTTGCATTGGGACTTTCAGCTGCTCTTCTTTTGAGTCCACTCATTGTTTTCTGAATATTTTAAGCATTCTTTCTAGCGTTCTTATTTCTTTGCAGAACCCTACGTGTCTACATATGTCCAGGCAGAACCAATAAGCTTTAGAAGAAGGAAACAAAAAGTCAAAGAGTACTTTACTCTTTCCTAGTGTATCTTTTATTTTTACTTCTTATCTGCTTAGGTGATGAATCTATAAATTGGATGTGTTTTCTCCTGTTTTTAATTCAACTGTACTTATAGAACTTTGTTTTGTTTCTTTTTCCAGAACAATTGTCTGAAGTTGTTCCCTGGACAGGTCTGAAATACTGTGGCCAAATGGCAATGGTGGTACAATACAACTGAGTAATGTCTTGCACCGTTATTCTTGACAGCCCCACTCTCTCAACAGAAAAATTTTCAAGAAAGACACAGACAAACTGGAGCGGTTCCAAAGGAGGACCACAAAATTGAGAAGGCTCCAGGACAACTCAGCACAGTTTTCCAGTACTTAAAGGGCAGCTACAAAGAGGACAGAAGTTCTCTATTCACATGGAGCCATACGGAGAAGGTAACAGGCAGTGGGTTCCAGTTGCATCAGGAGAGGTTTCATCTCAAAATAAGAAATAAATTTTTTACAGTGAGAACAATCGTTCACTAGAACAACTTCTCCAGGGATGTGGCAGAGTCTGTCCTCATCACTGGATGTTTTCAAGATGCAATAATCTCATCTAGGCTGCCTTTGTCCTGAAAGGTTGAACTAGATGATTTTTCAAGGTCTCTTCCAACATGGGCTGTTCTGTGATCATATAGAAGCAATGCCTCTGAGTGAATCTTGCCTGTTAACACCAGCCTGTAATCTGAAATCCATCTTAATATTTTGCATTCAGAGATATTAAAATCCTTAAGAATGCTGATCCTCATTCCCCTTTCTGCTCCCTCTAGCTCAGATCTAGTTTTTGCTGAAGTCATGGAAGATATCTTTTGTCATTAGGGTTGTGTCAGATCCATATTTTTGCTAGTGAACTTTTCTGTGTGGATGTTGCTTGATTTGAAACATTTTTGAAGAAAAAATAATCTATATACTATATAATTATAAATAGTCTAGAAAGATAGAGTTTGGCTAGAAAGAAAATGGGGATTTCCTTCCAGGTGACAGCTACTGGAACAGGGTTGTTGAGTTTTTGTGAATATGGTTTGTTGACAGGTTTTTCAGCAAATGGGTGTAGCCAAAGCAAGCCAAAGATCTCACCATAAAGCAAAAGCCCACTGTTCACAATTGTCACTGTAAAGGCCACTGCAAGGTGATTAATTCAGTTATTCCAAGGTGCTTTAATCATTTGTTCTATTTTTCTAGTATACAGCATTCAGATGATCAGAGTGTGCCCTGGGAAGCTCTTGTTGTAACCACATTTCCTTACTCTTCAGGCTTTACAGTACACTTCATACTTCAGCTTTGTCCCAAGTTTAGTTCCTCCTACATGTTCTTCAAATGCTTTGTCCATTTTCTCATTCTGATCTTCACTGAAAAAATTCCTCCAGTCATTTACACCACCTTCAGAGAAGCAAAGAAATTTGAAAATCAATACATTTTTTCCTGCAGATCTGTCATTCTTATTCCATTGTGCACTGAATAATGTTGATCCACTTTTCCACATAAAACTTTGCTCACTTCTGCACCAATGTAATTTTGTGAAAGCAGTGGAGCTACATATCTGTGGAACTACTAGAATGCCAAAGAACACACTCCTCTTCAGGTGACTTCAGCTTCCCTACAGGTCTCTACTACAGTCAGCTATGACTGACAAAGTGGAAGATCATGAACGATTGATTAGGAATTATCTGGCAGGAGGCAGAGCTGGGTTTCTGCTTTTTTGGCAGCTAGAGTTTTTATCTAGTGACTTCTTTAATGTAAAATCCATAAATAGATTGACAGACAGGTTGACCTTCTCATTTCTGTGTCCTTTATGCCACACTGCAAAAGTAGTTCCCTTTTTGTTTCCTCTCCTCTTGTACCTGAATCTTGCATGCTTGGCTTACTTCTAACCTGTAAGAGTGAACGGGAGTTTGGCAGTGGTACTCCTAGAAAGTGTGATTGGCCAACTCAAGCTGAGTTTGGCCCAGTGCTGCCTGCCAGGGTAAGCATCTAATGGCTGAACAATCGGTGACTGAGGCACAGAGGTGGAGAGAAGTTCAGACACACAACAGTCCCTTCTTCCTGCCAGCCATCTGTGGGCCTGTAAAATTTCCTGTGCTGCCAGAGCCTTGCTGGGTATCTTCCTCACCAGTGTTCCTTCAATAGTCTTCTCAAGCAAAACGGTGATAACCTGCTTGAAACTAGCTTGCAATGTTTATAAGTGTGCAAAAAAAAAAAAAAAAATCCAAGAATGGCCCAAGTTCTTAGTTCTTGAGAATGTGACATTTCTACCTCTGAACTACTTAGAGCTTCCTACCTTTACGAAACAGAACATTGCCAAATTCTCCATGGGTCTTCTGTGAGTTCTTCTTCATTGACTGGAAGCTGCTCCTCTCTACCACAAGTTGAAGCTGTTCCTCAGACAGTGAAATCCCTAAGAAAGCAGCTATGTTTTTCACACCCAGGGCACGATCCTGGAAAGAGGAATGTAACATACCACATGACATTCAAGCAAATTACGCTGCTTTCCAAACTGTAATTTTCCATCTCTCTGCTAGCTTCGAATATGGAATAGAGTTCAGTAGGACTAGAGTAATACCGAGTGTTTCTCTTCTTCATAATTATTTCAGAGGAGGTAGGAGCTGTCTCCCTATAAATTACAAAAGATTGTATGTGATTTACAGCTGAACAAAATCTACACTGTTGAATATGTAAAAGCTGCTCCCAAAAAATTATTGGGGATTTTAATTTACAATTATTTGGGGTTGTATCACAGCTAAAAAAAACACATAATTTTTACAAACAAAATTTTAAAAGGTTTTTGAGTTTGCGTTTCACCTTTTCTTCTCTTAAAACAGGAATCTATCCCACACAGTTTGAATAGCCTACATGAATATAAAAGTGAATTGGTTTAGGAAAAAATGCTTCTTGAAGTATAAAGTATTTCTGATTATTAATAACCTCACCTCTTTTAGCTCCTCATAAGTTATTGTCATAATATTTTCTTCATCAGCGTATTTGTTCCATTTGGAAAGGTATTCAAAGTAGCATCCCCAGGCCACTACATAAAACAAAAGAATCCTAAGATGTGTCATAAATGAAGATTGGACAAACTCCTTAAAAAAATAAACCAAATTTTACTCGTTAAGCAGACCTCTCAGCCATGGGCACTATTAATCATGTCTGTGGCAGAGTTTATACCCTTCTGTAGGAATTACAGGTATTGCTCCAGGCTGTTCTGGCACATATATGAGTATCAGACACATGATACAATTTGTATGTTAGAACAGTAAAACTAGTTAGTATTTCAAGGCACGTGGGAGTCCACCAAAGAGCTATCTGTACTCAAACCATCTTGCAGGCTCCCTTAGTCCAGTTTAAAACCTTATATAACCCTTCCTTCTGCTGGCTGCGTGTTACGGTAAACTTATGCAATTTTAAACTAGTCTTCTTGATTTTTCTCCTTTTTAATGCCTTAGACTTATTCCACTTTTTAATGCACTGGACTTAGTCCAAATAATTCCTTTCATCCAGTTTGGCATGTAGGTGTTTGTATGTCTACATAGACACAAGATGATGGACATTGGAGAGGAGGGGTGAAGGGGGTCCAAGTAAGAGATAAAGAAGAACTGCTTCTCCCAGAAAAAATAGCAGTTTATACAAGTTGAAGCACCTTGTGGAAGTGCAGTTTTGATAGGGATTTAACCTCAAACACTGAGACAAGTACTGTAAACTTCAGTTCAGATTTCTAACTTTCTGTCTTTAATCTCTGCTTTTGTACTGTAAACCAAAAAAAAACTAGTAAAGTTTATTACTGAAGTACAAGGTTTTTTAGACAAAGCATTGAATAATTGACACAGACAGAATAATGTACTATACTTCTCTTTGTCATGAAAGCCACGAAGAAATCATCCCAGGTCTCATAGGAGGGAAGAGAAGGCAGGCCATTGCAAAAATGGTAAAAAGATGTAGCTACATCTTTTGGATTACGAATCAGTAACAATATCTAGAAAACAAAAAATTATTTGTAGAGAAAGATATAAAAGACTATAGCAAGAAAAAACATATACTTTATAACTGCAGCTGGGGAATTTCTAATATCTTGTATGCTACTTGCAGAAGTAGCAATTTCATTCAAAATTCAGAACATGAAGTATTTAACTTTGCTTTGCTACCATGTGAAGATGATTTTCTATAATTTTTAAAGTATGTTTTACAGATTAACCAAATTAATGATGCAGAATCTAAGTATGTTTTGCTCAATACAAGCATAATTCACCATTTACCTATCAGGGGAAAATCACAAAAATACAAAATCTCTCTGAAACTTGATACACTGAAGCTCTCACTTGTGACACCGCCATAAAATGACTCCCATAGGAAATTGTGTCAAAATACATTTTGCCTCTGGAGAATTTGTTCAAGCCCTGAAATTCCATTATGGAGACTGTCACAAAGCTGCCAATAAGGATGAACTGAGGTTAAGTGACATGAATAGCAGCATTTAAACAGGCGTATAGAAACTGCCAGGCTAAACACCGGAGTATAAGAGTGGTTCTGAAAACTGGCAGAAAAGTACTACATTGGCTTTTAAAAAAAAATCTGTTGAAGTGTTGGCTTTCAAGACATTAGAATCAGCACTCACCTTGGCTTTATTTTTGAAGATAGACTTGGGAAGATATTCAGGACGGAGATGAGTAGCCATAAATCTTGGAGAAGGTAATCTGGTCATTCGCTTTAAGAATTGGAAGGAGGAGAGTGGACAGTTCAGTCAGTACAAGTATTCTTTCCATCAGCCTATTCTGAATTGTTGCCTCGCTAAACTTATCAACAGTTCTTGGCTGATAAAAGTCCTTTTTTTGTGGATGTGTCTGTTACCCTGGGATATGAGTGGGCTGCTGTGAGTAGCTCTCATCTTCAAAAACCCATGAGAATGAGTGAGTGGAAGAAGTCTATCCATTGTTAATTCTTTGCAGTAATAATGAATTTAACATCTTCTGTCAGACAAGGGATCAAATCTAAAGGTAAGACACAGCCTCTAAGTGAGTATATGTGAAAGCTGAAGGACCTCAAGGACTGAAAGAAGGGGTTAGGAGGAAGAGCTCGTAAAAGAGACAAAAGCTAATATTTCATTATTTGACATTTCTTGAAGCTCTCTTCAAATACAATAGATGCTATGTTGAATTTCTGCAGTTCTTGTGGATCTAATGGGTATTTGTTGCTGTCACACTCACTGAAGTGTTCATTCATCCCTCACCATTTGGCAATCCAGACAAGATTCATCCTGACCAGATGCCACATATAGAGAAGTTGGAGAGTTCTCATCAAACGGTGGCATATTTCACACACCATATAGTCAGTATTTGAAGCACATAATTTTGATAATTTTCATACATATTCTGTTCCCACCTCATATTTCTCAGCATCTCCAACTTCGAGGTAGGGGAATTCTTCTAGTTCTTCATCATTCACGCTGCTTTCTGTATCCTCTGTTTTCTTTTCAGATATGGCTATCAGGTCATTTAAGATTTGACTTAGCCAGTTTGTGCCTGAAAGAATAAAAATACAGAAACAGATTTTCCAGGAAAGCCAGGAGGTAGGTAGTACTACCAGATGAGTTACCTGGTCTCCTTTGATGTAATACAATCACAGCTGGCTCTCTGGACAATCACCTGGTGGGGTCCTGCCTTTGCTTCTCATAAGGATACATCCCTCTGATTTGAAAGGCTCGCTACATCACAAATGATCCTGTATATTGTAAATTAACTTGTACATTGTAAACTAACCAATAAAGGAGAAGAACCCCTGAGATTCAACTAGGAAAACCTGCATTAATATATTGTGAAAAATATAATGGCAATTGGGGTGGTAAAACTGTACCGTAAAACCTAATGTATCATACATGTTTTCTGATGTGCTGCACAGCACTATCTTAGCAGGAAAGATGGGTCACAGTACTTCAACAGAGGAGCTGAGCTAGATCTGAAAACTTTGCTGTATGTGTTAATTTTCTTTGCCAATAGGAGCGAATTCTCTGAAGTGACACTTCCCATACACATTCATTATCTTTTTAATGACAGCAGATCCTCTAATATCAAGAGATC
The DNA here is from genome assembly GCA_013396755.1 of Sclerurus mexicanus. Lineage (NCBI taxonomy): Eukaryota > Metazoa > Chordata > Aves > Passeriformes > Furnariidae > Sclerurus > Sclerurus mexicanus. The sequence continues at coordinate 2,342,307 of VWZF01000899.1, read as the reverse complement.
TAGTTATCTCTGTTTTAAAACACTGTATTTTATTTCTCTCCAATTCATGCATTTAACTTCATAACTATGAAAAGTAAAGATAAGAAATCTTTTACATGCTATTAAAGAAAACAGATTGTTTTTCTCAGTCTTTTGTAAAATTCCCTATGTAAAATCTTCATAATTAACTTTGTTGTGCTTTTTGAGAAGAAAATCTGTTTCACAAAATTTTGTGAATATTCTAAATACTATTATTTAATATAATATTATATATCATATAATACATATTGCATATATTTAATACAAAACCTACTTATTTGCCATTATAAAACCTTATTTATGAAAAATGCAAAAGATATTCACCAGATTTAGGGTATCCTGCCAAAATGATATCATCACTTCTGGCTTCAAAGGACTCCAAGGCTCTGAATGTTTCAGGACTGCAAACAGTGGTCGGGTAGAGAATTCCCTTGTAAGTAAAAAGTATTTCATCAGGATGCATTGAACGAGCATCTGCCAATGCCTTATCTATGAGATCAGTAAATTTTTTCCTGGATTTATCCATTCTTCTTCTCTCTCTCACACACACAGGCTTTGTCACAGTGTGAAATGATATGTAGAAGGAGAAACCCACAGCTTGCCTTTTAATAGGTGCTTGGTTTGTTAGTTTTTTTCAGTTGCCTTTTTTTTTTTGACCTTATGAACAATAATTTATTACTCTATTTGAACTGTGCAAATCCAATCAAAGAGTAATTTGAACCTTTGAAATCAACAGAAGTTGAACATAAGCAAACAAGATAAGCAACCACATCCAATTGCATTCTAGGCTAAAGGGCTTAGATAATTCAAAATATCATGCAAAAAAAATCTGTGATTACAACACAGAGTTTATAAACAAAATATAACAAATTAGAGTTGTATGAATTGCAGACTGTAATTTAAATGTCACAATCAAAATCCTAAAGGCAGTTCGTCTTTTTCCAGTACTCATTCTGCTGGGATTTTCTTTTTATTTTTTTTTTTTAGTATTATATCACTCATCATTCTCACAGAAGTTAGATCAAACATGTTGGGACCGGGAGAGGAAATGTTCAGTGTGCTAGGGACTGAGCTGTGGACAGTCTCATGAGGGTGGCTGCCTGCTCCCTCCAGCTGCTGCCAAGGAGGGCACAGGGGCACATGCAGTCCTTGGCCACTGTTCAGACTGCAGTACAGACTTATTTCTACATTTCGTTTATGAGCTCAATCATTGTTTAACAACTGACTAGGCACTACTGAGTTGGCAATTATATAACCTCACTACAATGATTAGAATTTATAATGCACTTCTGGCTGCACTGACCTCAGCAGAAAAACTGGTGTTAAGTTTAATACTCAAGTCTCTGAAAAGAGGATGGGTGGGTCACAAGGAACAATAAAATACTTTGCCAAAAAAATTATACCAAGCATTTAAATACCATGCTTCTTATCTCCAGCTTTCGAATACTGCCTGTTAGGCTCTTAAAGCAGGAGGACCAGCAGCTACATACCTTTGTACTTTTGCCATTTGCTCTCTGATGGATTCACACCTGGTCCCCAAGGCATAATGCAGTGCTCATGGGATGACATAGCCCTGCATTTTCACATAAATTTTGTTTGGTGCATAAGAAGTCTTTGGCTTTTCCCTTCATCACCTCTTCTCTGTACAACTTTGTCAACGTAGAAGGATGACCTACGTACAGGCATCATCTGAAACAGGTGGATATCATATGGTTCCTTCTGGATCCATCTGTTGAATGATATCTCTGCCAAAGGGCAGCCAGTTGGCACCATCTGCATCACTTCACTGATGTTGGTGAAAAATTGCTGAACCATGAAATAGCATCTTTGCTGATTCTTGTATTATAAACAGCCACCTTAGCAAAAGAAAAAACAGCTTGCTTGCTTTGTTTTTTTTTTCCTTTACCTCCCCTTGGCATTAAAATGTTATGGGATGAAGCTAAGAAAATTCATTTAATTGGTATTTTTACCTGATGGGAAAAAGAAAAAATTAGTTGCCCCAGTCTTCCCTAAGGATGAAAAGAGGGAAAATGGTATGTAAATTATTAACGTATCTCATGCAATAGCACAGGGTTGGAGTAGGATTTCCACAATAGAATGACAGCTCATTTCACTCCTACACTTCATGTACCACAGAATAATCCAAAGAAATTTTGATAGCAAAAATCTGAGGATTTCCAGTGTATTTTTGCAAGAGAAGGCTGTCAGGCCAATTATTCCTTGGAGGCATGTTTTATCCCTAGGAGTAAAAGAAAGAAAAAGAAAAAAAAAGACCACAAAAATGCTTTAGTGGAGAAAAAAACAATTAGAAGATGTAAGTCATGAGGAGGGATTTTGAGGAGATTTAAATTTCTTGGCAAAAAAAGAAGTAGCATCAAGGTTTAGTAATATGAGCCTTTGATACAGCCATGACACCTGAGCTGGGAGATGGGAAGAGTGTACCTTACCCCCTATGTGTTATGAAAAACCCTCTGATCCTGCCAAATGCTGAACCAAGAGACTGATGGAAAACATTGGTTGATTTAAAGTTTATAAGAAGCAGCTTTAAAAACATAGAGATTAAAACCAGATTAAAGGATTTGATAATCTCCAGATTAATAGTACTTTTTGTTCAAGCCACCATAGTTCCTCTAAAGATTTTTGACTTCCCATGGTTACCAGGCCTGCTTTTTCCTGACCTTGGAGTTTTACAGAAGGAAGACAGTGACTTTTCTGTGATAGCTATGGGACACTGCCATCTGTCCCCTGTGTAGTGGACTGATGTGCTTATGCAGATCCATTCCCTGTTAAATGAAACAACAAAGCAGTAGCCTCAAACTTGTGCTCTAATGTAAATGAGAAGAGGCGTGTTTTTATAACTATTCCTATGACCTGGATGAATCCCAGTAAAACGCTGGAGAACGTTTCCATACAGTAGTCCTCCAAAATAACCTAAGAGAAAAACCTGTAGGGATAGGGACATTTCCTGGGCTTCTATGAATGAGTCCATGAGACTCAGGGCAGAAAGTGGAATTTGATTCTATAATGGAAATGTCCTATGTGGCATTTTCCCCTATGAAAAATTTAATATTTGTCTGATCAGAGGGGAGTCAAAGCCTCCAAACAGAGCCCAGGGTGGCATGATGTCTTAGGTGATGTGAGAGAGGCATGTCTGCACACTCACAAAAATGGAGTGGAAACCCAAATAATACTGTGCCTAGATATTCCCATGCCATCACCTCATCAAAGGCCTGCCTACACAAGCTCAGAGGAGCTCAAGCAGGCAGGAATCCAAGTTAAGGACTCTTACAAAGGGACACAGCTGCCCCAGGTAAGCTTCAGCCCCAGTGTCCTGCTGTGAAAGTGACCCGTCAAAACGATCAGTGCTGGAGAATATTTTGAAGACTGGCAGTTGCTGCTGTCTCAGGGCAAAGGCTCATTAAGGAATGCAGGGGAAGAGCCTTTCATGACTGCACATGACTTATTATGTAAGGACTACGTGGCAGGTATGAGACAATTTTAACATTAAACAAATTATTTACCAGCCTGCATGACACTATTAACATTGACTTTATGACACAGGAAGTACTGAAACACAGATGAAAAATTACTAATCCTCAATACAAGAGGTTTCATTTTCTTGACTGCTCTAAAATACTGTTTGGGCTGCAGACTAATCTCTTGTAAAATTTTCTAGGATCCTCCTTCATCTTGTCTTTTCCTCTCGATTTGTAGAGTCTTATTCATGACAGTCACCTTCCGTGACCAGGATTTAGCTTGTCACAACATCAGATTAGACCACTATCCCTTGTCTACAGAAGTATACCCTGCTCTGTCTTTCTGCTACCCAAAATTTCCCACGTCCCTTCCAAACTAACCTCTCACAGCTTTTTTTCAGCCTCAGCTATGCTGTCTCTGGAGACTTTCCATTCTCGTAATCCCCCCTCTGGAACAAGGTAGGAAATAAGCAGTTTTCCACAGCTTTCATCATCTCTATTAATGTGCTGGCTAGTTGCCAAAGTTGCAATGCCTATCTACCCTATCCCTCTTCTTAATACTCCACTAGATAATACGAAGGAACAAGCCAGTAAATACAGAGAATGCCATGACACACAGTGTTGGGGAAATAATCTTTCTATACTAACCAGAAGATGTCCAAGGCGTGTTAAGAGACTTCTCAAACCATCATCTGGTCGCAGTGGGTATGGAGTTCATTTTCTTCCCAGTAGCTGGTACAGAGCTGTGTTTTTGATTCAAAATGAAAACAATGTTGGTAACACACTGATGTTTTAGTTGTTGCTATTAGTGCTTACCCCAAGTCAAGGACTTTTCTGCTTGCCATGCTCTGCCAGACAGCAGGTACACAAGAATCTGGGAGGGAGCATGGCCAGGACAGCTGATCCAAACTGCCCAAAGGGATATTCCATACCACAGAACACCATACTCAGTACGTAAGTCGGAGGGGGAGTTATCCCGGAGGGGCTGGTCGCTACTTGAGCATTGGCTGGGCATCGACCAGCAAGTGGTGAGCAATTATACAGTGCATCACTTGTCAGTCTTAGGTTTCATTCCCTTTTTCCTTTTTGTATAATTATTAGTTATTATTAGTTATTATTACTGGCATTGTTATTATAATTTATTTCTATTATTAAACTGCTCTAATCTCAATCCACAGCTTTTACCTCTTTCTGATCATTCTTCCCATCCCACCAGGGACAGTGGAGGATGGGGAAGTGACTGAGTAGTTGTGTGGTACTTAGTTGCCAGCTGGAATTAAACCACAACACACCAAAACAAATTGATTTCCTTGCCGATCTTGCCCAACTGTATTGTTCAAATTAATGCAAAACTTTGCAAGTCTCTGACTAGAACTTTACTACTAAGTAAATGTAGCCAGACTAGTGACCTCAAGAAATCATCTGTTGCCTCATTGTGTATCTACACAACATGACATTAAAAGAGGAAGGGGAAGAAACAAGAACGAAGGAGCAAAGGACAATGTCAGAAAACACTCACTGCTGTTATGGAGGACTTTCTGGGTTTTGCTATTGCATTAAATATTCTAGTTCCTCCAAACCTGCCACTAATCCCCTTCTGGTCTATGCAACTGAAATAAGTAAAGCTCTGGAGCCTTTAGCACAGAAGTAATTAATTATGTCATACAGAGTGTAATGTGACAATACAAGTGAGGTTGAATATAAAATGCAAATGTAAACTATGCTAAATAAAGATGATAAAAACAAGTTATTCAGACGTATTAAAAAACAAGGGCTGGAAGCAAAGCTGGGACATGGGAGGATATAGGGCTTTGTATCCATTCCCCCCTACCCTCATAGGCTAGGGAGATGAGGAAAGAGTACACATGAGTTGATGTAAATGAACAGAGAAGATAAAAATACTTTGAGCATCTCTTCCTTTGAAATAATCAGTTCACTCTCTACAGGCAGTTTAGCCAGACTGAAGATTAATGATAGGGGAGGAACAAGAGTCAAAAGTTCAGACAGAACTGTGCAATAAGTGTTTTTCTGCTGCTTCCAGGGTAAAATTAGAGCAGAGCTCTTTTTGGTAGCATTGCCTCTAATAAACACTGAGAAACAAGAGACAGCTCCATGCAAAGCTTCTCCAGATGCCTGCATTGCATTTCCTAGTGCTCTGGGTGAGTGCTGTACCCAGGCTCACTCCAGTGTTTGTGCAGCACTGAGCCCTAGCAAACAATTTTTCCTGGAAGCAGCACATGGAGACCCCAATGCAAAGGCATCTAGCCACTTTCTCATGGATAAAGCTGATGCCAAACGTGCAATTCAGCCCCTGCAAGACACAAGCTAACAAAGCCACTCTATCAGCATTTGACTTCTCAGCACGTTGTCTGGTAGCCATATAATCAGACTTCCCAAGTCTGAAGACAGGTATCTCATAACTGCCCCTCTGTCCTCCCCTGCTTCATGCAGTGTCTCATCATTAACAAATGACAAAACTCCTGCACTGCATTTTCTTCCTGAGGACACTCATTACTAATGGATACAGAAGATTATTTCTGCAAAGATATATGTGTCAGACTATCTGAAATTCCCCTGCAATGCCTGGGCAATGCACATTAGCCATAAACAGAAGCAAACCCCAGAGCCAAGCAGGGAGTCCATTTGTGTGCCTGCTCAGCTCCTGGCCTGCTTCCCAGGAGTGCTCTGCTTTCTACTGAGTGCCTCTGCTCAAGTGCATTCACCATGGGCCAAATGTCAAATGCTCACCATAAAGTTCCTCCTCATCCTCCTTTTTATATGTTCTATCATTTTCTCACCCTCCTGGTCCATTAAAAACCCACTTTTTTAACCCTTCATGATTTTCTCTTCTTTTATATGGTCAGCAAGTTTGATTTACTTTATCAATTAATTATTTTGAGCTCCAGCAGGACTGCTTGGATCTCATCTTCCCTAATTAGATTCCATTCAATACCTCCAGATTCACTCCTAGAGGGGACAGGGGAATTCATATTCTACTTGATGTACCTGACACTGGACAACTATCTCCTCAAATCTTCAATCTGATTTTATAGCTTGGAGTTAATCAAAATATCCTTAGATCTCAGGAAAAACATAGCTACAAAAATATGAAAGCTTCTCCCTCTTTCACCCCACTTCTTTCTTAGTCTCAAGACTCACTCATCTTCACCATTCCCCTTTTTGATCCTAACATGATCTTTCAGCTTTCATCTTTCTTTACACATTCCCTAGGTCAAATCCACTCCCTGTATTGAGATTTGCTTCACTGTGTAAAGTTGAAGGGATTTTACATCTGAAACAAGATAAAAAATAGTCAGCAGTAGCACAGCTCACCAGACTTACTAATCTCCTCATGAAATATATTTCCACGTATCATTTGTAAAACGTAAGATTTCCCCCTCTTTTTATTTTAGGTGACGAGTTAACTTATTTAAGTAATTTTCTGTCAATAGTTATGGCTGTTCTGCATCATAGTAACCCCACAGCTGCTGCCTTTGAAGAGTGAATAAAGAGATTGAAAGACAAAACTCCTAAATACCCACAGCTTTAACCACCCTATTTTATAGAGTTCTTAAAGTTGTGGTATTTTCCATGGATACCATTCATGGTAGTAAGATAGCATAGACACCTGAAGCCAGTCTGCTTTCAAATCTTTCTCATCATACGGTTTGAAACGTGTTTCCCATTTTATATAGCAATTTTATAACAGCTGTGACTGCTGACTTTATCGGAATTGCCAGGATCTAAAAGTTAGTGCAACAAGACAACAAAAAGGCTTCTGCTAGTGTAGAGCACCAAGCTAGTATACTATTTTTCACTCCTCAGTAATTCCAGTGCTGTTTTCACATTTAGACTCTCTCTTGTGACCAGCAGCAGAAGGCATTTACTAACTGGGATCCTTTGATGCCTACAGGAAGGAGTGAGACCACTGACCAGAGGCCACCAAGACCAGCTTTTCTGGATCAGCCTATTCCTTAAGGTAAGGACATACTTAAGGTTTAAGGTTGTGAGTGGATTTTATTTGAAAGAGGCTCAGAATGAGAATGATTGCTAAGTCATACAAAGAAGTTCAGGTTTAATGGCACAACTCAGGGAAGGCTTTATTACACACAGACCAGATTATATTGTGGGAAACTGTTGTTTCACTCACTAGGTCTTAACCTCTACCTTTACCTTTCTTCCCAGAGGGGTTCTCACTAACCTTTAGTAGCTATTGACTTGGGAAAGAGTAGAGTGATCCCTAGTTAAGGAGACATACCAAGTAAAAGCAAGCTATGGAAGAAAAGTGGTAGAAATGCAAAAAAACATCCTCTTCCCCAAACCTGAATACTATCAGGTTGGAGAACTGTAGGGTGAGGGAGAAATGAAAAACATAACTTTGAAGAGAGGGATAAAGAGTGGCTCTGAGGAAATGCCCCCACAAAAGAGACAAAAGATTTTATATATTCAAACAATCTTAGCTTAATAGAGATCCATGTTTTTATGAGTACTGAATATTTAATTGATTTGTGAACCATATTTACTCCACAGAAAAGTTAATGCAACAGATGCAAAGAACAGGTAGCAAAAGCTGTCATCTGCTATGTGGGGGACTATCTGTGGAGGAAGAATATTTGCATAAATGCCTTGCAGATTTCTTGGAAGCCCTCTCTTGTAGTCTGGAGGAAATCTGCAGGTCAAAAGCATTCCTGGGACCACAGAGTTCCTATATTCAGGCTTAGAGTCATGACCTATCTTCATCTGCAGCTGCCAGTAGCAGGGGAAAAAGTCAGTCTCAGAGTCTTTAATCCTGGTCTGGAGGAAAACGTTGTCACTCAGTCCCTGTGTGAGCATCACACATGCTGAGTTCTGTCAGGTGCATGAGGCTGCAGAGGTGCTCCTTCACTTCCCAGGGAAGGCGTGCACACTGACTCCGGTGAAGACACAGGTGTCTTTTAGGTCAGCACACTGACCTCATGGCACAAGCGGCTGCAACAAGCCCCTCTGTGTTCAGGCAGGCTGTGCTTGTGGAAAAGTAGCTGAAGGTTGGCTGGGGAGGTTTTTCTGCACTTCTATGAAAGCCTCAGATGCTATCACCCTGAGCAGACCTCAGCAGACTTTCACAGTCAGAGTGAAGACACACCCTTACCACGGAAAATATCTGCCCACCACACATACACCATAGTGAGTTGCCTTGATCTCCCAGGAGCACTCAGGTGAAAGTCCCAAAGTTTGGGACAAGTGCTTCACTTTCAACTTCAGAGCAGACATGAGTGAAGGGAAAAAGCAGCCAAAACCCAAGTCCAGGGCAGGAACATTCACCCATCACCTTTTCATAGTCATGCCAGTCAGGTAAATGTCTGTACCCTGTCTGTTCCTTGCAGCAGTGTTTTAAACCACAGAGCAACTGGTCATTAAAAATTTTCCCATCTAAAAAGCTGTTACCTGTAGGTGACTAAATGACACCACTCAGTGATGTAAACAGCAAAATTATGGTTACAGGTCCACCTCCTACTTTGGTAATAAAGAACAAACCTCACAGCAAGACAGGTCTGGGATGTGTTAGAAATTCATGAAACAAAGGCAAAGGCAGCTCTAAACTTTAGCTTTACTGCATAGTGATGAAACTGTAACAAAAAAAGCACCATCTAGGAATGACACACAAATATCATTTGTTTGGCTTATGACAACCATTTTTATTAGGCTAAAATAATAAATCAGGAGGCTCAAGCAGCCATGATATGTGTTTATAAGATTCAGATTTAAGCTGATGCAGACTTGCAAAGCATAAGGCCTGGCAGAGAATTTACAGAGCAACCTTTGCTAGTTGATATGCATCAATATTACCCAAAGCTATGGAGACAGAAGCTGATATTCTGCCTTCAAAAAGAGAACTGTATTTGAAACAGAGGTTTCTTAAGCTTCTTTCTTAGCAGTTTTTAATGCAGATTTAATTCAGATTTCAATTAAGTCAATGAAAAATTTCCATTTATTTGAAACATCATTGGATGAAAGTTTAGCTATGGCAGAAATCTTTTAGCCAAGAAGCCAAGAAGTGACCTGAATTTATAGCCTTTAGAAAGGTCTGTAGGTATAAAATACACTTCACCACTCTAAAAGGACTGAGGAACTCATTAATAAAAGGGGGAATACAATATTCCATTAAGAAGATATAGCGTGAAGCAGGGCTGTTAGATACCTCTATATGTGATTACTTATAGTATTGTTCAGTAAATTAACAACTTCTCATTATGTTGAAGGCATTACATTTAGCATTAACATCTGATATACACTGCAAACACCATAAAGGCAGCGGTAGTCCAAATATTACAATACTTATTTGGAACATCGACTTTTGTCCTACATATCATGCAACTGCATTCACTATTAGAGTTCAAGAAATGATTGTTTTAACAGCTCTGTTTTATCTCTCAGGATTTGCAACACACCTTGTATTTTAACGTGGAGTGCTTGCCAAGCATTCCTTGTACACTTTCTCCATTTCCAAACTACACTTTTCCTCAAAAAGTTTCCTCCAATCACTAACACCACTTACAAAGAACTCTTATAGACACTGTAAGATTAATGCAAAGAGTTTATTTTATTTTCTCAGGAAGCATTATTCACATCACTTCATGTTAGGCAGGGGCAAAGTCTACAACATACAGTATTACACACGAAAACAAATTAGCTTGATGACAAAGTTTATGGTGGGATCTTTTTTAAATTTTAGATAAGAATGTCACTATCCTTTCTCATCCATCTCAAATAAAACCTGAAATAAATATTCCATAATTGTAAATGCAACATTGTACCTACATTAGTGGTAGTAATTACTACTATTATTATTTTTACTGTTATTATTATTGATATCCCTGTTCTGATTATTAGCATTATTATGACAACTTTCTTTGTGCAGCAAAAAGTAATATACTTGATCTAGGAAAGCTTGCTAGGATAACAGCATCATCTGGCTTCAGAAGATCTCATGGTTTTAAATATTTCAAGAGTGCCAGAAGTAAAGGGGTAGGCAGTCTCCTTGTACATAAAGATCACGACTTTATGCTCCAGTCTGTCAGCAGCAATCACTGATTTTTCCAACCCCTCAACTAAAGCTGTTCTAGGCTTTTCCATTCCTTCCTCTTCTGCTTTCCAAAAATTTCCTGTAAACGTGTTATAATATGAGCAGAGGAAGGCACAGGTTGCTTACTTATGGATTATTTGTATCACTGAGTGTTTTTTAACTTAAAGGGGCCTTCCCAGGCAAGGTAAAGGGCAGACCTTCACAGCTCTTTGCAGAAAGCAGACCCTAAATGAGCTCCAGCTGGGTCACTCTCATTGGCCTCACTGAGAAATCCATAGACTTTGGAGGAAATATAAAGGAATCTGTTTTAAATGATGACTCAAAGGACAGCTAGCATGCAACATATATCATCAGGTATTTATTCCGTTTCATCATTGTTAACATGGCCTCTGGCACATGTTCATTGGACATGAGATAATTAAGAAAAATTAAACTTCATACTTTGCCTATAAATGCATATAATAACATGGTTTTCTAATCCTGGAAGAATGTGCGTTTGGTTCTTTTCTCTTTCAAATAATCTGAGGGAGGAGATTTAGAATACACAAATCTGGGAAAAAATGCAAGACCGTCTGTGATGGTCCATTTTCAACTTACTTCAGCAACACCAGAGCTTTGACCTGGGTATGCAGATCAAGGTATAGAGGGTCCAGAGGAAGGGGGAAGGCAGCAGGAATATCAGCATGCTGACAGGGCCCTGAAGAGAGATTTGATGACTGATACACTGGACACTGATTGAAGTCACTGAGGGTCAGATCAAGGGGCTCAGTGTGATAAAGGCAACAAAGCAATAGGTTCTAAGAAGAGTACTCTTGTGCTTTTTCAGACATCTACATTTCCCTAAAAGGTATGACGAGCTCAAAGAACTTAGGTGTTAGACTAGATGATCATTAAAGACCCCTTCCAACCCAAAACATCCTATGAACTAGTCAACATTTTATTGCCATTTTAGGCAATGGAAAGGTGATGGCAGGTCTGATATAAAAGGATGAGGTACATATATCAGCGGTACTTGTTTCTTAAAGCTAAACTGAAATGTTTACGTTCTGTACACAGTGGTCCATGTATGAGTGTTTTAAATGGTGAGCTAGCAATCTAGACTGGAATAAATGAAGAGCTGTCATGCTAGAAGTAAGAGAAGCCATAGCTCTTGATCCTAGAATTATGTAACCAGTTCAAGGAAAATCCTGCTGCAGGACACTGTTACTGAAAGATAAGAAGATTTCAAAGGGTAGCAACAACCTCATGGAATATAACTGCTCAGAGGGCTGTTAAATACAAGGGCTTTCAGATTCAAGTTATCCTTAGGCATTGTTGGAGACTGGTAAACAATTTTGAGGGACTATCACTATATGATGGATATGCTATTGTCCATACTTGTATCTAGGACACAAGTTTAAATGCTACTTTGGCCCATTGTATGACTCATATTAGGGTCTCATATTCTTAAAAGACTAATTTTAACTTGGCCTCATGTTACAGAAGTCTAGCCAGAATCAATATTTATCCTGTAATGCATAAATAAAATATCTGATCTGAAATATGGCTTGAGCTTCAATATATGCTATATTATGCAATGTTTGTTTAAAGTACACAATTAATCTCATTCTCAGATTACAGCTGGTGAAAGGATCCGTTTTCAGGCTTTTATTTCACTGTTCTGTTTGCGTAGCTGACAATTATACTTGAAAATAGAGGGGTTTAGCCTGCTTTAGGTGGATGTACTTGTAGAGTCTGAGTACTGTTTCATATTATTTTATGAAGAATGGATCATGTCAATTCTGTCAATCATTCCAAAGCCTTTCAGGCTAAGAATTTGACTTTTTGCCAAAGGCTATATTTTTATGAGAATTTGAGTGAAAATGATCTTGCCTCTTTTAAGTATGTAGAAAAATGGTTGGGAAAATAGTTTCTACCTTCCTTTTATGGCCATTGTAATTAGTACTTTATTACTGAAGTCATGACTGAAGCCTTGCCTTACTTAGAGCTTTAATAGGCATGGTAGAATTCATAGGAGTTTTATCCAGTTGTATTTTCTTCTGCATGCTCAAAATAGTAAGATAAAAATTTTCAAACCTTACCCTAGTTAGAGCTTTAATAAGCACAGTATTAAATCATGTTTTATCCAGTTTTATTTTCTTCTCCATGCTTAAAAGAGTAAAATAACATAAACATTTTCCTTTACATGAAATGTTATCATTACTTTTTACATAAATGACACAAATTTAGCAGAATGGAAACAACAGCTATATCACCAGCCTTCTGTTTCCTTACTTGCATAGGTAGCTGAGCTGAAGTTCATCACTGGCACAAGGAGCAGAAATTTGACCTTGATATTTGTCATTCAACACAAGGTCCTGCATAAAAGCCCAGATCACTACAGAGCATAGGAGCAGCAAGGAGCAGAAGAGCTGAGTCCTGTCTCCTGATAAAGTTGGACAGAGTTACAATCCAATCAGAAGTAAAATCTCATGTTGCATACTTGGTTCTTAGCATCAAAAGGGAGACCTTTTTTGAACAGTTCAGCTGCTGAAATAGCCAAATAGCAGCAATTTGGAAGCAGTGACCCAGCCTTTTTTTTAATGACAGATATTTGATCCCATCCAGTAGAGAAGATTTTGTTTAGCCAGCTTTGCCCATGTTGCATCACAAAAACAGCATGCCTGTGCTTGGAGAAGGCCCATGGAGATCATTTAGTTCAACTCCACTGCCAAAGCAGTTACCTTTGGTGACTTTGGCACCAGGCTGAGCAGAACTGTGCCCAGATGGCTTCTCAATATCAGAGGACAGAGATTTCCCAGGTCAGATCTTTACCACTTGATACATATAAAGCACATCATATGACAAACACTACCTTAATGCTTATGTAGTCTTACTGGCATGAATCACTGCAGAATTACTCAGTGTTTATAGGCGATACAGAAGGTGCACCACTGAATGTATATACATTAGATACATAATTTATAAGAATATACATAGATACATAATTTATAAGAACCCAGTTTGGAATATAGCGTGAATTCAGAATAAAACTAGTGGCATTGTATTGATGAATTTGTATGTAAAGATTCAGATGAAATCCTATTGTTATAAAATTGTCCTGGAGCCTTTCAGAGTATTTTCTGCTCAAACTTTGTTTCATCAGAAAAGTTTTCATCAGCCGTACTGCTGATACTTAAAAGGAAAAAATATTATGGATGACACTTCACATGAATCTTGTATTCTGAGAGGGCAGATCTACCTGCTATCCTCCATGCTGAAAACTATGAGATTGGAGAAATCTTCAGGCACTTTGATTCTAAAATGAAGTGAAATGGAACAGGACGGAAAATACTGCCTGGTTCCAAAGATAAAATTCTAATGAATGTATTTTTATGGAAATTGAATAATTTTACTAGACCCTGCTGATATAATTCCTTTTACTGACTGCACTGATTCTGGAAACCAACTCATTTGCATGATTTTGTTGGAGCCCATTATTGTTCTGAAGATGATATTGAGAAAAACAAGGACAAAGTATTTATGAAAAACAAAATTGTTTCAGCATTAAGTAAATAAAGGATTTAACTTCTTTGCTTTCTTACTTTTTGTCATTTTGGTGAGGTCAAAGGTTTGTCCCACTTCATATGGTAATCCAATACAAAACCCACAAGACCTTCTCCTAAAAAATATTCTTCATCTATATATGTAGAAAGCCATAATGACAAGACTACTACTACTCTTCTCAAAATTCTAAATCTATTAAATACACACCATCCCAAAAACTTTAATTTCAATAGCATCTTCACAGTTTACAGCACAGGTTCAAGAAGACATTTTACTGGTGTGCATGGACAGTTGTATCTTTGGTAATTTGTCTTTGCAGAAGAGAGAATATTCTCATTCTTCATGGATTTTCTTGGCAATTTTCCCAAAATCAGAATTTACTATTTTCAATGATGATTTGAGCACCCTTCTGTGTTACTAAGATCTGAAAATTTAAAAAAAAAAAGAAATTTTTTTAACACCCAGAAACTGGTTCTGAAAAGTAATAAATGTTACACTGCAAGTTACTGGTATTTAACATGTTTTTCTTGGTCTTTGTACAAGCTTGATGCTGGAAATACATTTAACAGAGTTATAGGAAATTCAGTTAGACTTAGCAAAACATTTTCCAGTAGTTTGAATGTTTTTATTTGATTTCCTGTTTTCATAACTGTGCAACAGTATTAACCAGACTGCAGCTCAGAAGTGTGGAGCATTCAGAGTGTTTGTTGGATTCACTAGAAATCAAGTGCCAGGACAGTTCTCAAAGACTTTCTCATGTGTCTTTCAGGAACTTTCAAAGCTTGTCCCTTTTTAACCCAACTTCTCCAGAAAAAAAAACAAAACAAAAAACAAAACAACCAACCAAACAAAAAACGTGTTTGGACTCCCAAGAAAACTTCATTTTCCTGTTTCTTCCAATAATTGAATGAATGGCTGTCCTGCTTTTTTCTTATTTTCTGGTATCATCTCAGTTGGAAGTGAAAAAAGGGAATTCCTCTGTAGCAGCCTAGATTCATCTCAGAGTTAAGAGGGTGCAGAGAACTGCTGCGTGTATGAAACTGAACTCAGGAACTGAGATAAGAAAGAAAATAGCTGACACTAGCAATGCAGACAGAGATGATGAGTTTTCACAGTCTAGGAAAATACAGAAACTACAAAAAGACCACCTAGGCTGGTGACTGCAGGAGCGAAGAAATGGAACAGGAGTAGTGAAACAACTTCTTAATAAGATGTTGCTATTAGCAAAAATGATTATGTTGATCTATGGGAATTATCAATTCATTAACACTGTTGTACCTAGCTATCTGTGACTAAATGACCAGAGCTGCCACAAAAGTGCAAGTTTTCCCTCCATACTGAGTTGGAGTCATTAAACTTGAGGCTTTCTCTGTACAGTACAAGTTGTTACTTATTTTAGCTTTAAAAAGCAAGGCACTGGGATTCATTTCAGCTGATGTCCTTATGAATAGACACAGCACAGCCGCAGCTCTGTACGTCAGTTAGCTCCCCAAAGACTCCATTACAGTCAGTGAAGTGATGTAATCACTGCCAGGGCATCATTCTTCTCATCCTAAACAGGTAACTAAAATGAGTCAAATGAATTGCTTCCCTGAACTACGAATGCCGCTTGGCACACTTACGGAACAGAATAGCCATTAACCATCTCTCCACCCGAAGTGCTTTCAGTCACCACTATCAGCCTGTCTCAAGGCTGGCAAGGGGGTAGAGTTAGTGCAATTTGTGCCTCAGGAGTGCAGAATGTAGCTCTTGCTCTTGGTGGTGTAGGGGATGAGGAGGTTCAAAGAAAGGCAGCATGCTTGTAATAATGTGGGACTTCCCTGATTTTCCAGTTCAAGATATGAATAATCCATGTTTTCTTCATCATATTTCATTTTTCACCTGTCACAGCTTTGTTTTTCTTTGCATTCTGTTGCAGCTATGTCCTACAATATTTGGAAAGTCAACGAAACAGGTAAGAAATTGCATTAGAAATACACTGTTGAGCAACTGCACCACCTTGTGCTGAACTTTTTGAAGAGTCTCCACTGGCACAAGAAAAATATCTGTCAATTTTTCTATATAAATGGTTTATATAAAAAATTAAAAAGAGAAATTATGCAAGAAGTATAAAACTGGTAGAAAGAAGAATTATCTTGGCTGTTGCTACCTGGAGAGTGTAATTCCATCTGTCTCACATGTAGCTGTTGCAAAGTTTGAAAGATTGATGAATCAGGGGAAAACAATAAAAGAAGGAAAAACAAATGGGGACAACACTGGAATAGATTTCAAGTCTTTGCAATAATGCTTTCATCTGCTGAGAAAAAGTTTCTTCCTGCTGTGCAGAACTGTAAGTAAGTAAGCTCATGAGAGCAGTTGCCCTTCTTTGGAATTAATGAACTTCCTATCAGAGAACTTTTCACATTGCACTAAAGACACAGGAAGACTGAATTTTGCATCATTGACAGTGATGGCTCTGTGTAATAGAGGAGGACATGACTCTGCAGATGTTTTCAAATATAAGCTGGCTGTTTTGTCAAACATAGAAAGCCTTCAAGGACAATGTCATCCATTAAAGTTACCAATTTTTGCATTATTATTTCTATTTAGTGTCCCCCATCTCATTCTTCTGAATTTCTTGCAACACTATGACACAGTGCTCTGGCTAATATTACATTTCTGTATCTGCTGCTGCTGCCCCTAGTGAAGAACTGTTTCTGTTTTTTTTCGCCTCAGGACAAGTCTTGCTGAAGAAGGTTCAGATGCAATGTTTTGAAACCCCTGATGATCAGAATCTTCAAATGCAATAAAAATTATTTGCAAAACCAATCAAACCAAAAATGAAACACAGTAACATGTTCATATGTGCCACATGGGAATTATGGTACAAGCTGTCTCACAGAAAATGTCTTTTAGAGCTCTAAGGCTGACTGTTACAATTGCATCAACCTCCCCCTCCCATTCTTTCTATTTTGGAGCTCACATTGTATTTAAGCCTGGAATACAAAGCTAGACCTTTTTTTTTTAGTTTCACATATGGACACCAGCCAAATATCTGGGGGCTGTTATTTTGATGTTCAGATATGCATTGTGCTGTTTAGCAGACGGATTTTCTTTATAATCAGCACACGCCCAACATTTCCTCTCCATATGGTAATGGGAAAAACCCTAAACCAACTGTTATTAGTTACCTCATTTATTGCTCATTTTGAAAGACGCTCAGCTATCATGCCAAGAATCATAGCACGAGACCCAAAGAACAGCCCTTCTTCTCTTGCTGACAACTTAAGTTTTTAGATGTCAAACCCCAAAAGAAAGATTTTTGAAAGTCTAAAGAAATAGAATGGAAAAGTGCTGTAAAAAATAAGAGAAATGTGTATCTCCCATTTTATGGACAATGATCTTACCCACTTGTGCAAATGTAGTATAATGAGAGTTACTTTACATTATTTTTATTATTGGATTCACCTGTTCCTTTCTTAAACTCCTTAGGAGTACAGGTTCTTAATCACAGCCTTATATTACCTTTCATTGTGTTTTGTTTTATAACTCATTGTTCTTCCAGTTTTATGTCACACTGGGTAATCCATATTTTGACAACTGTTAACACCTGACATCTTGATTTTGTTTTTCTAAGGAGAAAGAGGATCATTAATATTTGTGCTGTTACCTAAAGATCTGTGCAAGTTAATGTTTAGTATTAACTTTAAATTTTCAATAAGTAAGCAGTAATATTTCAAAACTTCCCTTTGTACCATGAAATCTCAAGACTCCATTTCTACAAGTACTTCAAGGCCTGAAAAATGCTCTTCTGTCAGAAAACATTTTAAAATGAAATTGCTGTCCACCCTTGTGTGCGCTTGTCCTAATGACTGCTTTTAATGGAGAGAATTCTGATCTCCCATTCATAATTAGTACTGAATTGTATTCAACATGTGAGCAATAAAGGTTTTGTTCAACACCTTTTTTCAACCAACTGCAGTGACCACTGAGGAAAGAAATGCTGAGAAATTCTTCAAGCATAAATCTGGAGAAGATCAAGGAGTGCAATGCAGAACAGGGCAGATGACCCCACACCCATGAAGAATAAGCTTTTAAGTCCACCATATTAAATTTAGTAGCATGTGGGTCCACATACAAGAGTACATAGGCAGGATAACTCTGCCATTCAATGAAAATCATCTCCCTGACTGCATTTACCATTGCCCTGCCCTCAGTTTCATCTCAAACTATCCACTGATGTAGGTATGTTTTATTGTCCATTGTTCCTAGCAAGTCTATCTGTATGAAGAT
The DNA here is from genome assembly GCA_013396755.1 of Sclerurus mexicanus. Taxonomy (NCBI): domain Eukaryota; kingdom Metazoa; phylum Chordata; class Aves; order Passeriformes; family Furnariidae; genus Sclerurus; species Sclerurus mexicanus. The sequence goes on along the minus strand of VWZF01000899.1, from coordinate 2,323,932 downwards.
CCCCTGTTACCTACTCATCTTCTGCAGAAAGCATTTCCACAAGTAATCTAGTTCCACCACTACCCAAAATACAGATATAAGTCCAAAAGGAGCAATTAATTATCTGGTTTGACCACATGTAGAGGATGTGAAATTTTACCCAGTTTCTTGTGTTAAGACAATTCACTTTGAACTGACCTGCCAGCAGTTACCTACTTCTAACTTTATTTCCCCAAAGTGCAGTTTTTAAGACCTATTTCTGGACTTCACTGCACTGGACTTTAGTTAGTCTCTTCCCTCATTTGGCCATTCCGTACCAGTGTTTGAGAGCAGCACTAACAGATTCCCTGAGGATAGATATACTTGCAATTAAAGTGTATGTAATTCTGTTTGCTTTCCTGTTTTTAAGTATAGCATACAGAAAACTATTGGTTGCAAGCAGCCAAATTATTCACATTTCCTTCTAATTGTTTCAGAAAAAATAAGTGGAATTCCAATTATTAAAAAAAAAAAAGAAAACCAAGTAAAAATTGAAAGAAATGTGTTGAAGAGGCTTCTATACTTCTCACTTGGATCTACATTTGGCAGGTAAACTTATTCACCCCAACCACTAATTAATAATAAAATCTTACTGAGGATCTATCACACAAACCATGGGAAAATAACTGTCTCAAACATGGTGATGACATCTCAGTGTCTTCCATTTGCAGCCCAGAGCAATGTTACCTAACCAGTCCATCACTGTTCCATCTCTCCCTGCCCAGGAATCTGACATGAAGGAAAGATGAACACATTCAGTAGTCAGAGAAAAGACTTCCTGACATGGCCCTAGCACATGATGGGCATAGTGGAAAAGAACTGAGCTCTCATACCCCTTCCAACCCCAAAGCTCTCCCCCTTCACTGGAGGAGCTGGTGGATTTGGGCCATACCAACAGGAAAGAGGAAAAAGTTACTGAGTACCACATTTACCATGAAGGTATGGAGGCGAGCCTAAGACTGCTTTGAGCAAGCTAACCTTTTATTGCTTATTTTTTAATTTCTAATGCCTTAATTATGCATTAAATTTCTAATGCCTTAATTATGCATTAAAAATTTGCATAAATATATTATGCAAACACACATACACAAGTTCAATGCACTTCTTAATAGCATTCACTTAGCAGTAAATTGTGGGGGTTTTTAATTTCATTTTTATTCCACTCCTTTGCATTCAATTTCACTTAAAATACTTCCTGATGATTTCATAATACTTTCACTTTAAGCTGAGAAAAATTATTCACCAGATTTAGGATATTCTGCTAATAACTCATCATCATTCCTGACTTCAAGGGACTTAAGAGTTTTAAAAATTTCTGGCTGCTTATCACAGCAGTGTACAAAACTCTCTGGAAGGAGAACATCAGCTTCTCTGGGGACAGATTAGCAGGATCAGTTATAACCTTGACCACATATCAATGAACTTCTTGTTGGCTTTTTTTTTCCTGTGGCTCTGTAAATCTGTGCAAGCAGTGATATAAAGGGGCAGTTAGGCTATTTGTTAAACATGCAAGACAAGTAGAAAACTTATCTTGCATGTTTCTAAGGATAACACTAATAAACTGTGGAGAGTTTTGATGACTTGCAATAAATTGATTTGACTCCTATATCAGTAGTGTTGGCAATGGCATAGCTCCTATCCTTGTACTGTTTGCATGTGGCCATGCAAGCAGGTGACAGCAAATGCTGAGCAAGACATCTATCTCAGTATCTGTCTCATTTAGTGGAGCAGGTGCAGTGACTCCCAAACCATCTGTGTAAGCAGAACCAAAGGGTGAGTTTATCACCTCAGATATGATCCTGTACTAACGATTTTGGCCACAGTCTGTTGCCTCTGCACAGCACCACAGCAGCATCAGGTGGATGCCCTAGCTTAGGTTAGAACTAGTTGTAGTTTCTTTCCACAGACCTCCTTTGCTCCATGTTAATGAGGCTGGAATCAAGCTATGGCATATTACGAATATGAGAAGAAGCCTAAAAGCTTTGGAAACATCTGGATAGCAGAGCTGTCCAACAGCCATAAATTCCAGAAGCTTTAGTTTTTCTCCAAGTGGGCTAGAAAGAAACTACCTGCATTTTACCAGAAGCTTGTTGAAACCAACACATTACTAGAAAATGTTTCCATTGGAAAAGTTATTGGTTTTCAAATAAAATTTGTTTCAACAAACATTCTCTGATTGCTTCTGACAGTTATCAGCTCCTCTGTCAATGTACTGTTCAGACATCTGCTTCTTCAAGCCCCTCTCCTTCCCATGCCTGTCTGCAGCCCAGGTATTCAAATGCCTTGATGCTGGTGTTCTCAATCCCAGCTAGTTCCTGATGCAGAGACAAAGTCTTTGCAATGCCTGGCCTGTCCTTGGTTCTCTCTTTTTACGGTGCCACCACCTTAAAAGGTACTCACTGTTCAGTGTGCAAGAAACATCCCTGGCCTGCCTAGTCATCCTTCCATTAACTACTATTAACTGCCAAGATCCCATCTTCCTCGGTAAGAAACTTAGCTTTTCAGCTCTTCACAGCTGTACTTATATCTGATCCCTACTTTGGCTCAATTTTCAACTCTCCACAATCTCTGCAGATGCCTTTTTTGGAAGCAGTTCTATCTATCCCAGAGGCAGTGCCTACTCTTGGCAACTTAGCAAAATTTTTCTCTCCTCCTTGTCCCACTTAGCTGGCCTTATATATAGACATGGCTTTGTTCCTGATTTCCACTACTCACTAGCACCACATCTGCCCTTTCCTACCTTCCTTCCTGCACCCCAGAAAAGCCCTTTACATAGTACAGCTGCTACTCCCTTGCACTTCAATGGAATTCTCCTATCTCAGAGCTGTTGCCAATCCTTCAGAGGATGCTAAATTATTTCAGAGCATGAATAAATGCTAGGATCAAGTCAGGGAGAGTGTTTTGACTTAGAGCAGAAAATTTTAAATACTCTTCACTTGAGCTGTTTTCCTCTCACAAGCACAGAGTGGTGAGAGATCATTTGAGGAGTCTGGTGAGTCCTTCAGACTGACATATGGGTAAGGCTGTGAGATGGCAGCAGCTGTGTCGAGAGCTACAGATGCCAAAAAAATAACTGGCGAACTCACCAGCTCCAGGTACTTGAGACATGAGTACACCCTGTGTGACTTCTGCTTACCCCCAATTCTAGAATCATAGAGACAGGGGCAGGAACAGGGCTGGAGCGCTGACTCTTGTGTCACACAAAAGCAGGGGAATACCACTCCACTCTGAAAGTTATTAGAAGAGGTTTTATCAGGAAATGCTGGGTCATCATCACTTCTCATGAGAATTCACTTGCTCCACCAAAACATTCACACATAATTTTTGTTGGGTAAAGTTTCCCAACTCCAGAACGAAACTTTTAATGGGGAGAGGTAGAAAGAGACTAGTCCACCCCAAACAGAATAAAATGTTCCAAGGTACAGAGGCTGGAATAAGGATATGGGGGACATCAGAAAGAAAGGAATTTAACATGCCTCTCTTATAACCTAGGTGTGTGGGGGGCACTGCACGGCAATGTATTAATTATTTTGGAAAGCTCTGAAGGCTTTGTTTCCTCTCAAGGCAGAGTGGGAAAATTTAGATTTGAAGGACACAACAACTAAAAATAAACACACTGGGAAAAGTTACAAAGGTGTAGGTGGGGGTGTAATGTTTGTAAAATACTGTAATCAAAATATTTTAGTGGATAGCATTTACAGACAATTCACTTTAAAGCTGCTATATGTGGCACACAGATAGACTACATTTCTTTAATTTCCTCCCACACATTCGGATCCTATTCCTCTTGGCACGCTCACCGTAAAACCCTCTGGAATCTGATCACCAACCTGAACCTGAAAAGCCGGGATGTTGCCTGATGTCTTGCGCCATCTACTGTCTTCCACAGATCTTAGCAGTCAACTCACACTTCTCTTTTTTTAAACACACAGAGCACTGGTTAGATATTTTTATAGAAACACTGGTTATAATTGTAATTGTCTTGTTCCTGGGAGGTAATAGTAGCTCAGAATTCCAACTCACTTTTTTCCTTTTCTTCTCCCTACTATTAACACAGTCAGATTGACCTCCAACAGGTCACAGCCTATTCTGGATTTCTCCAAAGTATTTCCAACCCTTTAAAAAGTTATCTCCTTTTGGTTTTAAAATGTTTCAATACTTCATTACCCCAGCTTCAAAAAAAGATGACCTGTTTTTAAAACCTTTTATCCCCAAATAATGTTTTTCCTCTGAGATGAAAAGGGGTCTTTTAAGAAGCCAGCACAATGAAAAGATAACATTCTTTGTCTTTGCACAAAGAGAGCCTACAGAGTAGTTCGTGCATTCCCAGGATACTTCCTGGATGTGAAACGATATATAATTAAACACCTTTCTTGAAAGGACCAGTGTCTAAAAATGTCACCTCCACCTGCTGGACATCAAATGCTTTGTAAGAGAAAGGCTCCTTCCCCGAAGGCTGGAGATGTTCAGCTGAAAGCTCCTTCTGAGTATGATCAATAACCAGCAAAAGGAAGCCTGAGGCTGTCAAAACCATTACTTTTCCAGATATGCCAGCTTAATAACTATCTAAGATAAAGGATATTAGGTTAAGATGATATGGCCACAACAGTAACAAATTTACCTTTAAAACTACAGCCCACTTACAAAGATAAGCAAATGCTTTTCCAGCCTGAATTCATATACTTGATACAGAAAAAAAAATAATAATTAAAAAAAAATTAGCTCATGTTCAGCTTGTTGCTTCTGCTGGAAGATTTTTTTTTTAAAAAAAAAAAAAGGAAAGCTGTTCCTGGAGTTTCATGTAACAAAAATTAGTCATTAGCACAGCTGTAGGGGAGAACAAAAGTGCAGCTAATTGAAATACATTTCTGACAGTAACTAATACTGGATGCTAAGGAAAATAATATATGTAATGAGGCAGAGTCAGAGAGTATTAATTTCCCCTGTTTATACACTCATTCTTCAACAATCAGCAGCTGTGAGTTCCTGAGGTGATGGATGTACTCAACTGCATTTAACAGCCACCAATGGACCAGTCCATGATTTTTCCTAATCTTCTTTTGTCTAGTTTTGTGAACTTTAGTCTCCACAGCATCCTGTAGTAATAACTTCCTCAAGTGAACTTAATGTGGTGCAAAAAGGATTTTTCGTGTACTGCTTCTGCCCTATCACATGCATGATAATATTCCTTCCTATGATCATAATGATAGTATATCACCCTATAAAGACTTCTAGGCAAAAAGGTAACCAGAAACTCAATTCCCCAATGTAAAACCCATAGAGAAAATAATCCTTTGGAAATAGTATAGATGCCTTCTAGACATCTCTTTTTTTAAAAGGTAAAAACTCATTCCTTTCTCTTTGATAAATTATATTCATCATGAATTTGCAAGTCTAAAGGATCACAGGAGGAATATACTATCACCAAATCATGACTGAAAAACCATGTAACACTACAAAGTCCCTTGCACCCTGGGTTCACCATATGCTAGTCAGCCTTAAGGTGAGAACCAATTCACATGTCTTAAGTGCAAGTATGTGTGGTTTTGCTTTATGGATTCATAGCAGTGATGAGAAACTTACCTTAAAAATATGTGTGCTGTACTGCTTTTGAGACATTGGCACTCTTTAAGTGTACTACACACAACTTACTAAGTGCATCTTATATGCCAACATACACACAGATACGTATATAGTTATAATACTTATAGATACTTAATTGTATATATATATACACTTTATTGTAATATTTAATAATAGATTTTTCCTTTTAATTCAGAAATTCTGAAACTAATTTAAATGGAGTATCATTCAATGTCCATTACTGCAAGTAAAACTCAATCAACTTAAGGTAAGCAGGGAAACTACTATTTTCCTAAAAAGTTATCTTGAATTATTGCGAGGTTTTTCTTGCTATTGTTATCCATTATTTGGGATTACATGTTTTAAATGCTGGCCTCTTGCATTTGAACATAACCCATGAGGTACTTTTTTCAACATTAATTAATGGTGCAAAATTGCCTTTACTTGTTCCTAAAAGGGATTGGACATACTTCTGATCTATAATTTGCACAGTTCAAAAAAATTATGTCCCAACACACTAGTGGTTGCAAATGGAGTCGATTTTATTAGAATATGCTGTTTCTGGCAAAACAGTTTTGCAGGATCGTGTAATTTTTTTAATAAAAGCAAATCTATATGAAAGATATACCTCACATCAAACTCAAAATAGAATGTTTGGGATTGACTCCTTTCTGGAACATTGTCCTACTTTCTCCTTTAATACCATTTAAACTTACTGATATTTCATTAACCTAGTACATCATGCGAAATATTTGACATTTTTTAAGAAAAAGCTTAACTCTACCACTTCCTACCTTTAGACTATTTAATTTCCCAGATTTATTCAGGCAATATATATCAAAGTATGGCTACAAATGGTATTGTAATTTAGTTTAATACAGTCTCATTGGTTTTTCATCCCTAACAGAATTTACCTTGCTCTGTCACTTGATAAACTTTTTGTCGGCTTAGAGCTCACCAGATGTGGTGCAGTCTGGTGCTGTGCCATTAGATGTCACTCTGGACCATACAAAAGAAGATCAAAGCATGAACCCATCTTCCCATCTGCAAACAATAACCCCAGTTGCAAAACAGAACATACGCCTTCCAAGATTGCATCTTACCTATCTGCCTTCTCCAGTATGTACATCTTGGCCTCCACCACTACCTTCCTGTGTGGCTGCTGGCTGTGCTGACACAATGGCACACACTGGAGAGTAGGTTAGGTGCCATACAGCAAAACCTTAGTCCTGTCCTTTCATTTCAGGATGGAACAATTTCCAAGGTCCACAGTACCATGAAAAAAACATAGCTGTGGGGTGACTCTGGGAGGGCCGGAGGGCAATGCTGAGCATGGTGTTTGAGCTTAGAGCAAATAAGGCAGCAAATGAGGTATCTGGTGGATTGGACCTGAAGCAAACTGACTAACCACGCTACTGCTTAACTGTTTCTTATGGGCTCTAGTTTTTTAGACTTTTTGGTTGGTTGGTTGATTGACTGGTTAGTTTGCAGTTTTCTTCTGAGTTGCTCCCAGTGAAGCATTTCATCAGCTTGTTGCAACCGCGCCATGAGAAGGGGGGACTGATGGCAACTTTGATATCTGGGGAAGCAATAGCAGTTGCTAGGTGAGGCCCCCCCACATCCGGATTCTGTTGATGCTGAAACCCTGAGGGGGAAAAACCCCACATATTGACTTCTTGTGGCAGCAGAATCACAGTCTAACTGCACTGAAGGTGTTTGTTACATTCCCAATCTTCCAGGCTAGGGTGTCATGGTGTTTTATGTATAAACTGCTGTGAGCAGAGCTGCCATGCCAAAACCAGACAAATTTTAAAAGTCCCCAGACTTCCTGTCGACTTGATTGTATTGCACACAACAGCTGTGGAGTTTTGGGAGCATTGTGGAATTTCAGCCAAAGAAAAAAGTACTGCTTGGCTTAAGACTTGCCCATTGCCACATCGTTCCACTAATTCTAAGCAGCTCACAAACAGTCAAAGGTGGGGTGTCTTTGAAGTACCTTGTAATCTAATAATATATATGTCTTTTTAGGCAGAGCACCTCATATGTCACAGCAAGAGAGGGTTGGGTTAATTTAAAAGGAAATTAAAGAAAGGATTATAAAATCCAACAGGTTATTAAAGGTTCTGCTTTCTGATGGCAGAGGCATTAGACTGTTTTAGAAACCATACTGCATACACACAGAGGTGGAAAGCTGAAAGAATAGGGGAAATGAATATAAGTTCTCATAGCCATGTATGCAAAATTCACTTTGAATCAAGTGAGAAGCATAGTATTGTCAGACTGAGAGCTCACATACCCGAAATTACAGCCCTCATTGGCGAACTTAGCCCAGAAACCAGTTACACAGGGAAGCTCTAGAACAACACCTCCAGAGACGGGGATCCAGAGCATGAGCTCCTGGGGTCACATCACATGGCTGTGCTGTTTTAGGAGGTTCCCAGTGTGACTAAGACAGACAAACTGAAAAACCTGAACGCAAACACCAAGGATGCAGGAGTGCTGCAAATGTTACCAAATATTACCAAGTCCAGCCTGATGTGTAAATATTGACCTGATATCAGCATCAGGTGAGGAGTGTTCTTTTGATATGAGTAAAGCATTTCAAACCAAGGCAATTTCAAACTGATGTGGCAGGAAACCAATACCTTTCAAATTTGGACTGTCACCATCACCTTCACCGTTACAAGGAGCAAGATGCTGCTCTGAATTCTGGAAAAAGTAATTGCTGAATTTGCAACACAGCTGTTGTCCTGAAAACCTCCTGTATGATTCACATGGTGTTCTTGAAGGATCTGATGTTTGTCTGAGAGGGTTGTTTCTTAGCCTGCAAGACAGTGAAGTGTCTCTTTTTGTCCCACCTTCATTCTTTTCAGCAATGTGAGACAAGAAAGTGAGCATTTTCTTCCTCATTATACACTTCTGAGTGTCAACTTCTTTTCTCATTTTCCCGCATTCATCAAGGGACAATCAGAACCATATCCTGAATCTCTGTCACAGAGTAGTAAAGTAGTAGATAGCAAAGCCTGACATCTCCTCTGCATTTCACCTCATGTGGTGGAGAGAAGAGGCAATGCCATTCATTTCAACACTGCCTCCATAGGACTGAAAAGACAAAGGCTTCCTGTTGCTACCTTAATTTGATGTCCTGAGAGGGTTGGATTACTGTCTTCTAGCCAGGATAGAGCTGCAACAGAATATGCTGATTAGCAAACAGAAAATGGATAAAAAGCAAATCTAGCCTTCCAAATTTTCTCTAGGAAGAACTTCACAGTATTTGCACAAGAATTTCCTTGCGGGAAAGGAGATTTGATCATCTAATTTACAACATCCTGTTCTGTGAAGATGAAATATTTCTTTGGGGGTCCACACATGTGAAGATGCTTTGTTTTTTTGCAAGTGTTTTTGAGTTTGTCCTTAATCTGTACTACAGCTGGTGCATCAGTGTTATTTTACAGGTATTAAAAACATTCAGCAGGGTAGCTGTTAGCTAAGGTTTCACACTCTTGATAACAGATAGCAGATGTTCCTCATGGTAGCAATGAGAATAGCAGCTGCCTATGTTTTGGAAGAGACAATGAAGAACTTGATCCACACTAGTGTTTGGAGAGAGCTGATCTTAGGGCTTCTGGCATACCTAACAAGTTTTGAAAAAACACTAATATCTCACGGTCAGAAGATGATGTTAAAAAGCATTTATCTTGCTGCTAACATGGGTCTGGCTGCTAATTTTTCCACCTTTGCAAGGTGCATTTTGGGTAAGGGCTTCGGCAGTATATCTATTCTGTTGAGAAACAGCTAATGAGCCATATACAGAAGACAGAGGAAATGTATTGGTGCAGCAGGGAAGAGGAATTTGGGAAGCAGGAATGGAAACAAACTAATGCATAATTTCAGCTCAGTAAAAGGGAAGAAAAGAGACTGTGCTACTTGATTCTACTTTACTCAAGCTGCTGCAGAAGACACGGATTGTGCAGGGTTGCACAATGCTCTCAGGGGACGCTCAAGCTATGGCATGGGGCCACGAGCTAGTAATGCAATTACAAACTGGCTGTGCCAGAGCAGTGCTGGGGCACAAAGGAGCTCAGGGACTTCAACAGAAGGACACTCCCACAGTCCTGCTAGGACCCGAAGGAGTTATCTCTGGACACATACTGCGCTAAGGTAGCAGCTGCCTCTGGATCTCCAAAACAGCAGTGCTCCCATGGTTAGTGAGAACAGAAATAGCAGGAGTCTGTCCTGAGAGTGAAGAATGTCAGATCTGAGAGAGGAAGAGCAAACATGCAGATAGGACAAGTCACCAAATCCAAACTTGAGCTGAGTAATTTTTGGAGGTTCAATTAGTATCTTAAGTGACTTCAGATTTCCTCTGTTTCTCTCCATGTCATTCTGAATTTCTAATAGTGTTACTGATTTTTTTCCTACAATCATTCTTAAATATCTAACTATGGAAACACTTCCAAAGAGACACTGCAACTTCAAACTGCTTCCCTAAGCTCCAGGTTCAATTAACAAAGTGAGGCAGGCAGTCAGGCAAAGCCTGGACTGAGATCTAGAAACATCTGTGCCTTGGTGACCTAAAAGTGATTATTACATTGCAGCAGTACTATACTTTTCTGGTTCTGACACGAATATGTTTGGCAGTAACTGTGTACCACTGCATCATGGCCTGTAGTGTTTAATAAACATAACAATTACAAAAGCCCCCATGTGAGGGGTAAATACTCCTCTGAAATTCCTTTGCCAACCTTTTGGCACTAGTATTTGAGAGAACACATATGCCCACAACACCAAACAATTACCACAGCCAGTGGAACAAGAGCACCAGCAATTCTCACAGTTGTTCTGCACCCACTCCCAATGGCAAAATGTCTGTTGTCCACAAAACAAACCTATTATTAGGTGTATTACGCTTATGCAGCAAGCTTTTGGAAGCTGGAGGGGTGCTATAGGGGTGGCTTCTCTGAGAAGCTTGAAGCTTCTCCTTTATCTGACATAGCCAATGCCAATCGGCTCCAAGACGGACACACTACTGCCCAAGGCTGAGTAAATCAGTTTGTAGTTAATATCTCTGTAATTACATATTTAAGATGGGAAAAAAAGTATTGCACTGGGGTAATTGTGGACAGAGTAAGAGTGAAAATATGTGGGGGAAACAACTCACAGAAGGAGGGAGAGGAGGTGCTCCAGGCACCAGAGCAGAGATTCTCATGCAGCACGTGATGCAGACCACAATGAGGCAGGCTGTTCCCCAGCAGCCCATGAAGGTCAATAGCAGAGCACAGACTCACCTGCAGCTTCTGAAAGAGCCCCAAAGAAGCCTGTGACCCTGTCAGAAGCCCATGCCCCGTGCAGGCTTCTGATAGGAGTTGTGACACCATGGGGCACTCCATGGGGTAACAGCTTGTTTCTGAAGGACTGCACCCCTTAGAAAGGGACTCACGCTGAAGCAGTTAATGAGAACTCCAGCACATTGGAAGGACATACTTCAGAGAAATTCATAGAGGACTGTCTCCTGTGGGAGTGACCCCATGCTGTAGCAGGGAAAGGACTCCTCCTCCTGAGGAGGAACCAGTGGCAGAAACATCTCATGGCCTGACCATAACCCCCATTCCCCAACAACTTGAGCTGCTGTGGGGGAGGAGGTAGAGAATCGGGAATAAAGTCAAGCTTGCGAAGAAGGGAGGGGTGGGGGGAAGGTATTTTTAAGATTTGTTTTACTTTGCATTATCCTAATCTGATTTTGATTGGTAATAAATTAATTTCCTCAGTTTGAGCCTGTTTCAACTGTGACAGTAGGTGGTGAGTGATTTCTCCCTGTCCTTATTTAAACTCATGAGCCTTTCATTGTATTTTCTCTCCCCAGTTCAGCTGAAGAGGGGAGTGATAGAGAGGCTTTGGTAGGCACATGGCACCCAGATAGGGTCAAACCACATCAGGAGACTGTTTTACATCCAATAGGTCAAGCTCAGACCAAACTTAATTTTTCAAGCTGGATTCAGGTATGCTCAAAGTCGATCTGTCTCAATAACTTGAACAGACAGATAATTTATATGTAGGGAGTAAAGAGTCATTATCACCTGAAATTTTCTACCAGTGCCATAACTGAAATAACACTCTAGTATAAACTGTACTTCTCCAGGAATTAGAGAATTTCTCTGCTGTCTCAATTTTGATTCAGATTTAACCTAGCACACTCTTGACACAGGCCTCTGTCAATTCCATAAGCTCCTCTACTCCTGTCCATTCAAGCAAACTCTCCCCAGTATATCTGAGGTTGGGTAAAAGAACATTCAGCGGGTGAGACTCAAGATGCTTATTTTATAGCTGACACAGGTGGGCAGAGTACCTTGTATACCTTGCAGCTAAAAGGACACCAAGACAAGTAAGAGAGGCTTTGTGTGCTCACATTTTTACATCAGAAAGACATATGGAAAGAGAATGGGGCCACATGAGCTTCCTGTGGTGAGGGATGAGATGTTATATATGGTAGTATGTACAGAACATAGTAGTATGTATTTCACACAATACCAAAACCTCTCATGTCCAATTAACTCTATTATATGTCTTTTCTGCAATCAAATAATGATTGAGGATTACTTGGGCATGGATGAGGATTACATACATTACTTTGTATAAGCATTACATGCTTATACAAATTTATAACACTTTAAGTGATTTTAAGAACCCAGCATTTTATAAAAAATTCTAGTTACAGTTTCCTGTTCCCTATCTTTTCCAGGTATTCACATGGCAGCATACTTTGCAATCAAACTAGTCTAATAAAAACTACAATTAAGAATGTAACCAAGGAATCTTTCTTAATAGGCAACTGACAAATTTGATGAAGAGGAGTAAGTTTTAGAGAGGCTGACATGGCAAAGTTGGGCCACAGATAATGTGCATGTGTGATTGCATGTGTTTGTTCACAGCCTATTGACACAAAAAAATTGTGAACAGAAATGTTAAACAAAGCAAAAACACCAGTGGCAGAGGAATTAGAGATCAGCTATGCATCTCCCATTCATCTTCCCATCCTGGAATTTGCAATATGTGCTTTCGCCCATCCCATTCCTGAGCACACATGCTTCTAAGTTTTCCATTTGTTTTTCCACAGCTCGCTAATGACGTGTAACTGCACAATCATCACTCTGCTGCAAAGACGATGATGAATTCAGCAGACCCAACATGTAAATGGAAAAGCATACAAAACTCTTAACTGTTGGTACCAATATGCAACTGGAGTTTTGCAAACCTGCTGGCATTTTGCACACCTGTTGGTGTTTTATAGCATGCTGAAAACATAGTCTCAGAAAATAAGCACCATCCTCCTGCCAGCACAGCTCTTCTGCAATATGCCTAACAGCAAAGAATCATTGTCTGTAAAGTAATTCAGTTTTATTCAGCAGCTAGTTTAGTTAACCTTTACGGGAAAGAAAGAAGTGAAAAATAAGCAAATTTTAATTTGCCACTGCTCTTTTTAGACTTGACAAAATGGAGCAAAGGCTTTATTGATGAGACAAGTTTGCCACCATATTGCTCCACAGACACATTTAGCAATACTGCAGTGGTGTGATGTACACCAGTGAATTCTGCCAGTTTATAACACTGAAGCAACCTCTGCTATGGTTTTCTCACTGACCTAGCTATGGGGCCCACATAGGCCTCAGTTTTAGGAAACCAAGACACAATTGAAGCTCTGTGATTAATTCTTTCAGGGTAGACTCAGCAGGAAAGCACACTCCCAAAGGCATGTTTTGCATATATCTGCTCCTTCATATAAAAAGAAGCAAAGCAATTATTGAAACACAGGATACAACATATGGGTTTTCATACACATCCATCATAGTGAAAGGAAAAGGATTTAACATTAGCAGAAAAAAGGAATTTGATAAGGTTTCTTCTCCCATCTCAGATGTTGCTGACATTGATGTGCTTCTGTGGAGATACACACATCAGCACTTTCTAAAACAAGTCATTTAAGTGGAAACATTTCCCAGTCACCACAGTGCTGTGTGATTCTTATACATCACTATATAAATCTTCTTAACTCACAAAAATATTCCAATTAACCATTGAGGCTAGTGGTCAAAACTGCATTGATCCCATTCTATCCTTCCTAGAAAAGTAGATGCATTTTAAAGCATGCCAAATAAAATTACAGTCCTCACAAGCCAGAAGATTTTTGGCTTGATTTTTTCTGCTTTTTAGTAAAAGAATCCAAAAGGAGCAGGCCTATGAGCATCCAGCAAGTTAAGGGTGCATTATCTGAATGCATTCAATGCTTGTTAGTCAATAAAAGTATATTACCATGCCATCCTCTGCATTGCAGTCTAACCCCCACTACCTGTACAGATCTCCAAAGCAAATAAATATGAACACCAGCTAAATCAGCATGCTGTGAAACTGTAAGAGGAATTCCTCTTTCCTTCCTTAGCTAACTATTTTTGACAAAAGAAGTTTAGTTCTGAATACTCTGCAGACCCAGAATTTGAAGATGTATTTGGCAAGATTAAGATTAATGGGTCTTTAGGTTTCACTTTAGCAAGATATTAAAGCCTATGTCAAACTTTGAGAATAGAAGTAGTGTTTTGGTCTCCAGTGGGACCACCTATTTAGAGTTAGGTGAGTGTTTACACATCTTGCTGAATAGGTGCCCTGGGGCTTTCTAACCTTATGTCCTGAAAACTTTTGCCATCCTTGACTAAGCTAGTCGATACGGTGCCATGAAAGGACCCTTTTTTCTCCCTTTTTTTTTCAGGCATTGGGTTTTGTTCTCATTGGAAAAAACTATTTGAGTTTGGGGTTGGTTTTTTTTCTCTAACTAAACTTTAAGTTACATCTGTCAAGAAAAAAAGAGTGCCCTTCCTTTATAAGGCCTCAGAGTTAATCAGTGGAATCCTGCAATAAGGCAGGAGGAATACTTTATACTCTGGAACTGCACACTGGCATGTAGCTGCTTCTGTTAAAAACACAGTCTTTTTTTGAAGAAGTAGGCTCAGACCTCACACATACCAGGATTTGCTTTGTTTTTCAGAGAAGTGGATCAAAGAATTTTGAAAACAGGAATATCATAGTGTTACACACACACACATATATACATGCGAAGACTGGTGAAAAGATAAATCCACATGTAAATGCTGGTTAAGAATCTGATGTGAAGTGTACAATGTGAAACAAAGCAATGGAACAATTCTCTAATTGATTTAACTTAGGCTTTGACAGATTAATTTCTTACTAATGCTGGACAAATGAAAGAAGCAAATTATGATCCCTTGGACCATAATGAAAATAAAAATGATAAATAGTTAAATCAACCAAATAACAGAGACTGTGATTCAAAATACTTTTTAGTAGTTATGAAATCCAAAAATATTTACAATATTATCAGAAATGTACACATGTAAAAATAACTGCCTATGTAAGAAGAGCAGACCCTGGAGAGAGGGATTACAAGTCACTCAGTGTAATCTGGCATACAAACAAAAAAACGTGGCTACTTGGATATGCAAACATGATCACCTGTATTGGAAAGCTGTTGAAGAGAATGAAGTAAAATGAAAGCAACAATGAAGACCAAGAACCAAACTGGGAGGAGTATCTGCAACTGTACTGCAATGTTGATGGGATTCACATTTAATATTAACAACCAAGAAGAGAGTTTTAAAGAAGATTATAATGAAATCTCCACGTGATGTGAACTTTCTAAACAGTATGAATTATAATAAGGGCAGAAAAATATTGCTGCAGAGCCAACAGAAATCAGGGGGACTGGAAGAAAGTGAGGTTTTCTGCAGAAAAAATACAAGATACAACTGGTGGGAGGAAACATGAATTTTCATCAGGATGCCAGTGAGTGAGACCAATAGGTGTAAAAGAAAGTATTGCTCGATGTGAAAAAAAAACCCCACATCATTCTCCTCAGCTTCTGATGGAAGAGCACAAGGCAGACTGTGTCCTGGCTTTGTGAGCCTCATTTCAGGCAGGCATTCACCTATAAGCTGTTCTTCGTAGGAGCTGAGGTGAAAAAGGGCAATTGGCACTGAGTGAGCACAATCCAGTGCAAGGCTACAAGTCACATCAGAGGAGGTCTGGACAAATCCTGCAGAGGCAACAGAACGATCATGTCTCTGTTTCCTCTTTGTCTGTGCCCCAGCCCAAGCAGCCAGCCTGGCTCCTTCCACCAGAACAAAGAAGAGTTTTTTTGAAGTGATGGGGAAGGACTCTTGCCACTCTTGGTAGTAAGTTATTGATAGCTCCTCTTCAAAAACTGCCTTACTTCTATCACTGTGGGACAGCCTTCGGGTCCAGTGCCTCCCTTTAGAACTCTTCCATCATGTGGCAGAAGCACCTAGCATCCAGATTTGGCATCTCATTCTTAGAGACACCAAAAATAAATGTTTCCTTTATTTCCAAAGAGCCTCACACCAACTTTATGTCCCCAAACACGACTCTCTGAGCATTGGCCCCAGGCCAACTGTACACTCCATGTGCCCCACAGGCACCTCTAGTTATGATCTGTTGTAAACTTAGACCTCTTGCAGTTCAAATTATTTCCTTGTGCTTCAACTTCTTCCCTGCTAATTAGGATGGCAAGCTTTTATAGCCATACCAAATTGTATAACTTTTTTTTCCATTTTCTATTAGGCTCCCACATCTCCCTTTCTTTCTGAATACTGATACCTTTGACTCTGTTTTCTGACTTAAATCTTGGACTTCTGTCCCCAGACTCATCCTGTCTACTGTGTGCCACCCTTTCTGCCTACTTAGATTTCAGATCCCCTCCATTCTCCTGCATATGTCGTGCTTCTTGAGGTCCCCAAGAGCAACAGTTGAGGTTCTCCCATGAACAACACTTGCTCATGAGCCTACACAGTCAGTCTATCTACCCACAGATTTATGGATATGCACATATTTTTACATGATCCAAAATATTAGTTACAAGTTAGGACTTTTAGTTACAAAGATTTCGGTTGGAGGGCATAAACTGGAGAGAGACAAGAATAAGCACTTTCATGCTAAGCTTGTGACAGCCATCAGCAAAGCCTCCTCCCTTCCCTGCAACCCCCACCATTGTCCTGGGGGTGTCACAAGAGAATCAATCTGCAACCCTGTGAAAAATAAACAGAAATAAGGACAAAAACAGATGGACATCTCTTAATCCCGGTAGCTGAAGACAGGATTTTACTCAAGTTTTTAGAATATTTCTCCTTCTAAAGACTTCTATCACCTCAAATCTGGGTTTGTAGCAGAAGATGTGAGAGTTATGCTCTCACTTCCTTTTCCCTATCCATCACCACGTAAGCTATAGTTCAAAAAGTCCTTTTTTTCAATTTAAAAAGAAATTCTCTGAACTCTACAAACAGCCATTCTCACCAGTGATTTGCTTCTTTCTAATTAAATAATCCTCAAGACATCAGATCTTAAGAAGAATGTTTTCAAAGGCAGCTGTTCTGCTACTTAGACAAAGTGCCTGGATGATGGCAATTTACTTAGAGTCACCTCACAAAGAGACACACACACACTACTCTGCATTCTCTGGAAAAAAGTGCTAGCACAGAATCAACACTACACTGTGAGGGCAACATAGGGGTTTAGTACATTTTCAGGATATTCCCAATGGTAGAACTTAAAATTTCCAAAATCTGACAGGCTTGTGTTAGACTTGACTCAATCCACATGTGACTGCAACCACATGTTCTGCACCCTTCAACTAACCTTCTAAACATCCACCAGATGTCGACAGCTCAGAAGATCCCCTTAGGCAGTGTCTCTGCATGGGACCCTCAGCAGGATCGATGGCAAAAGGCCTGTAGAGTAGAACAGGACAACACAGAGGACAGAGAGGCTGCCTGGCACAGTAAGGATATGGGTGCATGCACTGAATTTCTGTCATGTCAAGAGATAGAATCTAGTTGTTTAGAACTTTCTCACTTACTGCCACACATGCTGACGTCAATACAGTCTAAAGACACAACTAAAACACAGACTGAAGCTTATGCAGGGAAGCTTTATATTCCTACACAAGGGAATGTTACTAAAACCACCCTGTGAATTATTTTTCACAACAAAACATGAGCAAACGCAGGAAGCAAACTGCAATTTAGCTCTTGAAGTTGTCTGGTATACTAAAGTATTTTGTGTACCCTGGACTTCATCCAAAGCAAACATTCAAGTACTTTTCTTTTAAACACATCTGGAGGTCAATAAATATTGTCCTTCCCCAAACAGTAATCTCACACAAACTGGCTAATATGCATCCAAAAAATAAGGAGTAAAGTAATTTCTGTGGTCACATGAATGATCTGGCTTCACTTTCAAATCCTACCACAGATTTCCTATTAGATCCTATGTAAAATGGTTAACCTCTTTTTACATCTCCATCTGCCAAAGAGGGTAAATAACACCTGCCTCCTTTCTAGTGGTTTATGAGGCTCTAAAGGGCATGTCTCTACCACAGGTGCAGGCACACCCAAGCTGACTCCATAGAGGAGCACTAATTGTGTTCCTCATTTTTCTAGAGATTCAAATTAGAGTACTCAGTATTCAATTTACCAAAGTGCTGAGTGCTCAGAACTGAAACTGAAGTTAAAGGGAACTCTGCTTGGAA
Source organism: Sclerurus mexicanus (assembly GCA_013396755.1). Taxonomy (NCBI): domain Eukaryota; kingdom Metazoa; phylum Chordata; class Aves; order Passeriformes; family Furnariidae; genus Sclerurus; species Sclerurus mexicanus. The sequence goes on along the minus strand of VWZF01000899.1, from coordinate 2,305,724 downwards.
CAATAAAATGGATATATATTAATTGTATAATAGTAAGTACACTGAAAAATCAGGCCAAAGGCATTTCCAATGGGCACCCAAAATGAACGAGCATTTCTGAAATGAAATTCAGTGCCTCGAGTCCTCCCTTATTAAACAAAATGGCTTTATACTTTTTGGGATGTTGTAAAGATATCATTCATTCATACTGTAAGGCACTTAATAGCTAGAATGCTAAATATAGTTTTAAAAAGCAAAAAATTCTATCTGCAGGGCACAGCTTAAATGACCTGCAGTAAATAAGGCATGGGCTGGAGACTGAGGACAGAAGGCTTTGAGCAGTATCTTTTATTCTATACACTTATTGAGGAATAGACCCATGGAACAACACTGTGCAATAATATAATACAAACCAGAACCTAAAATAAGGTTATGTGAACAAATTGTTTTCTTTCCTACTGTTTTATTGTCTGATTTTGTAACCATATCATTCATTCACTACAGCTTTTTTGTAAAATTTCATTTACCTCAGAATCTGTAAGTGGAAAACAGAAATCTTATTTCAATTCTTGCACAAACCAAGGGCAATGTTTTTGAAGTTATTGGAATTAAAGTAATGGAAATAAAAAGCCAAACCTTTTGGCTTCTGACAAGTGTAAGCAATGTTTAAGCATTTGGATTCAGTATGCTAAAGCTAGGCAGCAAAATAAGGTGTTATCTATAGACTGAGCACTTTTTTTATGTAATTCTTGAAGTCTCGCGAAACTTTAGAGAGCATCAGTATTGAACATTCTTATCCGTAAGACACTAAGAATAGCAGTTTTCCAAGTCCCTATTATGGAACTTTCACTTTTATTGCTAGCCCTCCTGCACATAATCTCATGGTTTTAAATTTGGGGGCGATCCACACCTTTTATTCTTTACCCCAGAAATCAAGTAACACAAGATATTTGTTGAGTTATTTGAAAAGATTAAATTACATCAGAAGGGTTCTGGGGAAGAATATAATCAGTACAACAGAGAGGATAATAAGGAAGCTGATTACAATAAAGATACTGTTGTGATATAGCCCCTTTGCGATTTAACGTATGAAAAGATAAAATGATGAAATAAGAGGAAGAACAAAGAGCAAAGGATAACAGTCCCACGAAAGGGAAAGAGAGGGGAAAAAATATATGGCCCTATAATATCTTATTCTCCTACCAAGTATACACTAAATGGTAGCTGTGTCAGTGACTTGTATTTGGCTGTGTTAGAACATAGTTTGAATAAAATAAGGAACTTTATTGTATGTCTGTTCTAACAAGTGCCAAGCCAAGTGATTTACAAAAATGCTTCACTCCTCATACCGGCACTGCCATTTTGCAAGATTCTGGCCACACGCCACACAATGATGGTTGTTGGGTTCTTCGCCACCCTCCATCTGAGAGGTGGTAGAATTTCATGCTGTCTTTTGTCAGCACTTCCAATTGCATCTTGGTGTTGAACTCAGTTTTTCTTTCCACCTTGTAGATGAATAGTTCAGTCATCCTGGCACTGAGGCATTGCTCTGCACAAGGAAGTTCCATGAGAGGAGTGGGGAAGGAAGAATAGGTATATTCATTAAAGAAAAAAAAAAAAAACAAAAAAAAAA
>VWZF01000899.1:2282472-2302860 GCA_013396755.1 Sclerurus mexicanus | reverse complement strand
CCGCCGCGTCTCCGCCGCCCCGCTGCCATGGCCAGAGCCGCGGCCCAGCGCTGACCATGCTGCTGGGCGCCCCGCGGCCGGGCGGCTGGGATCGCGGCCGGGTGGGCGAGAGGCTGCAGGCGGCCCTGGCCGGCCTCCAGGAGCTCCAGGTGCTGCGGGAGAAGCAGCGGGAGCTGGTGCGGGCCGCCCTGGCCATGCCGCAGCGGCCGGCGGCGGGGGNAAGAGAGGGGAAAAAATATATGGCCCTATAATATCTTATTCTCCTACCAAGTATACACTAAATGGTAGCTGTGTCAGTGACTTGTATTTGGCTGTGTTAGAACATAGTTTGAATAAAATAAGGAACTTTATTGTATGTCTGTTCTAACAAGTGCCAAGCCAAGTGATTTACAAAAATGCTTCACTCCTCATACCGGCACTGCCATTTTGCAAGATTCTGGCCACACGCCACACAATGATGGTTGTTGGGTTCTTCGCCACCCTCCATCTGAGAGGTGGTAGAATTTCATGCTGTCTTTTGTCAGCACTTCCAATTGCATCTTGGTGTTGAACTCAGTTTTTCTTTCCACCTTGTAGATGAATAGTTCAGTCATCCTGGCACTGAGGCATTGCTCTGCACAAGGAAGTTCCATGAGAGGAGTGGGGAAGGAAGAATAGGTATATTCATTAAAGAAAAAAAAAAAAAACAAAAAAAAAACTAAAACGTGTCTTAGGTGATGTCACACAAGTCATATCTCATGCACTTTAATCAAGCACTGCATGACTATCAGTCATTCCTGCTCCATCTGCAGATGGAGACATTCGTGAATACTTGTGCTTGGCTTGTCAGAATAGAACCCCTTCTGACATAGTTCAACTTTGCAAGGTAAACACTGTTCTCAAATGTTGAAGCTACATAAAAACTATTGAAAGTGACATTATGAAAGCAAGGCTTGAGCCCTACTGAGACCACCAAATACTGTGTTGTACGGGACTCTGTGAACAAACATGGGAATCATTTGCCCCTCTGTCCCCCAGCAGGAGCTGGATTTGACATGACTCTAGTGCTTCTAACATTCCTAAAGCCAGAAACTGCAATAGGGAAAGTTAGCTGGCTGCAGCCCCAGCAATCGGCACAGCCACCCACACCAGGTGCTAAGAAGAAGCTACTTGAAGAACAGATGATAGAGCAACTGGTTCCTGCTCACTCAGTTTGTGTACCCCAGCACAAAGTGAAGTAATATTCAAATTAAAGCATGCTAGCTTTTAAAGATAGGCCACAGGGTGAACAGAACATAACCATGGACAGATGGGCTGTGCATGTGGTCGCTACTTCATGGAGAATCATACATCTTTCCTGAAATTATTTCAATCAAGAGTGTGGCACTCAAAAGAGTTATCCCAGGATCTGTAGGATCCAAATGCTTCCTATTTCAGTGTAGCCAGTAGAAAAATTAAGTCTCTTGTAGCATGGGCTCCACTGTGTTCATCCAACTCTTGGTATTAGGCCTTCTTCTCCCTCATTGCATTGCTACAGACCACACATTCTGGCTTTGCTGCCTGCTAACCAACTATCTCTGAAGAAGCTGCAGCTGCCTGCCTTGAGAGCTTTAAATGCTGGCACTTCTTGGTAGGAATAGCACCTCAGTCTTGAATTTCTATGCCTTACTGTGTTTTCACATCCCATTTAAAGCAAATTCTGAGCCCTTCAAATTACCAGGGGGGCAGGAAAGAAAGAGGTCGGAGGGCCAAGCCACATCTTGACCTCACAAGACAGGACTCTCACTTGCTTCCGAAGTGAGAATCAACAGTTCAGTACAGAGAACTCGTGCAGTGAGATCCCAGTTGACTGGTCGGCTTCTGGAGAGCAAGATGAAGAGTGCCAGTGCTGTGCCTGTGCCTGTCAGGAGACACCACTAGCCAGGAGTGGAAGGAATGAAGCTACAAACGCCACGTTTTTATGAGGGAAGCGTTGTTATACTGACGAGCTCACCACATCATACCCTCGCATCACTTCCATGTGCAGCGACTGCAGCATGACAGCTCGGCTCCGGTGTCCGCAGCATCCCCGCTGCTCGCTGCCGGCCGGGACTGGAGCTCTCGCCCCTGCGCGGCGTGCCGCCCCGAGTGCTGCCGCTGCAGGGAGAGGGAGCGCACCCCCTCTTTCTTCGCCGCCAGGGCGTGGGAAGAGGCAAGGGCAGCCCCCCGGGCAGGGGCAGGGGCACGGACAGGGGCAGGCAGGAGCCGCCCCCTGCGCGGCAGTGGGGGGAGCTCCAGGCACTGACTCCGCTCCCCGCGTATCCATCCAGCCTCTTCCCTTCGCTCCCGCCCTCCCTCTCCCTCCCCTGTCCCCACCTCTTCTCCAAAACCGCAGGAGCCGCTGCAGCCCGTCTCCACTCGCTCCAGTGCCAGGCGCGGAGCGGGGCGGGCGGACNGCGGAGGAGAGCAGCCCCTGTCCGCCCGCAACAAGGAGCACCGCCTGGAGGCCACCCTCTCGGCGCTGAAGGAGCAGCTGGTAAGGCACGGCGCGGCACGGGATGCCCCGCTGCCCGGCTCCGTGGGGCCAGCCGCGGTGCTGCGGGCGGGGGGCAGCGCCGCCGGGCAGCCGGACACCCGGCCCCACATCGGGAGCCGCCGTGACGGGACCGGGAGGGAGCAGGCAGGGCGCTGCAGCCGCGGACCCCGTTCTGACCCTGCCCCGCTGTAGAGGCGGGCGCTTCCCCTTTCCCCAGGTGGGGTATCACCTGGGCGGCCCGAAGCGGGTATTGCTGGTAAGCGGTCTCCGTGCCAGGGGGAGCGCTGGGGAGAAGTTGCGAACCCGGCACCACTCCATTCACCGGTGCCGAGGAGGAGGCGATGATAAACTTAATACAGCGCTCAGCTCTCGATGACAGCAGCCGTTTGCATAGGAGATCAAAAGGCACACGGAGCTCGGAGATACACATGCACAGACTAAGCGCTCGGGGGGTTGGGTGGGCGTGTGCGCGCACACCTATGCGCCCACACCTGTGTGCGTGCACCTCTGTGCCCGCGCGGCTGAGCGCCCGTAGGAGCTGAACCGCCAGGAAAGCCTTCATGGGCAAGGAGCACTTTGTTCTTTCCACGGATCGCGTGATCAAAAGTGAAGAATAACTGAATGCCAGGCCTTGTATTTAAAGTGTTACATTGGCCGCTGGCAGAACTTTTTTCTTTTTTTTTTTTTTTTGTGAAACTAAAAAAGAAAAAAATGGTGAATTGCAGCTGAAACGAGTTTCATAGGTGAGACAACAATCAAAAGGTAAAGGGCTTTAATCTCTAGTGTGGGCAATTACACACTTCAGTAAACTCAGCCTTAATTTAGAATCCTTTCCCTCCCTGAACTAGTACAAGGCTTGACCATCAGTTATCAATCAGGTGTGAAAAGCACCCTTTATGGGGAGCACGGGTTATTCGCTCCCCACAGGCAGGTTTATAAGGCAGCATCTTGAAATAAAACAGGCTTTAAACCTTCAGGGAAACTTAGCCACCACTGTCTGAAAGCACAGCAGCAGACGTATCTTGATTAAGAAGGTATAGGACAAGTGGAGAGCCAGCCACTTGATTACCTGTCATTGATAAGTTTAAGTAATGGCTCTACTTTGTTTTTACTTGGTTGGTTGGTTGGTTTTGGTTTGTTTGTTTTGTTTTTCTCTTTTTTTTAACTTAATAAAAGAATTAAAGGCATTTATTGCCTGTCTGGGACTACTGGAATAGCAGAATCACCCAATGACCTCTGACCATAGTGCCTGTACTTTTTTCATGCCAGCTGTTGTGCTTTAGTTACTCTTTTGTTTATATATTTTTCAAATAAAATATTAAAACAGACAATTAGCTTTTCAGGAGTTTACTGCCACATTACAATGCTTTCCAAGGACATGGGAGAAACTAGCCATTAGAATGGAAGAAAAAAACGGCCTTCAATTGCTGTCCTTAGAAATGTGGGAGTCGGGTGGACAAGAGTAACTCTGCACACGTCCAGAGAGGGATGGATTTCGCCAGTAGGTGCCACTGCAATTATGAGAAATGTGTCTCTTGGGGTGCCTGGGAGGGAAGTGTTTGTAAAGCTTGAGAGGAATGACTCAGAACTACATCCATCCAAGGGCAGGTTCTTCAGCAAAAATACAGTTGTGTGAATGCTTAAAGTAGTGATACAAAGCTCTTCTGATTGACCCCATGGCTCTGGAAACTTTTCAGACTGTACTGTTCAGACATACCTTTTACCTTTATTGTTTTTCCCCCCTGCAAATTCAGACATATATTTGGGTAGAGGTGCATACCTCAAAGCTGCCTAATAGCAAAGTAAACCCAGTTGAAAACAGGCTTTTCACAGTCCAGTTAGAAGTAGTCCACAGATCCTAGGATCTCAGCAACCACAGGCTGAAAACTTTCTCAGTGACCCATGAGCAGTGTATTGCAGACAAAACCCATGAAAATTCTGCTCATGATCTCAGGAAATTAAGTTAAAAGTGAAAACAACAGAAAACGCAAACCACAGCATTGCTCAAAGAGTGTTATGTCTTGTTGCTGTTGGCCCACGGAACCATAAACTATGTGATTGCTGCTCTATAAGCTTTCAGATTGAGAAACTCATTAACAATGTAAATGTAGCTTTGCCTTGCAGCGTATCTTGATCCAAGTTTCAAGGAGGGCTGTAGCCCTGGGGTTTAGCATGGTCATGCTTTAATTCTTCAAAAGTTTGGTCCTTGCAACGCAAAATGGGGAAGCTGTGTCAGCTGGAGCTGGCTCAAGGTATCTCAGCTGTGGAAAGAAGGCAGATAAAAGTCAGGCCAGGCTTACTCCTATAATGATAGGGTGAGAAACAGAAGAGCAGAGGCAGACTCAAGTCCCGGTAGTGGGAATGAGTGGAGCAAAGCCATCAAATGCCATAGGAACCATGTGTAGATGCCATTCCAAAATCCCAGTCTTTTCCACAACAGCATTTACCAGAGACAGCAGCTGGCCTTTCTAGCACGGCTGTAGGCACTCTACTGCCCCTAACAGTCGTATTCTTTGTTGGCTCTTTTTGGTGGCCAGAGTCTCTTCCAGCAGCTGCAAATTACTGCAGTGCCAGCAGGGTCAACTCGGTAGAAGAGGAGCAGAGTTAAATGATGCTGCCCACTGTTAAGAGATGCCAAAGGTGCTAAACTTCTCTTAGCCAAATAGTATCATGGTGACATAGAGGGAAAAGAAGAGATGCAAATTCAGGCTAGTGCAAAGAAAGAAGTCTATGATCACTGTCCAAGTAGGTGGATATCAAAGGCTGCAAAACCCAGTATTTTCTCAGCTCTTTTCTCAGAGGACATACTTATAAACCTATTTTTATTTGATTTGAATCCAGTGATTTTGTTTTACTATCTTTTAGGTAATTTATGATGTTATAAAAATGTGAGAAGAGACACATTATACTAAATAGAGGAAAAAACCCCACTTGGTACCCTGCGTTTTCCTGAAGAAAACATCTTTTAAACCAGGGATTTCATATTTTTTGTAATAAACTAACTTCAAGTTTTGTTGACTTGAGTGAAGGAGGTGCTTCCAGAAGGAATTCACCTCACTCTAGAATAAAGGTCTGGGATAGGTGATGCTCATTTTCTTCTGAAACTGGCTGGTTTGCACCATCAGTTACAAAAAGACCTTAAGGTGACTAACTTTTAGATGAGCAAAACTAGGTAAGAATGCTACTTTTTGTGCATTTCAAAATATAGGCAGATTAGTAGAATTATCAGATACTAATCTACAACCAATAAATGTCAAACCCTCCCCCTCCCTTGAACTGACCAAATTATTAAAGAATAGTCAAGTATGATCAGTGGGTTTTGGTACCTTAATTTGGGATGCCAGCTTGTGTTGATGTAAAGGAACTGCTTTTCAGAGAGTGTTCTTCCTTCTGAAAAATGTGTAGTATGGTGATATGCCAGATTTGTCTCCCCAGAACTGTGGTCCATTTATAGTAGAAGTTGATTTGGAAAGTTTGGTCCCACACTGTGCAGTGTACAGAAGTCTTCACAGCTGCATTGCCTAAAGCAAACAGATGGTTTTACCTGCAAGATTTTGTCACATGTAAAATTCATGTTGTGAATTGAGAAAGAGTGTATTTTTGAGTGCTGCTTAGCATGGTTATTGGAGCAATAACAACCTCAAACAAACACACCGGAAAAGTCATTCTTATCCAAATGGTTTGAGGAATGCTTCTTGTCTAGGAGTGCAGTAGTTAACCAAAAGATCAAAGCTATGGAGTCTGGTAAAAACCCAATGGTGTGAGACACCATAAAAGGGTTAAAAAAGGTGATGTAAATCATGTGTGTTGGTTAAAATGCTGTGAAAGCGCAGAGAGAACCTGGAGGTATAATAAATAATGTTTAAATACCTGAGAGCCTTGTGGCCTCTCTGTCATTAATCAGAAACCACAGACTGAGGGATTGGCTGGCAAAACATTAATCATTAAGCAATTAATTCCAGCCATGAAAACAAAACTTTGTGATTTCCTGAGTAGGTGGGATTGAAGAAGGCATGGCATGGTTTTGCTTTTTTGCCAGGAAATAAAGAACTACTGAGGAAACCATACATTCATTGTGCAGATGGGATAAAAAAACCCTTTATTATCCCATTCTTCCCTTCCTTTTTGTTTATACGAAACAGGAAGAGGGGAAAATCACAATGGGTTTTCCTAAGAAGCAGTGAGGAACCTCTTGAGCTTTAATCTTTCCAGATGTGTGTCACTAACAAAAAGGGGCTTTATTTCTTATGTCTTACATTTTCCTCCAGTTCTAGATAAAAGCATGCTAGAAATACCTTTTTTCTTTTTCCTCTCCACAGCATCACCACCCCTAACAGTTGTTTTGTGAAACTTGGGATATCTGTCTGTTTTCTGTTTTCCTTACATCATAGGTTCTAGCAATTTACTGATTACCTTAGGATCTTAACTTTCTTTTCTTTTAGTATTAACAGCTATGGAGAAATGTAAAAATGCAAATACTAAAAGCTGAATACTCCATACAAAAAGAAACTGGCATTGAAAATGTGTACATACTGATTTTGGTTTTCTGTATGTCCTTTAATTGGTTCAAGGGACCTTTTTTCATATTGGAGGTTGGAAATGTTGCTAGAACTTTTATTTTTAAATTTGAAATGTACACATAAAGAAGAATCTTAAAAACATTTTTCTTATGATTACTGAGTGGAAATCAATACCCTCAAGGGCTTTGAGCACAACTTTACAACCAACTTCAAGAGCCCACCTTTCTGTAAAGTACTGTAGAATGGATGGTGAGGTGAGATATAATTAGAAGCTGCCTAAATAGCAACTGGGCTTTAGATAATTTGCCAAGTGCTATGTGAGAAGTCTGCGACAGAAACCAACTGTGGTTCTTTGGCTGGTAGCTAACGCCTGGCCATCTGCCTCTCCAAGCTGACGGCATAAATACTGGGGGAGCAACTGCAGGAGCTGTTACCTCAGATCAGCCTGGTCAGTGATTGCAGTAGGCAACAGACATTGTTGCTGGCTTCTGAAAGATTATTCACAAACTTGAGACACTGTTTATTTTAAATACAGTAATTTTCCCATCAGTATTCAAATGCTGCCTTCTCCTTGCATAAAATGTGTGGAAATATCTAGCCACAAGACATGCAAGGAAAACTTGCAGCAAAATAGATGTCACAGTTCTTGCAGTCTATCCTTTCAACTATAAACACGTGTCATCACAGCCAAGGGTTTTACTGCAGTGAGTATACTGCCTTTGCTTTGTGTGGCAATAAGGTACCTCTACATGCGGCGGTTTCCTTTCATCAGGCAGACAATTCATAATGTTTATCTCCTCCTCTGCTCAGAGGCAGAGCGCAGTACATGTAAGAAAATGTTAATTAGTTGAAAAATTGCTATTCTCTTTAGTGTTACAGTCCCTGCCATAGCTGTAGCAAAAAAACCCAAAGGTTAAAATTTGAGCTGGGCGGAAGACAATATATACTGAGAAACAGAGTATTTTGTCCTTGTCTGTTATGTCAGTCTCATTATAGAGAGCCAATTGCAATAGGCCCTAGCTGAACAAACCACTTCATGAGAATGCAGCTTACACAGGTGGCCTGAATTCATGCATTATTGTTGAGATTCTAACTGTTATTATTCTTCATTTCCTCCTTCTTTCCTCAATTTGTGATTTAGTCCCGTTTGAGGAGACAGGATGTTGGCTTGAAGAGCCACCTGGATCAGCTAGACCAGCGAATAAGTGAGCTGAAATTGGATGTCAGTAAGACCTCCAGTGAATACTTGGATAGTGACAGCCGGCCCAGCTCAGGTAATGTGCGTTTGGCTGTTTATTCTCAGGGGTGTTGTGCTAGGAGAACTAAAGAGTGTCAACTGCTAAGCAAAACTCCCTGTGTTGTTCGGGCAGAAACGGTGCCCCATGGTTGAGGTGGAGTGTAGTCATCTGATACAGAGGAGACTCACAGAGCTGGTAGGAATTCTCCTGCAAAACTGATTTAGTTGGAAAGTACTCATTCACTCAAACAGTATTTTTTCTGATTTTTTTTAATTTTAATTTAAAATGAACCTTGTAGCCACATATAGAAGGAGGAGGAGACAGATTTACTTATTAATTACCTTGTCCAGTGTAGAATGACCATTAGCAAAATGGCTAGAGTACTTAAAAGAAGTGGAGGAACCAACATCCATATTAATGCTCTACTTGAATCCAGGAAGGTTCTGAACCTCACAAAGGCTTTGAAGATTACTGCTATTGGAGTGCTCTGAACAAATGAATGTTTGATCATTTATGCAGAAACAAAACAACTCTATTAAAAAGACACTGAGAAAAACCACCGCAAAAGTTTGCTGAGTAAAGCTCTCATGGACAGAAAAGTACTGGGTATCAGATTTCTGATCTGATTCACAGAGAGAGCTGTACTGCAGACTTTTATAGCTAGGGTGTCTGTTAAAACTGGTTTCTGTTATCTAGTGTGAGACAATGAGAGTAGTTCTTTTCAAACAGAATTTTGCAAAGCCTCAAGTCTTCAGTGAGACAAGGAAAGACTTATTTTTTTTTTAAATACAGCATACAGATTTGCAGCCTAGTACTTAGAGGGCGCATAAAAAGTACAAGTTTCTGTTGAGTGCGTAAGTTCAGAAGTTGTGCACTTAGGCACATGCACATAGTTCAAAAGGAAAACACTTCTTTTTCTGTTATAGAGAGGACTAATAAAAATTCGTGTCTTGAATATATCCAGAGCCTTTTTTAGTACTTCCATAATTAATTTTCAACGATTTCAAGACCTGAAGGGGAAAGATAACCTCTATTCTCTGTCCTTAGACATCCCAGCTATCACAGACTTGGCAGCTCTGATCACAGGCTAGTTTTACTCTACTTTGCCATCCAATCTGTGCTTCTATGCATTTAGCACAAGTTACAACATTGTAAGATGGCCCTATTTTACACCAGTTGCATAATAGTCCCCAAAGACATTCTCCAGAGAAGAACTGGGTGTGATGGTGCTGCACTTCACCCCATCCCACCCTCATAACTAAGCAGGCATCTGCGTGCCCAGCTGGCCCAGTGCCTAAGAGTAAGTATGCGAAAGCCCAATAACGGTTGGTTGAATTAGAGCATACCTCTGCTAGTGTTACCCAAATAAATGATCATAAATTTAGGCTTGTGGCACATAGCAAATGAAGATTTATTGTATTCTCTGCATTTTTCTTCTACAGAGCATGTTTAGTTGCTGTAAGTATGAAATATCCTATTTATTTTAACTCTGCAGGATTCTATGACCTGAGCGATGGTGGTTCTTGCTCACTGTCAAATTCTTGTACCTCTGTGTACAGTGAATCCATCTCTTCCTCCCACACCAGTCTCTTGCCTGGCTCTCAACACCCTAAAGCAAGGCTCAGTGTGTTTGATTACCGACCCAAGTCTGCAGATGAAACTACTGTGCACAGCACCAGCTTCCAACAGCAGGGAACCTGTGTAAGTGATGGATGTCAGATCACACCTAGCAGAGGTGTTTCTGGGACTCCTGCCAGGTCCAGACCAAGGCCAGTTTCCACAGGTAATTGATGACAGAACTGAATGCTTCATTCAAGAGATGGGCAGATTCCTAGATATTACTTGTAAGACCTCATATGCCAATGTTTAATCAATATATAGCTCTCCTTTTCAATAAACAAAATGAAAATTGATAAAAGCCACAGAGCAAAACTGTTTCCTGTCCAACTTCCACTTGTCCCATACTCAGATACTTTTAAATAATAACAAGTACAAGGATGAGACAATAACATATAAGTGGATGAAACAGTAACAAATATGAGGCCTATTCATTTAGAAATGGAAAAATACTTTTTTGGATGCAATAAAAGTGTAATGAATATTGAGATACATTTTTTAATTGACTCGCATGTGAAATCAGAAAACTTGCAATATTTCAAATACCTTGTGTGAAGGTGGAGGAATGTATGAAAGATGTAAACTGAACTCAAAATTTCATATTTATTCAAATTAACGTGGACTCAAACAATAACTGTTTTTCATAATTTATTATGTACAGTTAGGGACAAGAGACTCCAAATTGTCTATCTAGAAAGCAGTCATGAGCCTAATAGTGGATCAAACACAAATTTGAATCATACCTTTAGACAAAATGGACAAGTCCATTAACATTCCAAATCTCTTGTTTACCATCTGTGAAGTGACATCAAATCGTTTCTTATTATGGATTCTTCCATGGCCTCAAAGCAATCTTTTATTAGTACAGTTCTTGTAATGATCCAGTGAGATGTGTGACAGTTCCATTATAGAAACGGAAGCCATAGTGAATATCATTCCAAGTGACGTGTCACTCTGGAATCATTGCCACAGCTACTTGACCTGAGCTAACTGACCTCTGGCTTGGAACAGAAACAATACCTATATGTGCAGACACACCTGAAGAGATGCCAGTAAATTACAGCATAAAAGCAAAGTCTTCTCAAGGCTTGTCAAAGGCTGGGATGAAGCTGAGCTTAATGATCCATGGCTTCTGTGTTCAGATTACAGATTTTATGCCCTATCAGAGACTTTCCTGCCTTGCAACATTTTGCTGGCACCCCAGAGGCTTTATAATTTTTTGGATATAAGAGTTAGACTAGCCAAAAAAGGAATACCTGATATTGAGTAGGGGTGTGGGAGAGAGGCTACAAACCTCCTTCCTTTTTCCACCATCATCCTTTCTTCCTGGCTGCAACCTCCTACTTCCATCAGTATGAGAAGCATAAGTAGCGAGGTAGTAGTGGGTGTAGTCTTGAAGAAACAATTCTTACAATGTTGACCACATTGCAAGAAGCGAAGCAAGATGTTACTTCAGAAAATCATCATTTGGAGAGGGGAAGAAATTTCTTTCACTCGTTAGCTTGTTCCCACAGGTAACTGCAGGTACCAATTGCCATTTCTTTCAGTGGCAAGCAGAGACCTTGTTGAGACACCACAAGCACAGCTTTCTTTTGACAGCTTCTCTGTTTGTTTGCACAAGAGAGCACTATTACACACTGCCAGCAATTTCCTAAAGAATTTTCATTATGAAATTAAGTTGTTTGAGAAATCATCCTCCTAATCTTTGCTGTAGCAGGTCTCTGAGTGCCTTAGGTAGGACACTACAAACAACCCCTAATTTTGGAGTCTTTCGAAAGCTTCCTGTCACAGAACATAAATAGCCACTGGTTGTGAATTATGTGGCTGAATTTGATGGTTAGATTTCATGTTAGCATGAAGCAACCAGGGAGTTGGTTAGCTGAGGATTTGTTGGCACTGAAGTCTGCATTGTTGAACCAAAAAGTCCAAGCTAACAGTTTCCAGTATTATTGATCCCAGAGGTAACACAGCACTATAATGCTCTATTGGATCATGGGTCTGGATGAAACAACCTTTTCTTACACAAGAACACAGCCTCTCCTCTCTGTGCGCAGGAGGTGCTTCTGAGATGAACGTGCAGCAGTCAAAAGTAACTTACAGAAACCTTGAGAGTACACCAAAATTGAAGAGATCTGAATTGATGGCCATAAATGTCATCTCTGAGGACTATGCTTCCCACCTGCCTGAGTAGTTACCCTTAGGTTTTTTCCTCTCTCAAAGTAAAGGTTCTTTAGTTCATTCTTCTACAGCTTCTTTTCTAAGAAATAAAAAATAGTCCTTTATTTTTGTTTAATTGGGTTCCTGTTAGCGTATGACATTTTAGAACATTTTTATATATGCACAGATCTTCTTTCATCCAAGTAGCGCAGTTTAAATTTTGTGCAAAGGTGAGAGTTTTATTATTGGCATTAAGAGGTGTTCTAATCTCTGTTATGCTTAGGTGAATAAAAGCTTTAAAGTAATTCAGTGACCGTGGAAGACTGAAATTATTTTCTTTATTCATGCTACTGATTTTAGTAAAAGCCATCACATCCTTCTGAAATTTTTAGCATGAGCCAGTGTGAATGTAATTGTCTGTGATTTAATTAGTTTGTTTATTTTCACCCACCATGTAGGTGACTTGGAGCGACTCACTCCAGCAGATGCTAGATTTCAGAAAGAGATGGATCCCAAATCCTTGTTGCCTCTGTGCCATAACGGAGACATGCACTTGCTCAGCGTGGACCCCAAATTCCAGAATGACTTAGTTTCCAAGAATGGCATTGATGTGTATCCTTACCCAAGCCCCCTTCATGCGGTGGCTTTACAAAGTCCCCTTTTCTCCTTGGTGGGGACATCCCCAGAATCAGACTTCCAGGCTCCTCCCAGTAAACCTATGCCTAGTGCAATGGGTCCCAGCTTGATTAGGACTAGGCCAACCACTGAGGCCAAGCCAGGGGGTTACATCAATAAATTACTGCAGCTGACAAGATGCAAAGGGAACAGTCGGGCTGATGCCAGTGAGCGGGTTTCAACAAAGAGCCAGCCAGCCTCAGTGCACCAGAGACTCATTATAACCCCCAGCGCCGGTGGAGTGAAAATTAACAGCAGCAGTAGCCAGCTGGAAAAACAGGCAAGTTCTCTGGAAAGTAACAAAGCTGAAGGGAAGCTGTCGAGAGAGGTGCCAGAGGGGGAATGTGCCAAGCAGCAGGAGACCATGCGCTGTGTGAATGAAGAACAGCCATCCACTCGGCCTGACACAGAGCTATCAGCTGTGAGTAGTTGTTATCCTGCCAAGTCAGCAGCAAGGGACTCTCCTCTGGCAGAAGCAGCAGATAGCAGCATGGAGCACAGTTCATCCTACTCACAGCTGTGCCAGGATGACTCCAGCCCAGATACCTGGAATGCTAAAGCTGCCCCACCTAGAAAGCTGCCCCCCAAAAGATGTAGCAATGCCAAATTGGGTAACACTGGGGGTCATGAGCGAGTGGCACGAACTGAGTTTGTTCATGCTCAGTTCGTCCCTGCAGAATCCCACCAAGTCCGGGTAAAGTTTGCCAGTTCCAAAACAAAGGCAGTGAAGATAAAGAGGAGGAACAGTGAAAAGGTACCGCGGCCTGGGAAGCAAGCCTTCTGCTTGGAAAAGGTAAGAGGGTCCCATGGGACCTCCAAGCTGCCTGCTGAGTGGAATCATCCCCAAAGACCACAAGGAGTGAAGAACCTTGTGCGCAGACCTTCGTACTCTGGTGACATGACAGGCAGGTCATGCTCAGAGTCTAGTCTGTTCCCTGTGCAGGTCAGGCTCCCCACCGTGCCATCCGGGCCAGAGCTCTACGGAGCTTCTGCCAATGCGCTGTATTCCCTCGAAGCAGCTTGCGTAGACACAGCCAACAAAAAGAAGCAGCGCAAGTGGCAGTCCACAGTGGAGATCTCTGCCAAGGCCCACCTGGCAAACTTGTCTCATAACTTTGGCCTGGGAGCACCAAGGCAGCCAGCAAAGAGAGCTGGTATCCTGCGCACTGTCAGTATGAGGACTCGCTCCAAGAGTCAACGTCATGGAGATTATGCCAAAAGTGAGTCAGACCACTCCGAATACTCTGCAGAGTGTGCTTCCCTCTTTCACTCCACCATTGCAGAGACCAGCGAAGGGGAGGTCAGTGATTTCACGACTAACCGTTTTGGGGACAGTGAGTCCAGTGAAAGTGATTCGGATGGCAGCAGTAACAGTAGCAGCCTTGCCCTTGACTATGATGAGGGGGATGAAAGTGACCTGATTTGGCCTGAAGGTTCAGTCAGGCATTCGGGGGCTGCCCAGGCCTCTTCCAAGCCTCTCCCCCCGGTGCCCAAAATTTGTCGCATCAAAGCTTCAAAGGCACTAAAGAAGAAGATAAGGAGATTCCAACCTGCCTCTCTGAAGGTCATGACCATGGTTTAAAGGAGAGCAAGCATCTGTTTCTTATAGTGAGATATCCCACTGGGTCTCATTTGCAAAACAAAGGAACCCATGTGCAGCGAAAAGGACTTGCTTAAAAAACTGTGAAAAATCCCTAAATCTACACAAGTGATCTTGTTTATTAATGCCTGGACATAAACATCACTGTATCTAATTCCCTCTTTTGCCATTTATTCTGTAAATATGAATCTCTGTGTATATTATGTGATGCCTTTTTTTACTATCCAGAAGGGTCACCATGGTGAAAATGAAAACATCCTCTGCCATAAGATTTTACAGGCAGGCCCTTGGTGGTTTGTTAACCATATGCACCCACAAAATCAGTCCCAGACACAAAGGCTTCATAAGAAGAAAGTGTACTTACCTCTTGTGAGGAATTCTTTGCAGTCTGAAGTCTGCATTAACCATCTATCTGTCATTGTGGTCATATGGGAAAGCTCTGTGTTCGACATAGTTTTGCTTTCTTTGAGATCAACCATCCCATACCTTCTCCCAGACGTAAGGAGGACAAGTCTGTTCTTCCATAAAAATGTAGTATATTTAATCAAGAAGGCAAATATATTTGTGAATGAGAACAAGACTTCAGTTTGTTTCCTTTTCTCAAAACTGAGAGTATAGGGTTGATTTTTCAACCCTGCTCTTTATGATGTTCCATCTTATTGTTCATTTGTTGAATGGATGAAAGAACATAAGGGCTCCGTGCCACAGTATATGAATAGCTGGGACTGAAATTATAGCTTTGCCCCTGAAATTGCAAACTCAATAAATACTATTTAATGTACTTCTAAAAATTGTGCTTCTCTGACTTTGATGTCTTAAGAAGATTATTCTGATCTTTAATGTCATGTCAGGAATGCAGAAGAGCTTTTTTCGGTGAAACAAATCTGTGTTTTTGTGATCGCTGTGCAGAGGTGTTCTTTTATATTTTCAGAGGATCACTGTAGTTCAGTCAGAACCAGGGTCTAGTCACCCTCTACCTCACGAAACTTGAGGTTAAAACACCTCCTTCTGAATGAGGGAATTTGAAAACAGCATTTTTATTGAAGACAGCATAGTGTTTCAGTGACTCACTTAAATTGATGCAACTTTGTCACAAGACACTCTTAATTTAAAACATGTATTTATGTATACATAATGTGTTTTGAATTCATTTGAGAGCACCAATGTGAAGCTTTGTATTGGTGTCTAAGAAGTCAATTTTTTGTGTTCATACAAGCAGTCCCAGTTCTTTTCTCTGAGCATAGCAATCTGGAAGCTGAGCTGAAGTTCGCCCTGCATTTACAAAAGAGCAGGTATTATCCTCCTGCCCTGTTTCAGTGCCCAATCTGAATACATTCCTGGCCTAGGGGACATAGGCATTACATCATTCAGCTGCCTGTATTGGGTCTGAAACAAAAGGCAAGTGCTTTGCAGAAACTGGGTAAAAGAGTACTTGTTTACTCCAAGGATTCATTAGCAAACAGAAGTATTGAAAGACTAAACTTTTACCCAATGCCTTCTATTCTTTGGAAGCTGTGTTTTGTTTTTAAACCACTGTTTTCAAACAATTTTTGGAAAATGTGAACAGTAAAAGTTAAGTCATTGAATTCAAGTATTCTAGCTAGTGCATAACGTGATCCTTACTTTAACTAGGAAAATACTGCATTTTAGTGAGTGGACTATGTTTAAACACATTCATGGTTCCAAGAGTATTGGATGTAATCACCCCAGTAGGATTAATGGGTGAATTTCACAGATATTATGATGGTTTCTTGTTCAGCATGTCTAGCAACAGAATGAACAAAATAGTGATTTATGCTTTATTGACTTTCTACACTATAAAAGAATTTTTTTTTCCATTTACACAAAAGGTTTTCATTTGGGGAAGTGTGTCAAAAGTTACATATGATCCTTTAATCCATGGATTTTCTGCGTTGGGGTGGGGTTTATTGGTTACATAGGAATTTTGAGGGTGTTCTTTTCATGAAGGAGGAAATTGTTTCTAAGTAGAAAACTGCTCTGCGTAGGAGCGTTCTGAAACCTGGTAAAAACCACCACCCAGTAGCTCCTTGCCTTTTTATCAGAGTAAGCTCAAACAATAAGTTTGTGGTACCACAACTCAGTAAATCCCGCTTTAGGGCTGTTAATACTTCGTCAGAAATGTTGCCAGACATATGATGAAAGTGCTGATCCAGAATGAACTCACGCTGCCAATTCAAATAAAGAAAAATGATGACTTAATTTTGTACTGACAGGTTTTATGCCAGGTGAGGTATCACTGCCTCTACAACTCACACTTTCTGCCAGTTCAGATATTGTCTCTCCTCCTAGAGCCAGCATAAAGCCAACATAAAAGCATAAAGCTGGCACAAGTGTCATCCTGTGCCTTGGCTGATTTGACAGAAACATGATTATGTGCCCATACTTGATCCAGGGGAAACCTGTGGTGCTGAAGAACCCCAGCAATGCAGAGAACCTGCTGTTAGGTGCTGGGCCATCACCAAGTGAAGTGATGCTACTGAGCTATGACTTTTTGACAAGGGCAGAACAGCTAGTGTTACTTCTCTGTACTCCAGGACATTGTACCTTCTCCCTAACACTGCCCTTTGGAGACACTGCTTTCCTCTGCTGGAGCAGAAACTGTGTTTGGACCAGAGCTCTGAAGGGAAGAAGTAGAACAATGCAAAGGAAGGCAGGAGACTTGGATGGATGATAGTTCAGGTATCCTAGCACCAAAAATACGATAATAGTTCAGTTGACAAGTACACTGAGACCACTGGGTATGAGTGTGATACCTCTGTACATTAGAGATTGAGCTGACAGCATCCTGGAGTACCTGCTACCTAAGCAAATAGATCTGAAATATATTAAAATCAAAAAATGTCAATAAATACTCTGATGTACTATTCTTTTGTGTGTGTGCTAAACACCATAAAGCATCTTTCAGCTCCACATGAAGCCTCATTGTAAAAATAAGGGATGTCCAGCCTTACTCCTGATCATGGACATACAAAAAAGAAATATTCACTGTCTGTTTTCCCTTCCAGAAGGAATCCACAAAATCTTTTTACCTCATGGCATCTTCTACTACGAAGGCCCAGGAGAATGCAAAAAATGTTAGTTGGTGATTCAATTAGAAGTCTAGCACCAAACCTGATACACTTTGGGAGTGAGAAATTTAGCACTTTCACTGTGACTTGATTAGCAAGTGTATGGCTGCTTCAGAGCAGCTTTATGCAGCATCTCTGTTGCAGTAGCTAACATCTGTCATCATCACTCCAAGCCTTAGTGAATCAAAATCATCCACTGCTGAAATCTGTGTGCCAGATCAGCAGTTTCCTTCTGTCATAGGCAGACATTTACACTATAGTGTAGGAGCAAATTGCTCCTAAACCACAAAGGAAAGGAAAGAAAGTAGAAAAAAGAGAGAATAGAAAGGGAATTAAGGAAGCTTTAAGAGCAATTTGCAGAATAGATCGTAATTATGATTTTTAAAACTTCTTTAATCCTTTTATTGCTCAAACAATTTTGGAACTGGATAATTACTAGCCTTCTTGGCCTTGACACAATCTTAGATTTTCAAGTCCACATCCATTACCCAAACCATGGAAGAGTGAGAGAACTGCTGTTTTGTTGGAAGCACCATCCTTCAGACCAGACCTTTGTTTGAAGTGACTTCTGGTCAGGCAGGGCACTGGTCAAAAGAAAGGCAGTTTTCATGTGGTAAGCCTCAAAATTAGCTGTGGATGATTCACATGCTGGTGAGCTTGAGCCAAGTGGACATTTTCAGGCTGTGTTGGAGTCTTGTGTCTTGTTTCCGATCCTAATTTGAAGCTCTGAGGGGGTGAATGAAGGTGAGAGGTGCTTCAGCTGCTGCTGAAAGGCAGGTGGTAGTGGCAGCCCATTGGGGAGTGAGTTGCTGCCAGCAGGACGAGGCAGGCTGAGGGCACCGAAGGGCTCTGGTAGTTCCAGCCCCACCAGCCTTTTTTAGCTTTTTTACAGTCTTGCTAGGACTGTAACCCAGCCCCACCACTTCTCATGTGGCAGTGCTGGGATTTGTATGCTACACTTGAAATATAGGTCACCAGCACCCAAAACCATGGGTTAATCACTCCTGAGCTACAAGGTCAGGGAATGTCCCAACCAAGAGTCCTTCCAGACTACCAAGTGCAAAATCCCCAGTCAGGCAAAGATTGCTCAAAAGAAACATGCAGCGAAATAAGGTGTCTGTGACTGCTGTCTCTGACAGGAAACAAGACAAACAGCATGTCAGGGAAGGACTATCTTAGAGCTGCAATTCTGAAGCAGTAACAGTAGCTTTCACTTACCAGCTCCTTTTGAGACAGCTCCTTTTGCTGTGCTCAGTGGAAGAGAGTAACCCAGCTTTTAACTACAGCAGCCCCTCTGCTCTGCACACCACTGCAAACCCTTTGACTCCTGCAGACAGCTGTAGTACCTATTGCTCCTTAACGATGAACTCAGTCCTCCTCACTGAACATACTTCCCAGGAAGCTGCCCTGAGATGAGCAGCTGGAAAATCTGTGTGAAGAACATATGTTCATCTGGAAAACAAGGAGTCCTATGTCTGAAACTTGCCTGTGAGGAATACAAATATACAATTACACCAATAAAGCATTTAGGCAATTTCCCATATCTTATACAAATGTTAAGTTGACCTGTAATTCCACCATTAGCTGCTACTCTGTATGGACAACTACTGTGATACTTCAGCTACAGATGAAGAGTCATCAACAGGAAAATCTCTGCTAAGGTCACTTTTCTGGTGTTTATACTTTCCAGGTTTGAAGCCATCATAATATGCCTAATTATACTGCAATGTAGAACATCAGCAGCATAACAGCTGAAATCAGCAGAAGTCCAGCCTCCATCAGTTCTATTAATTCCATGTGTTATCATTATGATCAAGCCTGGAGGCACTGTTAGCTAATACTGATTTTTTTATTTTTTTTTCAAGCACTGCAGTGTTTTTCCTTTCTTTTCCTATCTCAGCTTTTGTAACTAGGGATGAAGGGTGTCAGATTTACCCATGACACCATTCCTGGGAAGTCACTGGAGCTACTCCACAGATTCATTTATCCCCCTCATGCTGTCCTCAATATGTCAACAAGTGGGATGATTGGCATGACAGATGAAAAATTAGGAGGATTTCAGACCTCACTTTCATTCTTGATTGGGTTGCAGGCTGTGGAAGTAACTGTGTTTATGGCTAGCTTGGCTGGGGAGAATGCTGCTGCCATGTCACATCTGTGTTAGTGATGGATCAGAGGAGATAGGGCTTTGCACAGTGATGGCATTTCATGTTTATTCTGTTTTTCAAAACACAAACTGAAAGAGTATTAGCAGTCTGCTGATTCTGTAAAGCTACAAATGGAGAGGAGAAAGGCCATGGATCACATCAACCAGGCAGCATTGATCAGGCAACATTGAACCCGAACTGTAGACTTACAAGCCCCAAATGAAGAATCTTAGTTTCATTGGATTAAAGCAACTGGATACACTCAAAAGCTCTGTCAAATCACTTTGTATGCCTAATCTTCAGCCCAAGATAGAGATGTCAGTCTATCAAGTTGCTATGAGAAACAAGCATTACTGCAAACCTTGACTCCTGTATTTACATGTAATATTTTCTCTTCTTTCCTAGTGTCCCAAAAGTGACTCTAAAAAAGCAAAAGGTTCTAACTCATGCAATGTGTTTAAGACTCTACCAAACTCTTGTACGGTTTGCAAGATGGAATGATACGGACATTGACTCTCTAGATAACAAGGATGCTTCAGCAGGAATCCAGAAATGAAACTTGCACCCCACAAGACAGGTTGTAGCATCAATAAGATCTTTGCTATTTAACATATAAAATTTCAAGACTCTGTCTGGACCACTACAATGCTAAAACACAAAGAAAATCTTATCTCTCCTAAGATTATTATCTCATTGACTAATGAGATCCAAGAAGTTCAATTACGAAGAGTTAAACCACTGTCTGGGTATGCAGAATTTGACAGAAAATGCCAGTAGTATGGTTTTTTAGGCATTTTTCTCTGTTTTCCGCTTAACCTTCCCTAACCAATATAGTGGGGAGAAAAAAAAAA
>VWZF01000899.1:2142356-2277446 GCA_013396755.1 Sclerurus mexicanus | reverse complement strand
GAAAGAAAGAAAGAAGGAAGGAAGGAAGGAAGGAAGAAAGAAAGAAAGAAAGAAAGAAAGAAAGAAAGAAAGAAAGAAAGAAAGGAAGAAAGAAAGAAAGAAAGAAAGAAAAGAAGAAAAGAAGAAAAGAAGAAAAGAAAACTTTATCTCTAAATGACAGTTAAATGACCAAACATTCTTCAATTCAGGGTAAAAGAAGACAAAAAATTTAACACAAAATTTTTCTGCTTTTGTCATGGTCCAAAATGCAAGGCACAATCAAAGCTCCATTATCCCCCTATATAAAAGTGTTCAGTGGAAAAACAGAGTATGTCTTTAGTAGCCTGGATGCCTACTAGTGCTATATATACTCTTTCAACAGGAAAAGTGTCTGTTTTACAGAGACCTCCCCCCAGCTATGGCTATTCTAATTCCTGCATGTATCTGACCTGTTTTCATACTGTTGGCAGTAGTCTGAATTACCATCAAATGTCTGTAGATTTAGCCAAACATACAGTTGCATGTAATGAACTCAGATTTCCTATCACAAATATCCATGTGAAAAAGGGACTCTAAGCATGAAGTATTGCACCTCGTTCCATTTGCTCGTACTAAATGTGGAAGTAACAAATTTACAATAAAATCTACTCACATATGCACACATACTCAATTTTTTAAGCCCTGTGATGTAATTTACAGTAAAAACAGAAACACAAACTTTGAAGAAAAGAAGTTTAAAGGGGGAAAGCTTATGGACACAGAGACTGAGATTTTACCAGCAGGACACTCCATTGGATGGGCTGAATAAATGTAACAGGCATTCTTTTTCCTTTAGTAAATCGTAAGGGAAATTGCTGAATAGTTTTGAGAGTTGCACTGCTGTGTTTGTTTAAACTCTGGAATGTAATTCGGATATTGTTTGAGAGTTTAAAAAAAATTAACAACAAACTTCAGAGTAAGTTCCTGCAAGTTCCATGAGCTCCTAGTGTACATATGAATGGGAAGGGACAATTTTCCTGCATGCCAGAGAAGAAGGGCAGCTTTTGATGGCAGGTCATTCAGCTATAGGGTGCCACAGGAATTAACTGTATCTTATGCAAGAGATAGCTTCCTCTGGTCTTAAATGAAAGCTTCCACCCCGGGGGGTCTGGCAGGAATCTCAGTAGCATTTCCATTTTGTTCAACAGCATTTGGTTGACCAGTTCAAATGCACCTGTTTTCATAGAAACTGCTCTCTTTGTTCAGTGTACATTCCAGAACAGTTTTAAAAAACACCAAACATGGTCAAAAGGTCACTGTTTGTGTCTCAGTTCTACTCTAAGGAGCGTTAAAAGATTCCGATTTCTCTCGAGTATCCCGGCAGAGCATCTAAAGCATGATAAAGAAGGAGCAGTTTTCTAGTCAGCTTTGCCATTGCATCAGATAGCGAGTGCCTGATATAACCAAAACTCAGCTCAGTCAGTAAGTTATTGTCATTGTAATTATTTCTCAAGTGTCTTTTTTGGCCCCTATTCTCCAGAAATTTCTCAGCTTTTGTGATTTTGTGCTGAGGCTCTGACAGGTTTGTTTCCCTAAACACTCCCATTCCTATATCTGGCCAAACCTACCTTTGGTTTAATGACAAGCTGTTGGATATGCCAGCCTCCCTCTTAGCGCTCCACGAGGCATTGGCAGACTATCTGTGGCTTTAATCGCATAGTCAGCAGGTGTGGGAGCCAGTCTTTTCCTGAAACCAGTCAGGCTTATGCGCTTTATCCCTCGCTTCCTCTTCCCATGTTCTGTAGCTACAAATAATTCGACAAGGCAAAAGTCTTCACACCCAGCTCAGTGCTCACTGAGACAACAGAGTTTGGAAAGGCTGGAGTGAAATTGAAAGCAAAAGTCCAACAAAACAAATGGCAGCAGCCAAACTGCTGTGCACAGAGACCCTGCATTTTCAGGGCTGCCTTGGTAGCTCTGCCCTACCCAGAATTTCTCACGCGCTATGAATGAGCCAGCTCCTGCTCTAAAAGACCTGTAGATCTCAGCCGACCTCAGAGGTTTGCTAAATTTTTGACATCCTCAACTTTTCCCATACATTCCCTTGGCATTTGCCCAAGCCATCCTGTCGCGTGTGGTATGTGCTGTGGGGCAGACCCTCTCTGCCTCTTTGCCTGCATTTACCTCAGCATGATCTTGCCTGTGGATGGAAGTTCTTGCCATCCCAGTGAGCATCCAAATAATAATAAAAACAACAGGGATTTGATGAAGGGTGAAAAGGAGCTGTTAACAGAGTAATCAAATATAGCAAACTTAGATTTGCCTTGCTGCTTCAGGAAAACATGCCCTTTCCTGGAGACACCATTCTGTATTTCATACATTCCTGAACTGCAGTCCCTGTGAGATTTAAAGGAAAAAGAATCCAGCCACAGCCTATTTGTAATAAGCTACTGGAAAGCTTCAGAAACCCCATGAATCACTGGACTTTTGCTCTATGTCCCCAGTGTCCTGATGGCTCATGCCTCACCTATGAATTCCTCTGGTAGCTTTACTTACTGCCACCCTCCCGCTACGGTGTGGTAGAGGGCCGAAGTCCCCAGTAGTTCCATTCTGACAAACTGAGGGATAAAAAAATCCCTTAAAATAAGTCTGAAACTCCAAGTGAACACAGCCTACCCCTACACTGTTGCCAAGACCTGCTGTGTAAACACTAGACAGCCCCACCCGAGCTGGGAAAGAAAGGTTCGAGGCTTTTAATGAGTGTCATGGCCATTCCTTCACGGGCAAACCCAACGCATTCCCTACTTTGTAGCAAGCTCATTGTATGCCTTCGTGGCACGGAGTCTTTTCCAGCGCATAATGGTATCCCTAAGTGGATGCCTGGTTGTTGTTCGTAAATTAAGTATCTTTTGTTTTTCCACCGGGAGTCTTGGAGTGTCGCACTGATTGTCTGTTATCTGTCAAGGCATCAGTCAGCAACCCAGCAACTCTCTGCTGGAGACTGCCCTGCTTTTACAATTAGCAATAAAAAGCTTTTGTCGATGCACAATGATGCTTCTGAGGTCTGGTGCAGGGTTTTAGAAGGGTTTTCTTAATCAACAATAAGATCTAAACCATACATATTCTGTTTGCTTTAACAGTGAACGGAAAAGAAAATATTTAGCTCAAAGAGAGAAACACTTCTACATGCTGGAGTAATTATACTGATGAATATAAATAAGGTTTCAGAACATAATTTCCTACATTTTCGTGTATTTACTCCTTGTCTCTATTAATTTTAATGTGAAATGTTTTGAAGTACAATTCTGCAAAATACATGAATAACTGAAATTGTATTTTATACCATGTTTAAAAGAAACTTAATCAGAACAAGATCAGCTTCCCTTCACCATGTTATTTATATAAACAGCTTTTTCAGAAAAAAAAAAATCAAGCACTTAAATAGACGGGCTGGATACAATTAGGGTCACTTGATCCTTCTCCTAAGCAATATTAAAGCCCACACATACTAATCATGAATCAGTCGGGGATAGCAATGCTAATCCCAATTATGTGTAGCTTACATGAGTGCATTAAAAATGCAATTTAAGGCTACATCTGTCAGGGCAGTTCTAGGTACATTACTAGTTCATGTGCAACATCAAGGCTTCTCATTTCCATCAGCTGCGGTTACAGGATGTATCGATCTTGTGAATGGCAAAATATAGATTATGCAGACCATAATTCTGTCTTTAAAGAGCCTCTTATTTTGTAAAAGCTTAAAATTTGTATTAGATGTCTGGGTCTGGGGATTTGACAAAGAGTAATAGGCTTCATTTTCTTGACTTGTCAATATATTACATTTGTGCCATGAAAAAAGTGTGAGTAGAGTGTGTATATTAGGAGTGTAAATAACAGAAAAAGTTATAAGCAGCATGACTGAGGAGAAGTAATGGGAAAATTTCATGAAGATATCGTAAAGAGGATATATGGTTGGAAGGTGGGAAAGAAAAGTGTGGAAGGGGAAAGACATGGTTTAATTTAGAAAATGTTATATAGAACTTGTCAAAATAAAAGCAATCACACCATTTTTTTCTTTCATATTGACCTACTAAAGAAATAGGTAGAAAAAAAATTTTACATAGAACAACATTTGCAAATCTGGTTCAGGTTTACATATAATCTAGGAGACTGATGTACTCATCTAAAGCTCTGACGGTGGAGACCATTAAAAAAAAATCTGACTTTCATGGAAGAATTGCACAGAAATATAGTTTATTAAGGATTTTTAAAAATGTTCTACATACAATCTGCAAAGTTCTTTGAGACATCTGTCTCTTTTTATGGGTTCCTAGCAAAAATCTGTTGTATTCTGTGTAATAATGTAAAATCAAATGAGCAAAAAAGTGTTAGAATGCTCTGTTGTTGTTCAAATATAAAACATGCTGTTGGGATTATAACAAGTTTTCAAGAAATGCAGCAGCTGCAGTTTTTAAATCAACTTGACTGAAAAAAAGCTCTTCTAACATGGAAACTCTCCTCTAGAAAATATATTGCTCATCCTGGGCTAGAGCCATCACTCATTTCTAGGTTAGAAATTTATATGCACATATATATACACACATGTATGGGTTCTCCATTTTAATACTTACTTTTCAATGACCACCACAACATCTGTAAAAGACTGTTCTTCATTTTCAAAGTATTTTAATATGTAAGGCAAGTTTATAGAAACAAACAAGATTTTGTTTACTCACACAAAATTTGTTTTTCCCATGTCGTGGACACAGGGGAGGAAGCATTTGATGTAATTACAAAGAAAAATAGAATGTCTAAAGCATTCAAGCTGTATATTTCATGCTAAAATCTTTGTCTCAGTAAAGCTGCATGTGAATTTGGTTTCAATTATTATGTTTTGCTTCTGTATTTGAATATGTAAGTCACATCAATAAGATTTTCCTGCATAATCTCTAGTAATTGGCCTTTTTGAGATGCATGGTATGTGATATTAATAGTCAGGCTTCTTATAAAATGTACTCCCTGAAGAATATCCTTTGTCATTATGTTTCAGTAAAATATACTCACACCAATAATTCTATCATTAAATTAATTTCCAGGTTGAAAAGAAAACACTTGATCTGCCTCAGGAAAAGGCATGCAAAAAACCCACCCTAACCGAATCAGCATCAGTATGCCAATTTTAGGGAGCAAAGGACTTGGTGTTCAAAAAGGTTGATGCTTAAATGGGAGCACCAAATCCTCAGACCTCATATGGAAGTAGGCCTGACATATGCAATCTGTATCTGTGACCACCTTCACCCATTTCTTTACCAGTCCTTATCTATCCTTACCTATTTCTTTTCAGCTGTCCAAGATTCACATTCCTTCTCCTTGGCCCATTACTGACGTGCATTTTTATGTGGGAAACCATTTTTATGTGTTCCAAATGAGATTTAAGCACCTTGGGCTGCCCTGGTGCCAGCTAAGTGTGGCTGAAAACTTGCTCTGCAAATTGGTCTCTTTTACTCTCCACATTGAAGACCCCCAAGACCTTGCTCAGCAGGATGGCTCACCTGGGCTTCAGCCCTCCCCTTTGATAGGTATATAATGTAACAATACAGTCCCACCTTTCATTCACATGGCCCGGCAAGGGTATATCCACTTGTATTTCCATGTGCTTTGATGGTAAATACACTTTTCCTACAAACAGTGTGGGTCTTCTAAGCAGAAGCTGTAACACCAGAGAGACTGTCAGCAATTTTAGACCTGATTTTCATGTCCTGGTACAAAAGTTAGATGAGTGTTTCAGGCACTTTAGGATGCCTGCAAATAGAGCCAGATTACTTTAGTATCAAGTGCTGATGAAGCAGAGATGCAGCAGCCAGGCTCTTTACCTTGTATCGAGCAGCTACAAGGTGATTTAATGATGGTGTGGAGGTGTTACAGCGCCAGGGCTGACTTTGCAGCTGGGGTTGCCCATGCATTTTTTACTAAGAACTACCTGAGGCTTCTAGTAAATTATTAACTCAGAAATAAAAAGCAGTTTTTGAAATAGAAAGGGATGATGTTGTCACACCTTTTGAGGGGAAGCCATTAGGCCATTGAAAGGAAATAGATAAGGAACCAGAAAGGGAGATTATGGGGTTTGACTTAGCCTATTAAGAGATCATTATGCTTGTTATGCTACATAGGGTTTCTGAATTTGGAATCAACTACCTCAGTTGATTAAAATGATATTAAATCCACAGTCCTCTCTTTTTCTCTTCTTCCTTCTTCTTTCTTTTTCTTTCTTTTTTTTTTTTTTTAAATCTAGTGTAACAAAACGCCCCCGCTAGGCTGTCATGAGGTTCACAAGAGACTAGTGCCTATGTCTCATCTTTCAGAAATTCCTCTTCCAGATCAATCAGATACTTTTCTGCTGTAAACAAATAACCTCACTGATTTTGTATTTCCTGACTGTAGTCCTCCTGAGATTCTACTGTCTAAGGTTACCTCTGGAGCCAAAGTTCCGGAGAAAGATACTCAAGGCTGCTCTCCTTTGCTAGTGAAATGCTGACTATGAAGAAGTGATGTCTGAGAAAGGGGAAGAGTAGTTGTGCTGCTGCTGCTGAGTCTCAGCCCTTCCCTGCAATCTGGAACCTACCCATGGCATAGGCAGTCCTTTCTTCAATCCAGTCCTGAAAGAAATTAAGCTGTGAAATTTCCTGGATTAAGCATAGACTGTGGTGTTTCTATGATGCCTCTCCTCCTGGCTCCTCCTGCCCAGCCATATTGTGATCCAAAGGGTACTTAAGCCAAGGCCAAAGATCAGTAATTATTTGTTTTGGTTAATTTAATTCACTGAAACACTCCACATTCAGCCAAGGTGATTGCAGTGTCACTCCTGGGTGCTTGGCTCTTCTGGAGAGTTTCTCCTCCTTTCTCTGTTTGAGCTGGAAGTACTCGTGTGATTAATATGCCAAAGAAATTTAGCTAAAATGAGTGTGTCACAACAGAAATTCAGTTTTGGTAAGGTGTGATTTTCCAGTGGAAAAAAAAATAAAATTGCCATTGTCATTTATGGTGAGAAAGGAAGCTGCTAAACGCAACTATGGGCCAAAGTATCACGGTAGTGCACAAGGTAACTTATTTTCTCTGCTCTTTCTTGGCATTTGTACCATCCCTTGATCCTGACTACAGAACTCAGGCTCTGTTGGGATCCATATAAACTCTTTTCCCTAGTTTGAACATAGTTTTCTTGCCTAAGGCACTAGTTGTCTTTGGAAGATGATTCTTTTGACTGTACTAGAGTAGATTCAGTTTCTTTTCAGATGAGTTGGTCACTCAGAGGGAATGTGCAGTATATTTCACAGCAGAACCATGCTTCCTTTACATCCTATCTCATTAATGGAGTTGCCTGTGGGTTTTTGAAAGGCTTGTACCCTTGGGAACACCTACAATTAAAATGTCTGATTTTGTGCTTATTTTTAATAATACTTTCTAAGATGACCCACATAGATACAAATACTTCACCCATCACTGACCATCGATGGCTCACATCTTCCTCCTTGGGAGTAATTAGGTGCTCAGGGCACAAGAAAACAATGATGCAATTTCTGCAGTTTATAGTGGAAGATAATGTCTTGTGAGACTGTGGCCTGTTATTAAGAGATTATAAAATTGAGAAATGTTCTTGATATATTCAGACTACCTTCAGTAATGGTCTCTGACCTTGTAAAATCTGTGAATTGCACCCAGAGAGCTTGCTGGGAGAGAGTACAGCAGCTGTGGCCTGTGGTGACACTTCCTTCATTCTTCTGGGGAATTTATATTTTTAATGTTTTTTTACTTTCCTGGGTTTGTTTTTTTCTTTCTGCTACAAATGTTTAATGAGCAGAAATTGCAATTGCCTTCTCCCCTGCATTTAGACAACTGTGATATTAGTCCTCCATTTCAAATCAACCTACAAGACCAGTGAGAGACTGAATATGTAATCTGCATAACATATCTTTCCTATAATAACACTACATACAGCTTTTAAAGAAAGAATGTTCTTTCTTATTTCTTTTCCTCTTTGTACAGAGAAGATGCAGAGGAGCAAAGACTGGGTGGTCTGAGGCCTCAGGACAATAAGAACTTGTGTGTGGAATTTGAAGTTATTTACAGAATGATCTCACAGGAGTGGGACAATATTCCCTGGATTCAAAGTCCATTCCCTAGCTGCTGCAACCATATCACCATATCATCCCCTAGTGCCATGCAGTGTTTTGCACTGCTACTTCCACAGAAAGCTGTTCAACCCTGGGTACCCCCTTATCACTACTTACTTGGTTTGTACATACATGTCCCTGTGTCAATATTGCCCTTTTGTTTAAAGGCTTAGAGGGATTATTTCTAAGATTTGGTCAGTCTCTCAGTTTTCTTTGAAAAAAAAAGGTGACTGTGAAAGTCTTATTAAAAATAGCCCGGATCAATAGCATTATTATCTTTTAAAGTACACATGGAAGGAGACTTTCCTGCATCAATGATAAACTCTTATATGCCCACTAAAGTGTTTCTAAGATCACTTTTGAGGTCAGGTCAGACTATACTCTATATATTTAGTTAAGATTGTGTACAAACCTTGCAAGGTCAGTATTCCAGCTGTTACATGATGACTTTTTTTTCTCTTCCTCCCGTTTAAAACAAGTGAGTAACAAGGAAAGGAAGAAAGGTTTTAAGACATTTCCCTTATATGCCCCATGCTGCTCTGTAACAGGCAGTTTACAGGACAGGGTCAGGTTTCCTGACACCACTGAACAGATGCCTTGTGCTGCTATTTGGTATTGCATCACCCCTTGTCACTGTTGTCTGCATTTACACCAGTGAGCCAATCAGGACCTGGGCACTGGCTCAGGTAGTGGCATGGGTGCATATCAGGCTTCCTGATTAGACTTGGTCTCATGATGATCAGCCTCTCTTAGAAAAGGGAAGGACATATTGTGGGGAGACAGAATGAGCCAGAGGCTATTCCAAATAGAAAATTTAGATCTGAGCAACCTTTTAAGGATAGAACAGTTTAGCCATATGGTGCCAAGCCATGTGCCCCTTTCCTGGTCTCTTGAATTCACCTTTGAACTATGGCTACTACATTGAACTAAGTCAACATTTGTTGCAGCAGCTAAGAAAAGTCATTCTTTTCTCATTTGTGACCAAAGTTTTGAAAACAGCTGCCCGATTCCACAGTTGCAAGTGCCTGTAAATGCCAGAAATGTATTTCTTTGCCTGGACACATCGCTTCTGCAACCATCTGAGTTTTGTAAAATATTAAACTGCCCCGAAAGGTTAATTTGTGGTTACCAGTGTCTAATTGCAGCCAGAGATGTGGGACATGAATTTGTAAAGCTATTTGCAGAGGTCACTCTGCAGTGTGCTGCCTTCTCGTGCTACGTAAACCTGCAAAAAACCAAAGCAGGCCATGTTACAGTGTGAAGGGTGCAACAATGAACAGATAGGTCAGAGGCAACATTAAAACAACAGTGAGTCGCTAACATCCTCAGCCAAAATTATTCTTCACATCACTGCAGATGGCACAAAGTCACTCTTCATTCTTCTCTTTCTACATAATAGCATCATGCTCTTTAAAATATATATATATTAAGAAAAAGTCATCTGAAATATGAATGCGATTTGTTGGCTCTGTTTTTCTGTTCACCTTTAATAGAACTACTCAAAGCTTATCAAATCATGGCTGAAATCTTCAATTGGATATTCATTGCATCACATAATTCAAGCGTGTGTATTTGCATTACACAGCCCTAATGGTATAGATTTTATCCACTTTATATTCTCATCTTCTCTCACTGATCCCTTCACACTGCTGAATTTTGCTGCTAGTTGCACACAGCAATAGCCTGTGTTTGTTCTAGTGAAGTCAGTCATCCTAACATTTCCAATGTATTTATTCCCTTTGCTTTAACAATATAGATGTTTATTTGAGAGATGAATATTTTTGCAAACTTTCAGCAGGAAAGTTCTTTAATGCTTTACATTTAGAGATTAGTCAAGGTAAGCTAGATGCTCACAAACTCAGTCATCACCTTGTAATCAACTTATCTGAAATTTTATTGCTGATCTGCCCCCTATCAGAATTTCATGTTGCTATATGACATCCCAGTTTTTGGGGAGGGATTATCCTTCCTGTTTTAGAAATAAAATGCCGTGAGGCATGTTCACAGTGTTTGGATGGAAGAAATTTCTCTGTGTCTACGCTACAAAACAGACCGATGGTGCACAGTTGCATTGCTATAGCTCTGGGCCCAGGTTTAATAACCTGTAATTCAACAGGGATGTGAATGATTTGGGGTACTCTCAGCAGCATCCTGTCTGCGGCTCTGCAGTGTCAGGGTTAGGGAGGCTTCTGCCTCCCAGAGAACACCCTTTATAAATATACCTTTTGTGTTTCTTTAAGCTCAGGGCCGTTGTTATGGACTGAGAGTGTAATACAGACATGCAGATGGATGCAAGGGTCAGCTCAGGCTCTAGCAGGAGGCAGCTACTCCATTTTGCATAACTAGGGATAACGTTGGCTGCAGATGGCCAGAATATGAAAGCAGAGCTTGGTGTACTCAGTCGTCTGCAAATTTATGTCTCCTATATGTCAACAAAGCAGAAAGCATGTGAGCATCATGGGAGGAGACCTGTGAGTTAAAAAGACAACTGAGTAGTGTTGTCTGGAAAAAAAATGCACCCAGGAACGAAGTTGAATTGCTTAGCTCAGGAATTCATGGCAATCACTCAGATTGCTAGGAACAGAGCACAGCTTGAGGTCTGGCAAACACCTGAAGGTCTTGTTCTTCACTGTCCTTTCGCCTCAGCCCCCTGTCCTTGCTGCCTGGGCAAAGGCTTGAGCCAGTGCTCTCTGGAGCACATCTGCAAGGAGGGCTGATGCAGAAAAGCCAGGCTCTCTGTGCTGCTCTCTTTGCCAGAAAGATGCCAAGGAGCCTGAGCACTTAGTGACCATCTAAAAGTTAGTCAGTAAAATGAGTATTGTTTATTTAACTGTAATTTTCAGGCAGACATATATTAATACGGATTTATTAGTCAAGACTGTTGAATTTCCACATGGAGAAATTCTCACTGTGAACTGCCTGCAGCATTACTCGCTTAATGTCTACTAGCTCAGTCACAGCGCACCATTCAGAGCCAACAGCAGAGCTATAGGAATGACTGCCACTGATGGCTGGGAAAGCTTCTACCAATGCAGTACATTCACAGACTGCCAGTGAGAAAACTAAAGTAAAAACTCATAGTTTCTGATGAAGCAGAATGACTTTTACAGCAGTTTAAAAGAAGAGCTCTAGTTAGTGCTGCTGTTGAAAGAGGCAGCAAGATTGACTCTGCATTGCTTAACATGGCATGGGCTTGGGATCCTATGCACACTCTCTCCAACTTAATGGGAAAAAAAAAAAAAAGAAATTATGAGTATTCCTGCTAATCCCATTTTGCAAAGAGGTTTATAGTCTGCAGTCAATAGTGCAGATAACAACAGGGACTGGAATTTCAAAGGGCAATGAAAGGTGACAAGGCACCTTCTAGACATCTCTTTCTCATCTCAGGAACCAGCCCTTGAGCTATGGCTAATACATGGTTTGGAGAAGTAGTAGTCTTCTTCATATTGATTCTCTGACAATCAAAATAGTCAAAATATGTTTCACTTTTCTCTTAAGGGAGAGGCAAAAGCTGATACAAAGGGAAAACCATAATGGGATCAATTTTAAACATGAAGAAGTTTTATTACCACTTAAATGAAAGTCTCAGGTTATAAATGAAACTGCTATTTGTCTTCTCCATGAGGCATGTTCCCCCAGCAAGAGAATCTAAACCAATCCAATCAAAATCTCATTCATGAGAAAATAGAGGGATGCTGGGAGGCACTGCTACTGTGTGGTACTAATAGTAGCAATAAAGAGGGTCTCTGGAAGAAGGCAGTAAACATTTGAAAGACCTCAATTTCAGAAAAGACTCAAATATTTCAATAGGAGGTATGTCTCCCTCCTACTTTCATTCAAGTAGTGTTTACTTCAGCTAATGGAAATAGTCTAGCTATGCAGCCGTTCAGTATGCAGGGTGGCGAGTGTGCCGAGTGACAGGGTCAGGGTGTGCCTCATGCCTTTTCCATGAAGTGTCTTTTGTTTATATTGTATTGCCAAATTATGTCAGAGGAATTGTGTGTATGTGTCTGACATCTATGGGGACAGCCTCCTCCCAGTGTGGTCCTCTGCGACCAAAAGAATTCCCTTAAAGGTCAGGAGTATGACCACAGGGAAGCCTCGAGGCTCCAGGACAACCCCAGAGATGGATGCTTTCCTCATTCAACACTACCTGAACCATAATGAGTTGAAAATAAGTGTATAAATGTGTTAGTGTCACTGCTAGCAAGTGGAGTGAAGGGAGTTGCCTCACCTCTTGGGACACTGGGAAAGCTGTTTTCACTGTGGGTTCATGATGAGGTTTTGGGTGGGAGTGGAGAGGAAGGAATTTCTTATCTGCACCTAAACAGATAACTTAGATGAAGAAATCTCCTTGCCCATCTGTAGCATGTTACTTCCAAGGTAGTTTGTAATTTATTTTTACCACTTCTTCATCCAACAGATACAGTGGCAGCCTCAACATTTAAAGGAGTAATGCAATCTCCATTCATATTCAAACTGTAGTATTTTCTATAAAAACCTCCAGAATAATAACTCTCTCATATTGTCCTGTAGCACTTCAGTATGCTCTTCCTCCTGTGTAACTCTTCCTCAGCTTTCTGCCTGAATCGCAAGGCTTTGAGAGAATTTTCCAACCTCACCCAGGCTCTCGACTTGGAGTCTGACTTGGAGGTCTTGGACATACAAAATTTTCCTAAATGTCTGAACAGAAAACTCAGGCATGCAGGCTACAAGGAGTTAGAACACACTCCAGTCATACCAAGATATAAGTGATAGACTAAGACAGACCCACAGACAAGACATAGTCAGAGACAAGTTTGTGTATATCTCCTTATCACCTGCACTGAAAAAGAGAACCATGGATCTTCTTTATCAGCATGCGAGAGAAAACTTTCCCCACCTAGTTCCAGGACTTCTGTTAATGTGAGATAAAATGATGGATCCTTTCAGGAAAAAAAAAATAAAAAAATTGAAGGGATAACTTCATAAGCAAAGATTGTTGGTAAGCATAGACATGTGTACATTCAACTCTGCAAAGAAATGTTTCTTACAAAATGGCTGTGCAGCTCTCTGGCACATTATGTTGAACATTTCTTGAATAATTTGCTAGTTGGTATGTCTGTATCCACCAGCTTTGAGACATTGCATATCAAAGAAACTGGCAAATAATCTTATAAATACATTCAGTTAAGTCCCCGTAAGCCCTTACATTTGGTCATGCTCATACATTGATTCTTGTTTTTAAGATCAGATAAGCCCCTGCTTGGTATCAGATTGGCTATATCACTTCTAGGCCTCTGCTACAGTCATACCTAGGGCACAGCTGAGAGCGAATCCCTTATCCTACAAATGGAGAAATGAGGCACCAGAGCATGTCCCAAAGGAGTCTGATAAATATGGATTAAATTTTTAGCTCTAAATCCTATGATAATACATTACTCACTGTGAACTCTCCCAATTATTCCTTGATTAAACAAATGAGCATCAAAATACTATTTTTGCTGAAGACTGAATCAATTTCAAATAGCATGTGCATTTAAACTCCCCCAGTGTCAACAAACTCTCCCAGTGTCAGGTATAAGACTATCCCTTCCTGTATAAATGTGATTTTTAATGTTAAGAGTCTCTTTTTAATCTAGCACTGACAAACAAGAATACTTCACAACCAGAGAAAACAGAAATGAGCATATGTTTCTAACAGAAAACCGTACCTGGTCACAGGTATGATGGAGCAGGTCCACAGAAATGCTACTCCAGTGCCTTAAATCAATAGCTCTGTTGGATCCGGCTTTAGACATTTCCTCAGATCTTTTGTGATCAATTGACTCCTGAATGTCCCTAAACTCCAAATTCTTTCTCCATTGACATGAACAAGTTGTATTCTGGCACTGCCAAGCTGTACAGAGACCAAACAAATACCTAAAATCTGGAGGGATGCTCAGACTCTGCCTTCCTCTGCCATTTTTTTGAAAGGCAGCTCTACTTCAGCTTCTCAGATCATCTTTGTGATAGATAAACAACTGTTGTCACTGTTTTCCCTCTTAACTTAGGGCACTTTTCTGCAACCTAGGAGACCCCATTTTACTTTCCTCAGAAAGGGGACAAAGGTATCATGTGTAGCATTTAGGCTCTGGGAATCAGAGGAGATTTCTTCCTTTGTAGTAAGTCCAGTATTCAAGAAAAATAGCCATTAATCAGATCAGAAAACTTTAGAGCACAGTGTTTAAAGCACTTGGCAGAAATGCAGCAGGACAAGCCAAGTATCTTCCCTGAATCTTGAGTTCTGGAAACAAGTTCAACCAAGAGGACAGAGTATCTAGCATGTAGAAGTGAGGGTATTCTCTGTCAATACGTGAAATCTGGAATGAAGGTCCTAATTCCAAGTGAATGGAATAGGGAATTCCTACACAGCCCAGGTCTTTGTGAAGTAGAGCCCTCCCTCTGTGGCAGTGATGTCTCTTTTCCTTTAGAATCCTTTACTGGAGCTGTTGGCTGAAGAATCGCTGATGAAAGCAGGTGCCTCCCACATCTATTCAGTGCGCATACCTAGGCACCGACTACCTTGTTGTCAAGTATTCCTGCCTAGTTTTGTAGGTTCTTGCCCCCCTTCCTGGGGTCTCAGCGTAGGACTTTCTGCTCTGGTATATAAATCTCTGAAAGACCAGGAGGATCAATAGCAGTCAAGTTTCAGCTTTCATCAGAGAATGAAACCCATCAAAATACTCTTTATTTGGACAAGGTATCTATTCATTTTGCATAAAGTAGACCTGCTCAGCAGGTAGGTTGAAGCCCTCTCAGGTAAATGTATATGTTGTTATGTAGTGTGCAGACAGTCTATCTCCCTCTGTACAGCATATAGGAAGGTACAGCACCAGGAATTTCCCAGAGTGTCAGGCATGAGGCATTACAGTGTCACACAGGACTGCATGAGCTGGCTGTAAATGCAGATCTTTCCAGGTCCAACTGATTTACCAGCCTTCTTCTCCATATGGCTATTTGCCTGATGGCAACACCAGGTTTTGTTGCATTCATGGCTTTCACTTGTCCACTTACAGAGATGTGGGGATGCTCCAGACTCCTCTGAATAGTTCTGGACAGTGGGTGCTGCCTGTCACAGGCTGCTTTCCTGCTAGCAGGTTTCTGTTTATGCACTGAGGATGAGAGGAGCAGGCTGGCATCTAATTTGACAGAAGTATTAGGGGAAAGAGCTTTTGAAAATGAAGTGCTTTACAAGAACTAATATTCTTCCAACTTCTTGGCAAACAAGAATGAAAAGAAAGGCTTTAACAATTATTGCCTGGACTCAGACAATAACTCCTCCTGGTTCTGTTAGCAAGCATCAGGCCCTCTGTGCCAGGACATGAGCGGTTGCGATACCTGGCCTCGCACAAGCTCTGACAGTGCCTAACAATTACATGAGGGCTTGGGAGCGCCTTCGAGGCTGGAGCACAAATTATAAATAAAGTGACTTTAGAGAGATTTCGATCAACTTTCATGTACTGACACCCTGGAGACAAAGTAGGAGGGTTTGTCTGGCTTTGCTACCAGTTACAGCCTGGAGTCAATCACTTTTGTCAGCCTTTTTCTGACAGAGGAGACAACAGCCACAGGCAATACTTAAAATGTCTTGTCTTAATGATGACTTTGCCTCAGGCCACCTTTCCTCCCCACCACCTCCCTCCACCCCTCACACCCTTACCATCACCCCCATACTCCCCCTCTGTCCATAGGATGCAAGAACTGGCTTTGAGTTTGAAGTTTATCTTTAAAACTCCACTTTGGTGAATCAGTGTTTGGTGATTATTTTTATAGTCCATTTTTTTGAATACAAAGTGCTGTGATGATGTCTGTGAACCTCCTCTTCTGGCCTCAGCCTCAGACACCCATGTGGGGTGCTCAGGTGGGAATCCGGTGTGTTTCTGTCCTTCTGACCCAGGTTAGCTTTCTTTAAACCAGTTGTTAAGTTAGTCCTCAGAGACAAATGTGGGGAATATAAGAAAAGAAAAAAAGGCCTCTCAAGATTTAATCATCCCCAAGGGTAAAGCAGCGTGCAATTGCTAAGAAAGGTCACTGAGGGTCAAGAGGATTCAGGGAGGAAAGTGCCTTTCATGAGGAATTGCAAATGTTTACTTTAAACAAGTATTTTAAAAGTCAAGATCCTGAAAGAAGCCATATGTTTCGATTTTCAGACCAATTAGTCTGCCTCATCTGCAGTTTATTCTGTGGACTTTTGGCCTTTCACTTCTGAAGGCAAGGAGGCTAATGTGCCAGCACAACTCCTGATAGGCAAGGGAAAGCTGGAGCAGCTGCTTGAAATGATTTTGAGAGATGCACTTGAGAATGCTTTTCAGAAATGATACAAAGATTAACTGGACAAAGAAAAGAGGAATTTGACTATGCCTCTTTGGTGAAGGAGAGCTCTGGCAGTCGGCACACCACAGCGCTGATCTCTTTGTGTTTTGCAATACACTTTGATAACGAGAGTCCTTAAGACATCATTATGGCTTTGTTTGCGTATATAATCATTCTGCTTTCTCCATTGCCTTTTCACGAGGTTTATTTGACATTTTTTAACTTCAGGAAAGTGTTTTTCAGCAATCAGAATGTCAGGAGAAAATGAAAACACATCAAGAATAACTGATATCACTGTATGAAGCCCACTAGCAGCATTACATTCCATATGTGGCCCCTGTCAGAATATGTAGCCTCTAAAAACAAGACAAAGCCAATCTGAAACAATTGCCCTCTTCATATATAGGTGTTTCTATTACTGTCTTCACCTGTGTTCACTGTTCACATATACCACAGTCAATGCTAAGTGCCCTGGGAACAGGGACCAGGGCCAACTGCTACTCTTCCTATTGCTCTTCAGCAGTACAATATAGATACACTGTATAAATCAGATGATTTGTACAGCAGGAGTGGAAAATTCCACAGCACCAAGTGCTTAAGCACACTGCACCATGACCATTTCTGCAGCAAAAGTATTCTAGCATTGAGTAGCAGTTTTGGCTATAAGCCTCTTGAGTCCAGGTACGTGAATTCAGCCTCAGCCAAGTTAATTCATCGGAACCCTTCCCACAAATTCAGATGAAACTTAGGGCTGAGAAGAGAGGTAAAGTCCTGGTCCCTCTCAAATCAACAACAAAACAGTGTAGAGCGTGACCTGGGTTTCACTCAGCATCCCACTTTCCTGATTTCCAGTCCTGTATCATATATCAGGTTGCATTTCACCACTCAGAGAAATCATTAGAGCAGGGACAAAATTCATAACACAATCTGAAAGCTCAGCATTTAACAGGTTTTCTGATGTTAGAGGAAATAAATATGAATCACTCATTTAGGGAGAAAACATCTGAAATGTGTGGCTTTCACATTTCTTGGAACTGAATATCTGAAACCTTACTAAAATTCATACTGAAAATTGGAATGTGTTTTATAGGGGAATAAAGGGGTGGTGATTTATCTGAAATATTAAAATTCTCATGAAGCAGGAATCCAAATAGACTGTAAGAAAAAACTGTTTCTTTTCATCCTACTGAAAATTAGAAAAGTACTTGATTTTTCAGTGTCCAGCAAATATATAACCTACCAGCTTCTCCACTGAGAATTATTCTAATATTTTTTTCATCTGAGGAATCCTAAAATCACCAAAGCTTAAAATTCCATATGTCTATAAAGTACTATATGAAAGAACTCTTCCTGTAAAACGGATATTTATTACTTTATAGAGACAGAAAAATGGAACTGAATTAAAGGAACAGTTCAGTCTAACATTAAAAAATACAGGATTTCTAGCTGCAGTTCAACTTAATATTTTACAGAGACAGTATTGAGGACTGAAATGAAATTGAGTAAAGTATGTATTTATTAAAATTCCATGAAATGGATGGAACAGTATAGTATCACTTAGACATAAATACTCTGTTAAAATAGGGACAGATAGTCTGGAAGGGTAAGGAATCCTCCAAGATCTAAAATTTGGTGAATGATTTCCAGCTTAATTGAAAAATTAAAACAACTTATTGCAGAAAGATAATAAGTTCATTAGTAATTCACTAATTTAATAGATCAAGTATGAGAGATTATTTTTCTCCCCAAGTCACTTTAAAATATGTTCTGAAGCTTGCCTAGTTTATGAAATTGTATCATAAATCCAGCAACTGTGATTTCCACTTCAAGGAATTGTTATTGTACAAGCATTAAATATGATGGCGCTGGATGGTGCATTTTCCAAAAGCAAAATACCTTAATGAGTCATCCGTTTGCAACAGACTCTGAGGAGACCTGATGAAGTTCCTGAATGGGAAATTGTATTTCGTACCACTTTTGTTAAAACAGATGTTTCCTATCTTGATTAGAAACATTTGGTAGATGTCTCCAAATGCCTGGACTAAGTTTTACAATATCTGTGGCCATCATAGGTTCAATCCTGCAAGTTGTCCAAAGCAGATCTCAGTAGCCAAAGGGACAAACAATCCTCACACAAGGGTGTCAATTGGGCAATTGGAACTGTGAGCCATTTTGATACAAAAAAACTACAGGAGAAGAAAATGTGAAGCATCAGCTAAATTGAAAAAATAACTCTACATAAATGAATATAAAATAATATGAATTGCAATGTGTACAAATAGCTTGGTATTTGTGATCACAGTTCATGGCTACATTTCTGTTAAATAATAAGTTTGCAAACTGAGATGGTTTCCTCCCTTATCCTGAACCTTTCTATTCAGTGGCAAGAGGACACATGGAAGAGATTAGCCAAGCAGGCTTTTATGCCTGCAGCAGCTTTTCTGTCACCCTTTCATAATCATCAGCATCAGCAAGCCCTGGAGTGATGTATCTGCATCCCTTGGCGGCCAGATGGGACACACCCAACTGACACAGCCTGGACCATGCGTACAGAACCACACCTCAATAGCACAGACTGTGTTGATCAGTCCAGGCTGTTGGATGTCAATCAGCCGTGATAGCCATATGTCAGGGAATCTGGTAGATCATCAGTCTGGAAGAGCAATGGGTTTTCACGAAGTGCAAGTGGTAGCTGGCAGACCTGGGCAGCTAGTACAGTTAGTAGCAACACCAAGCTCCCTCAGTGGTCAGTACTCATGAGCATGCACTAATTTGCACTGAAGTTAGTCATACTGTCAACTAATAAAGCACTCTTCTGACCCACAGCTCAAACTGCTTTACAGATACAGCAATGCTATCTCATTTTACTGAATGAGGCGTGTAAGATATGAGGAGGTGAAACGATCTATTCCTGTCACTGTCAAGAAGGAAATCAGCCCTTCTGAGCTGTAAGCCCATTGATTTCTATGACAGACCCCACTATCCAAGCTGTATTTCTCACAGCACCACAGTGCTCAGGTTCTATCTATGAAGCAGTAAAGCCCCTAAAATGAATGAAAGCTAATAGGAATACTTCACTAATGACTGTTGAAACCACTGATGAATTACAGACCTTCTCTGTAAGGTCTAGATGAAGAGACAAGCTTTCAACACACAGTCCTGTTGTCTTGGCATATGTGTGACATGCAATCAGTTGGATTTGCCCACTGCTCTTCTTTGCATCCTAGTAGTTTGTCCACAAACCTTAAAGAAGTTATACACAAATAATATTTGGAGAACATAAGTGTCTTGATGTTGGTTTTGAATCTGTCCCAGGGCTTAGATATATTACTATGGTGGCTCCACTCTTTCATATTTCCTTCACTTTCCTACTTGCCACTACAACCCTCTGCCTCTTCTCTTGTGTAGCTCGGAGCAAATCCAGCAGCAGTTTACACCAGCATCTCTTCCTCTAGTGAGTATGAGAAGGTGCAAGGGTCACTCTTGCTTTTACACCCCACAGTGTTTGGCCTTGCCCATCACAGTCATATTTCTCTCTTTAGCCTCTATTTTCTTCCCCAATCACTTTTGGATGACAGACCTGCTTTCCTTGTTTTCCCCAGTTGAAGAAAGATCAACTACTTGTACGGATAAATCTGTTTCATTGCTTCTGCTTATGACCCTCCCCCAGGCACTGAGACATGCCAGACTTCATTTTTCCCTACTCTTCGTTAGCCACATCATCCCCCCCTCCCCAGTGTTATTTATACAATAAACTTGCAGCCAAGGGTTTCCTTGGCAACACACATGACTTCCTGCTATCTATTTTACAACAGGCTTGAGTTGTTCCGCAATAGCTTAAAGGCAGCAATTTAACACAGCTGGTGGCACAATACTTCTATTCTGAGTACACGTTTCCTCACCAGAGGTACCTCCTGTGCTGATAACTGAGCTTTCATTCATCTGTAACAACAAGTAGAAGGAACATATTAAAGAGAAAATAGAAGTGAAAGCACGAGGGGAGCAGCCAGAACAAAGCATCCCAGGAGCTGCACTTACTTTATATTGCAAACTAATCAGTTACTGAACCACAATAACTGACGTACCTAAGTTTATTTCTTTTCATGAATGAAATAAGACTTTGTGCTAACTCAGCTTGCATAAAGCCATGATAGGTCTCTACTGGCTATGGCTATGGCTAGTTATACTTTTTGTAATTCTCACATTTTTTTTTCCCTCTGTATCTCTGTTCATAAGCAAGGTGAGGTTGGCAAGGTCAAACTGTATTTTTCTTAAGCAGTTTAGCATACTAGACACAATAGACAACTCTTGAGTGCACACTGGTACACATCAGGGTAAACAAATGAGTTTTCACAGAGATTCTTTGGTCTCTAGTCAG
This sequence comes from Sclerurus mexicanus, assembly GCA_013396755.1. Taxonomy (NCBI): domain Eukaryota; kingdom Metazoa; phylum Chordata; class Aves; order Passeriformes; family Furnariidae; genus Sclerurus; species Sclerurus mexicanus. Next base: position 2,256,608 of record VWZF01000899.1, on the reverse strand, counting down.
TCCCTGGAATAGACACCACAGAAATCTAAATATGAGTGTCCATTTTATCTATCTTCTAATCATTGAATCAGAGAAGAAATTGAGCGGTTTGGGAGTTCATGGGTGCATGTACAAGCTATATACTGCATTTTTCTGTACCTCAGATAATCCTCCCTTAAAATGGAGGGAGATTTTGACTATAAGAAAGTCATACATCGTCATAACCTCTAATGAGCTCATTTCCCTTTTTAACCTCCATTTCCCTTGACATTTTCTGGACCAGTTCTGAAAGATCTAAGGAAGCTTTATTGTACTACTAATGACACATTTGCAATAGTTGCTTTAGCAACTGGAGCTTCTTCTGAAATTGTCTGAAAGCAGCCTCTATCTTTTGTGTTTGGAAATTCATAAAACATTACTTGAGTACCTTTTCATGCAAAACAAGTTCAATCAATAACTTTGCGAGCAAGCTCTTCAGTGATTTTTACTGTAGTCCAGTATCCAGTGCTGCCCTGCAGCTGAAACTTAGTAAATTTTGCTGCCAAACATTTTTGAGGCTATCATCTACAGTGTTTCCTGCAGCCAGGAACAAGTGAGGTCTGTCAGTGCTCCCAGTTGAGCAGAAGCTTTGAAACACAGGTAGCACAGCAAGTGAGGACTGGCAAGCCTTTCCATGAGACTGAGCATCTCTAGCCAGACTCAGCTAATGTGCCAAGTTGAAGCCTGCATGAGGCAAGCTGACAGCCACAAAATACCAAGCACTTTTATAAACAAAAGACTTCAGCTAGTCAGATTCTGTCAAGTGTGGCAACACAAGTGCTTGCAACATTTCTAACAGTCTTGGAAGGAGTGGGAGGATGTGGTTGCATTTTTTGTGAGCAGATATGTCTTTGTCTATCTGTTATCAAGACTGCTAAGACTGTGAAACTGGGGCTTCTACTTGTTTTTTTGAATGAAGTCTTGGTACTAGTCACCTAAAGAAGTACTTGGTACAGTTTGTTGTTTTGGGAGGTTTTTTTGGGGGGGTTGTTTTGGTTTGGGGTTTTTTTGTTTGTTTGTTTTGTTCACCATTATAGCAAACTTAACCTCTTCTTGTAAGTAGAAAGGGAACAAAAGTTGTTGCAATCAACATCAATACAGATTCACCTATTTCTTAAAATGTTCTCCAGTGAGCAGATTTTGACTTGTGAACACCAAGCATTCTCACCAAAACCAATTGGCATAATGCGGCACATGGCAGAAGAACATGCCTAAATACTTCACCTAGAAATCTCACCTCTGTATTCTGACCTATGAAATGAACTCTAAACCAAACTGTAATATGCTTTAATAATGAATCAAATAACAGATCCAAATAACAATTGAAAAGATTAAAGAAAAAGTGTTTTGTTTCTAGTATATCCTTTTCAGAAACAATGAAATTACATTACCTGCCCACTTTGACAACAACAGTGCATGGAGATTTATTGGTAGCAATTAAAGCCCATGATTTTTATTTTGTGTCTCCAGACTGCTAGAAATTCAAATAGATGTTAATTTACTTAAGGGGGGGTTGTTTTGGTTTGGGGTTTGGGACAGGTACACTTCCTAGCAGCATATTCAGCTGGGCAGGTGTTCTTCCCCTTAAAATGATAAATCTGATGGATGACGAAGTCACCTCTCACTGGTATCAAATCCCATTTATAAGCAACAGATGTGCTGATCTGAGCTCCAAAGGTGGGACACTAATAGTTTGCAGATGAGCTTTCATGCTGGTGAGGAGATTGATAAAAGTAAAGAACAGAATATTAATAAAAAAACCTAGTGTGGTACATTCAGAACTTGGATCTGAATGAAAGCTGGGAAAAATGTTCTCTTCAGCTGAGTTGGTTCAAAAAGTCATACCTTACAGATTTTTGCTTTTAAATCAGAAAAAGTATTGCTTGTTAGGAAATGGAGAACATGCAAATATTTGAGGATGTTCTTGCCTCAGGGCAGTTGGGATTAAGAATACACAGTAAATCTATAGCAGTAAAAGTTCATCCACATCAGTGGGAATCTTGCCATTATCAGGAACTAGAAAAAAGAATTCTCAGGCACATTTGTCTCCAGTCATCCCTTTGAGTCTTTCCAGGCAGAGCTATCAGCTTTATGAAAGGCTTTCATTCACAAAGGGTGAAAATGAAAGAAGAGAAGAAATGGTAACTTGTGTGTGTTTGTGTCAAAAGCTTTGGTCATCCCTTTTCTGCAGTTGAAGCAACCAGTGAATGCTTACTAATGCCCAGGAAATCAACCCAGAAGTGGTAGAGGGCTCCCACTCCACCCACATGTACAGCCACACTCCATTCTGCTAAGACTTTACCACTTACAGCTACACAATCTTTCAAAGTCTGTTTTCATAGGGGAGGACTTGGGCTATACCTATACTAGTAAATTAAACAGTGTCAGGGAACATTCCTGAGCAATGTAATTCAACATTTCACAGTCTTGAATTGTTAAAGCAGTCCTCGGGCCTTTGTGTGAAATGAAAAGAGCAGTAGGGCTCTATTTTCAGTGTTTCTTAGAACAAAACAGGGAGGCTACCCAGGGCTGAGCAAAGAGAAGGTGCACAGTAACTAGACAAAACCACCTGGTAAATTGGATTGTTCATTCAGTGTTACAGGTGTTTTGTCCCCACCAGGTAAGGACTGCTAATGCACATGAAGAGGACACCTTTCTCTGTCAGCAATGACACTATGCAGGACTGGCATCATTTGGATGCTTGGAAGGGTTAGTGATGAATGCTACTGCACCTCACCTGAGCTCTCAAGAGGCCATGTGCTTAGGTAGTGTAAAGATGTCCTAGTTATAGTGGCTGGGACCAGTTTATCACTGTGTTGGTGTAACCAAAACTGTGTATTCTACGTCCTCTGTGTAATTTCTAATGAACTGCTAATAATGGATCATTTGCAGCAGCTGCCCAGGACACACCTGACCCCTCAGGTTGCAAGCTGGGTGTTTAGGAACTCTGTGAGACAGGGAAGTTTTCCTGTCTTCGAACCAATGACTCTGCCATAATAACTACCGTCTGGGGAGTCATTAGCACCTTCACACCCAGCCTGAGGTGTCATGTCTGCGAATGGGCCATCAAGGATTATCCCATGACTCACAGAGTAAATCATCCATTGTGAAACTCCTCACCCTGGGGGAGGCACCAGACATTCCCATCCGAGCCTTAAGCATATATAATCTTGGGGTTTGGGGACTTCTTGTACCACTTGTTGAGTCCAAAAGAGGACCAGAACCTCAAGAGGACTGACTGCCACTCGGCCAGACTGCAAGCATCATTCTCAGAAACAGGTTTTTTTCCTTCCTTTTACTTTGTACTCAGGAAGATCATACAGCACTCAGCACAGGGGCTAACAAACTCCATTCTGTTCATGCCCCAGGGTGCTGGGTTATACATCTGTTTCTATCGGTCAAAACCAATGTTTTCTCTGTATCATTGTATTTATTTTAATCTTTTTATTAAATTGTAATTCTGACTTGGTTTGTTGGTTTGGGTTTTTTTTGTTTGGTTTAGTTTTTTTGAGGTGTGTTCATTTCTCCTACCAGTTTACCTTTAAACCAGCACAAAAGACAAATTACTTATTTATCTCGTAAGTACACTGAAGCTCTCAGGATTAATAAGTGTGATATGCAAGTACTGATTTTAACACTTTTTTCAGAAATGATCTTGTGAAGGATCCTCATTAGAAGCATAAGATGAAACTGGGTCACCGTGAACCATGTGTAGACTTAATTATCCCTCATTACTATTTCTGCTGCAGAAGGTACTCTAGAATGAGCAAAGTAAGCAGTGCTTCATGCCAGCCCTTTATTATAGTACCTTCATTTCTGAAAATGAAACTCCAGTGACAAAGAACTGCTTGTTACATGAATTTTTCAGTCACAGTCACAAAAAGCAACAGTTTACCCTCTTCTGTAACCCAAAGTGGAGAACAGATCCATATCTGTGCACAAGAAGTTGAGTACCTTCACATATGCTTGTGGTTGTTCTTTGTGTGATTTTGGTGTGCAACAAAGTAGTAGTACAACAAAGGCTATGCAGCATCCCTCAATGAAAAGGTCTGTCTGGATGTGCAATGTGGACCAGGATCAAGAGGCGCAGATTTGATTCCTCTCTGTACCGTAAACTTTTTTCTTTGCTGACAGCATGTAATGGGAGTGCCGGTATTGACCTACTCCAGTACAAGACTTAACTGTATTCTTGTTGCTATATATTTTCAGAGGCACATATTCTGAAATTCCAGTCTCAGTTTGGTGCTTAAATGTTCCTTCATGTAAGAATAAAATCTATCATATAAATAAGGGAAGAAAACCATGTGCTTGCACAGGTAATAACTGAGTAATAGCAATTAAGCCTTTCAGGAGACCAACTACCAAACTAATGTGGTTTCCCCCTTTTATTTTCTTATCCTGACTATCTTTTAATGAATTTTCTCCCATCAACATCTGACTCACTTTGTTTTTCATAATGAAAACTCTCGCTTTTTGAAAGTCCCCAATTGTGAAGGATGGACATGTTTGTATGGTAGACTCTAAAAATAAATGCCGGCCAACAGTCAACAGTTGATTCTTCACACACCATCTATATCAAGCCCTGAGAAAAAACTGACAGCTATCTGAGAAGTTGTTTATAAGCAAACACATCTTTGAACAAAAGGAAAGAAGTATACTATTTTCTAGCATCTTGTTAGCAGACTGTGAAGGTAAAGAGTTATAAAACACACCAACAAAAAAAAAAAAAGTATGATGAACATCCAGAAAATAAATATCGTGGTAGCAAAATGAACAATTAAGTGCCATCAATGGATGCCCAGTGCACATGGAAATGAGTGTTCAAGGCATCTATCAGTAACCTTCCATCAGTCCAGCTGCAGATTTAAAGTCTGCATTGCAAGTTTTTTTGGATGTTTTCCTTTCTATAAAATTTTTCTTGCACTGAAGTCTGTCTGAGGTCTGAGAAATGTTTCCTGGTCTATGATCAAAGTCATTCAAGCTTTCCCAGAGTTGTACATTAGAGCAATACAGTAAACTATCCCTTGTGATTTTGCCTGTGGAAAATATGAAAGAGAATTCTCATAGGGAACAATGAATGAAATGTAGCCAAATACACCTGGCTGGAATTTACAGATCATGGTCCTGTATTTTCAAAGTCAAATCTCATATATTAGATTTTTCAGTGACAGGCTGTATCCCTTAGGATTAAGCAAACATATTAAACAAAAGGCAAAAGTTCATAGCAAGTAACATGCTTCCTTACAATCCTCCTCATTAACTACAAATCCTGCCACGTACTATTGACAGTAAGTAAAACCCAGCCTATGGGACAAGTTTACCCATCCCAGTCCTGACCCAGTAGAGGCACAAGCCTGCAGTCAGGAAGCAGATAATTAGTTCCTGCCCTAGTCAACCTAGCCAGATGTCATGACTTTACTATTCCAGGCCACAGCTTCATTCCTAATTGTCACTTGGGTAGATGTGCTTTTTCAACAAAATAAAAGAAGAAAAAAAACTTCTGTAAAATCCAACAATCAAAGGGAATTTTATCATCTGAAATCGTGATTCTACTGATCACCTTTTTTTGACACAAGTCCGAACATCAGAGGATGAGCCTACTTCTGTCATGCTAGTCAGCAACTATACCTCTGGAAAAAAGAGGATTTTCCAGTTTTATCCACTACTCAATAGTTCTTCTCGATGTTGAGTACTGAAATATTATCCTGTCTTCTGTGAGTTACAGGTAAAGATGGTTTCTAAGTTCTTAGTATTGTTAGTTTTGATTAATTTTTAAATGATTCAGTAAAAAAAAAGACTCAGTCTCAGGATTTGGTGGGGGTGAGTTGGGTAGTTTTTCTTGTGAGAGAGTCTAACCCGACAGCCCTACAAACTTTTTTCTCTCTTGTAAGTGTGGGACCTGTGAGGACTCATTTGAGTTGTGGGCTTGAAAGACAGTTACTGTTACAATGCAGCCTTGTTCTTTGAGAGTTAATCCTGGAGACAGAAGGTAGGCTCTGGCAGACCAGCTGGAGACCTGACAAGGAATACAGTCACTCCAGGCCATTTCATGCCCTTGGTATTGCAGTAGTTGTGGGATGGGCAATAGCCACAGACCTGCACTCATCTCCTGCGCATCCTACAAGAGAGGGAGCTGCAGAAGATCTAACTAGTTAGCAAGGCATCTCTTCAGGAATGAGGCAGAGCTGAGAGCTGGTCTGATGTCCCCTTAGAGAAGTGGTTTAGCCTGGATCCTCCTTCTTTTTCAGAGTCTATGGTTGGAGGCTCTTGCAATGGTTTACAAATACCAAACCTCTTCGGCTCACCCCTGTGTCTGGGGCTTCAAGTTTGCTTCTGAGTCTGAAACAGGTTTCCAAGATGACTCCAGGCAGATTATTTTGACTGTGTTTCTCCCTTATCCTGCATGTATGTAATAGGGATAATGTTGGCTCACATGTTGCACTGTGAGGCAAAAATAACTGAAGTTAGTTATGTGTTTGGAGAAAGTACCCCTGCAGGACAGAAAGTAGACACTAGGATCAACTCAGGAATAAAGAGAGGAAGTGTAAACTAAGCAAGATAATGATGGAATTGAAAACCCTCCAAACTGGCAAACTTCCTTAACTCTTAAGTACTCTTTGAATGTGTAACGTACATAGCTACATAAAAAGGCAAATTATCAGGTGTAAAAGAGTGTTAATTGAATTGCATATCTACAGGCCAGCTAATCCCTTGGCCCAAGGCAGGTGTGCTGGAAACCCTCATTTCCAATCTATAGCTCTAGCTGGTCACCTCAGTTTTAATTCCTTATTGTCTGAGAAGTTTTTATTTCCCATAACGTTCTACGTGATAAATTAGTTTTTTGGACTACGAAGACACTGAATCTTCTTACTACTTTATTATTTGTAATACTTTAAACACTAGTTCTTTGAAAAGAACCTTACTATAAACTGTCTTTTGCTGTTCTTTGAGCATCAGACAATAAATTATCTTTCTGAAAAGTCTACATAAACCTCAGCAATAATACAGCATCAGGCTTGCTAACTTTGTTTATGTAATTCACTAGAAATTGCTCAGGTTTGCTTCGCAGTTGTTACTTACCCACTGGCTTTAAGTTAGGCTGACTACTCTTTCCACAAGTTGCTGACTGTCTCCAGGGCACAACGTTGAGCACAGCAGTATTCTGGTATCTCTCAGGATCTTCAAGTCACCCGTGGAACAAGAATGAGTTTTCAACTTAGAAAAGGTTCTTATGGATCATGAGAGTGGGTTGGAAGCTCTACAGATGTGAAGTATCCATTTACACCTGGCTACCATCATACTAAAAACCAGAGAGAATGAAAAATGGTGTGTTGAGACTGTCTGAGGCACAGCCACAGTTCATAAGGAAAAAAAATCTGTTTCCAAACATCTGTTCTGCTCCTGCCTCTGTTACAATCAGACTTTTGTTCTGATCAAGTAGCAGTTAGAGTGGATTATAACAAATTAGGTGTTAAACAAGATAGGATGCATTGCATCCTGTAAGTACAGTAGCAGGTGAGAAGTTCATGATAGCAGCATGAGCCCATCATTCTTCCCACCAAAGGAAGATGAAGTGGAGAAAATTGAAGATTACTGGTGGCACACATTCCTGGCACTTGCTGTGCCTTCATGGGCCGCAGTGTTGCCTCATCTGCACCCTGCTCCTGCTGACTTCCTGCTGCCAAAAGACTACTCTCGGTTTTTCATCTGAACTGGATTAAAGGTTTCTCCTGGGGTACAGCTACTGCTGTTCCCCTGTCCTCAGCCAGCAAACACAGAGCAGTCTGTGTCTGTGCCACTGTGCTTTCTAGCACAGGGCTGTCATCATCCCCAGCCTCATGCTAGTGCCTGAATGGTGCCTGGGAGCAAGTGTTGATTGGCAGAGCTCAAAACCACCCGTTGACCCTTTTAAGGATGTATAGGCTGAGATGCTCAAGTCCCAGGAACTGGAGCACTCCTTACTGGGAGGGACACAGGCCTGGAGTGTGAGAAGGAAGGGAGGTGGGGGTGGGATCACTTAGGCTGTAATCACTGCTACTGTCCCAAGCTACCTATCTGTCAGAAGTCAATCAATCTATTATACCTATAAACATCTCAGAACTGCATCTTGCTCTTTGGCCAACTTGTGGGCAGCCAGGAGCAACTGCAGGACTGTCTGTGCCATGTGTGATGCAGCCTTTAGCATAGATGCCATTGCAGCCATAACCTTGTTACAAGGCTAGTTACAACTTCCAGCAAAAATCACAACTGGTACTGCTACTGAAATACTTGGAGAAGGAACATTTTAAAAAACTTTATTCCTTTGAAAACATGATTTCACAGAGTTCTGACAAACCAAAAATTGATTCCAACATCAGACACATATCCAATAAAAATACAGGTATCTAAAGAGCGTTTTAAATTAAGCATTTTCAGATGTTTTATAGTAATTAATTATCTTTTAATAATCTTTTCACTGAGAATTTAATTCCTTTCAGCCATAAGAGCATTTAGTTTCTGATTTTCTCTTTTTATCCTTAGATCTCAAAGATGTTCACAAGTAGGAAATGCTTGAGCGTTTACACATCGTGTGTGCTGTGTTTGGAGACAACTAAACACATGTTCCTACTGTAGTGTCTGTACTGTAGAAGGTGCAGGAATAATAATGGTCTTTTATTTGTAAATCTGGAAGAAAATAATGTAATCAGATGTGCTGAAATAAAGTCCTCAACACATACTGTAACTTTTCCTGTTTGACACTTATGTTTTTAATAAAGGTTAGTAAGGGCTTCATCTTGGCTCGATTAGTCATTTGCTCAGGTCTGACATGGCCATAATGGGAACAAGCAGCCCGTTTTATGTAGGGAAATAAAACGTACACACAACTTCAAGCCTTGACCATGCAGTGTGTGAGCTAGCCATGCCTGGAAACTAACTTATTTAGTCATTTTCATAAATTTGAACTTCTTGGGGAATGTCAGTCAGTTGCATTTCTGTAGCTGGATGAGAAGACTTTATTTAATTGACATCCTTGTCATTGCCTAATGCAGGCTGAGAATTCAGTTTGGTCTGTGCATACAATGCAAGATTTGACCCAATGCCTGGAAAATGTTACTTGTTACTGGAAAATGTTAACTTGTTATCGAGCTCTACGCTGTAGCAAGGGAGGAAACAAAGTTGCTAATTAGCAGATACTATCACAGACAGGCAACACTGGCTGCCCTGATTTCCACAGCTGCCGAATCACTGACGTGAAAGTGCCAGCAGAAGATGTTTTAAGACGTATTTTCAGATTTCTTTTAAAAGACTGATGGTCAAATGAACGTCTCAAATACCTGCCAAACCTAACGTGGGAGGAGTTTTGTCTCAGATCAGATAATTTAGTCCTTTATTGAATTTATTTTTTAATAAATTCAGTAATCTTGACTGGATTGTTTCGGTAGCCCAGATGAAAAAAATATATTTATCCTCGGTTTTGGTCGAGGTTTTGTTTGTTTGTTTTTATTTTGCCACCAAATTTCATCAGAGAACAATTAACCCACTTACAGACTGACAAACTGAGCAATTATCTGATGCCTATGACACAAAATCTATAATTTAGTTCACTACTGGTTATTTATTTTTATTTCAGAAGCAGAGTGTGTTTCTACAACAGAACTACAAACTACAATAGCATGGCCTGTAAAGGCAATTTAAAACTAAAAAAGTGATACCGTAGACTATAGCTATTTTTTTTCTTTTCAAGCTCATGTTCCATCTTTTTCCTTTTTTTTTTTCTTTTTTTTTCTGCTTTTCAGTTCAGTATTGTGGATACTATCTATATTTAGACACAGTGAAAAAGAAGTCCTATTGTACTGCTTCACCTTGTTTTCAGAGGCAGAATTTCACTGAAACGCCTCAAAAATAACTTTTCTCTAAAATTACATTTCACCTTTGCATTTATTCACAGCAGGGGTGCTATGACCAACATACAACATAACTTGCATGGACTGTTTCTCAAGCTACTCTAAATAAGAAATAACTGTAAACTATGTTCTATAAAACATGATCAACTCTCTCTGAAAAGCTTAATAGCCCTCACAGTGTTGCATGACTGTATTGATTTCATTGAACAAAAAGACTCGGCGTTTCTTCTCATACCATCTATATTATAAGTAGTGACATCGCAGCCATGGTCTAAAGATGCTATTCAGCTGAAGTCTGAAGCTTGGGGTAGATACTTTAGCCTAGATGTTTCCTCGCTCCTCAAAAGTACTTTGCTTTAGATTATCTACTAGTCTCTTCAAGACACCTGCGAATTTTCGTCATCACTTCCCGGCAGAAGCTGCGACAATCATGGGTTCCCGTCGCCATCAATGCTGTGGCTCTGAGATGTGTACTGTTATGTTAGCCCAAAACACAGCCCACAGTTTGCTGAGTGTTTGAAGTTTTGCTTTTTGTGGATTTAAAAACTGGTCTCAAATCCTCCGGCTAATTGTCCATTAGTATGCACTTTTAAACATTAAACAACCCCCTTTATTTACCTTCCCTGATGTCTGATAAGTCCTCGGGAGGCAAAGCTGCTTCTGCCTTAGCGACTTGAACCTATGTGACCTGAACAGTCATTTGAGATGTTAATTCACTGAAGAATGAAGCTGAACAATGATGGATTGAAGAATTTTCCTCACCCAAAAGAAAACATAGTTGCATAAGCTTTGAGTATTGATCAGCTAAATTCATTTTCATTCTCTTCAGAACCTCGGTGCTAGCCAGTTTCTAACACAAAAGGAAGTTATAACCTCTGGTATTTAGAAACGAACTCTGACTCTCTGTGATGGTAGCCCAGTCGTGAGTCTTTTCCTTGGAAGTGCTGCCAGAAGAGCAAGACCTGTGTGCCTGGTGACTTTAACTCAGAAAAGTGATTTAGTTTTCATTCGGGTTGCAGACTGCTATTTATATTTCCCCACTGTGACTATTCTGTCCCCACGGCGAGGTCGAAATAAAATCTCAAACTTTAATTTTTCTGCTACCTGCAGGTTTTTACAAACAACTCAAATACAACATCAAAGGAAAAATGTGTCCTTAAGAAGAAAAGAACAGCACACTGAAATCAATTCTGTGCTGTTTTGCTGCTTTAAAGCCTTGACGGTGGGATCCCATTGACCTCAAGGCAAAATTCATATTATTATAGTATCACAGCCCTGCTAATATAAAACAAGCTAGATGGTATAAATTGTTCTGTTTGGAAATATGCAGAACTACGCTAATTTATCACAGTTCAGAATATGAACCTACCTCCTATAATGGTCATTACAACCTTAAAACCTTAGTCTGGAACAGAATCCTGTTCCTTCTCACACCACATTCCCTAGTGATGGCTCTGACTGGTGATATCTAAACCCGGCTGGCTCTCTTGCATCTCAATAGGTGTAATGAGGAATGAGGAGATTTGAAAAACACAGTGAGTCTGCAGGTGAGTAATACTAGATGATGATACTATCCTGTGCCATTTGATAGCTTCAAAGGGCCTTACAGACTTTTAAATGTTCAGTAGTAGCCATTTAAAGAAAAACCTTTTGCTTCCAAAAGCCATCTTATAAATAAGCATAAAACTGGCTTCAGATGAATGGAGCTTGATGGCAGCTCAGCAGACAAACAAAACTGCAGTAAGAGGCCACTCAAAGCTGTATTCTTACCTTGTTTCCCAAGAGCAGAGCTCGCTCCTCTCTGGAGTGTGCAAGGCAGCCCAGGAGAGTGAGGGCTTGTGAAGGAAATCATTTCATATCGCCTCCCCTCTCCTGCTGCGACCTGAAAGACATGGCCTCTGACACAGCCTCCCCAGGCCCTGGTACACCTCTGGGCAGAGTATGCAGGTCAAGCAGCTTTAGAGCAATCTGTGCAAAAGGAAGGCTTCGGTGAGGTCTCCAGTGGAAAACTCAGAGAGAGGGAGAGAAAAAGGACAAGTATGCACCCAGCACAACATCTCAAAACCACGTTTCACTTAGGATTTCTCTGGTCTGCTCTCCATTTAGACTTCAAAAGGCAGGAAAATATCCCTAATTAATGGACAGCAAGTTCATTGTGCCTATTTTGAGTTCTCTTGAATTGAAGTCAGTGTGCTGCTGTGTCCTTGCATTCCAGGTACAGGCAGGTTCTTCAGCATAGGGGAGGTGTGCTGGGGAGAAGGGAAAGGAGAGGTGAGATGTACCCTGACCTACCCTAGGAAGGGAGGGAACTGCCTGCATCTTGGCACTGGGAACACTTTCTTATTTACCAGGTTAATTAGTCAGAGCTCTTTAGTGTAAAAAACTGTGTCTTCTCTCTCTGCATGTTCAGACTCTCTCTGCATGTTCTCTCTGTATGTTCAGAGCAGAGTATTTTCTATGCACTTCAGTTTGTAAATTCCCTAGAATCAGTTTAAAAATGCCCACTCCAGTTTATAAATATCTTAAAATGATACTGATACTGCATTTATTAATTAAAAACCATGACAAAAGCATAAAACAATAAATCTTGACACAGTGAGCTTGGCAAGCTCTAGCCATGCTGTTACTGGCATACAGGAATTTCTTCTTCTGCTCCAAATGTTGAACAATGGGGAAGAAAACACAACTCTGGCTCATCAACATGAGCCCAGGGTTCATTCCTTACCCCTCTCTCCCATTCAGGCCCAGGTGGCTCTCCAGGAATGCAACAGCTGAGCCTGACCTAAGGTGTCTGGTGTCTGGTTTGTATCCTTGGCTTCCGCAGGCAGTACTACCTTGGGAAAGTAATCTTGTTGTAAAAAGCAAATTAGAGTGCCCATCACTACATGGAGTCTCCACATGCATAAAAGAGAGTAGACAGTGCTAGGGTGAAACAAAGAACATCTGATTCTTATTCTGCAGAGGCAGTACATGACCTTCAAATCATGCGGATGCAGCACAAGATGCTTCCTTCTACATTTCTTGGGAGATGGGCTTGCCTGGACTAGTTGGGAAAAGAAATCACTGAGAAATGACTGGGTTTTTTTAAATAATTTGGAGTCAGAAGAAGGAAGGCAGAAAGCTCATCTTACCTGATTGCCAAACACAATCATGATAATACATTAATACAAGGCATTTCGTAATTCCAAATATCTCATTTTCATGCTGTTGAGCTTTATATCAATTTTGTGTCCTCAGAACACTTCTCTATTTCTCTTTGGAGCTTCTCTATATTTCTTTTCCTTAACACTTCATTCTAAGTTACTGTTGCTAATAACCCAGTAGAATTAATGTTTCCAAATTAAGTACCATCCAGTCTTTCCAAAATTACCTCTGCCAAGAAAGCAGATGACAGCTTGAATGTCATTCAAATGACATATTTAATGCAAAGATTTTCAACATTGAAGAGGGTCAATTGCTGCCTGCAACTTTTTCTGAAATAACTAAAGAAAAATAGAGATCTCCAAGGCTCGAAGGTACCACAGACCTCTGAGTCTTTCAATGGAGCAAAATAAAAGCACAATAAAGGTCTATGAAAAAATGTGTCCCTCACTGCAGTCATAACTATTATTGTACAAGAATATGAAAAAGCTTTATGGTAGAAATAATTTTACTAACCCTATATGTGGTTAGCTCATATATCAGAGTCAGCACTGTTGTAAAAATGCACTTCTTTTCAAATTTTTTTCCATTGAGTATTATACTGAATTTTGAAGGCACACTTATTTTTCAGTTTGACAGTCTTCATGAACTCTTTGCTTCAACACTTACTGCAACAAACTCTGCAAGTTCATTACATACTGTGCATGAATAGCTATTTTTCTATTTCAAAACTGTTAATCTTCACCAGTTTCTTCTCTTTCTTGTATTAAAGCTGTTTTAAAAACTGATGAGCATTCATTTATTTCTTATGAACCTCTCAGCTTCTGTTCTCTCTTATTAATTTCTTCATTGATCTTTCTTAGTCTCTGGAAATACTTTCTTGTTGAAGATCATATCTGTTGCTCTATAGGTGGAACTGATTTCCTTCACTGGCTACAGTTTGATGAGGACTGGCAGACTACAACTGCAAACACTATTAAAAGTCAGGGGGTGATAAGGACTGAGATATGACAGCCATAGAGAATTCTGCTCTGTTCTTGTTGCTCCTTTCCTAATCAAATGCCTTCTCTTTCATTGGTATTAAGCAGAGGTTTCTTCTGGACCATCTGTAATGACTTGCACATCTTGCACTGAACCTGTATTCATTTCATTTAGAATACAGTCTGGTGCTGCAAGGAACTTCACAGTTTCTTTAAATGTTTACATTACTTTTGTTAAAAAAACCCAACCCAAACCAAACAACAAACAAAAAAACCAACAAAACAAAAACAAAACAACAAAAACCCCAAAACAAAACAAAAAACAAAATCAACCAACCAACCAAAAAAAACAGAACAGACATCAAACTCATAACACATTGCTTGATGTCTTAATTTTGTCATATCTGCATATCTTAATCCCTGACTGATCTAAATCACCTAGCATCATCTGCAAATTTTGCTACTATGCCCTGCTGTCATATTATTATTAAACAGCCTCAGTTACAGCAGATGCATTGCAAACACTTCACTATTAACCTCATTTCTAGATGAAAGCTGGATTTTTATCCTTTATATTCTGCTGTCTCCCAGCCTATTTCCACTGCATAAGAGAACATTATCTTTCACCATCTAGGTGCCTGGTTCTCTTTAATAATATCATTGAGGGACTTTAAGAAAAATCTGAATAATTATGTCTGACAGTGCTTCTTTACCCAATGATTTGTTGACACTTTAATGAATCCTTATAGTTGAAAGCAAGGTTTTCCTTTGGCATAAATCATTGCCATTTCTGTAATCATCTAATTTTCATCTAGGTCATTTTATAAGAGCTATTTAAAATATTATGCCTCCCACTGAAAACTCATCAGTCTGTAACTGCTCCAACTACCCCACAAATTTCATTTTCAAATTTACTGCTTTCCGGGCCTGCAGTTTTGCAATTGATTTTAATGTTTGTTTTTTTTAGAAGCTTAACAACTTCTTTTCCAACATCCTCTGCATTCATGGATTTCTAGTCACATTAGTTTCAGCTTGTCAGTATAAGAATTTAATTCCTACCCTTCATGATGCCCTTTTGTCATGTATGCATTGATGCATGGAAATTCCCACACAGTTTTATGCATTCAATGTAATGTTCACACACAGCTGAAACATTTTTCTGGATAACCTACTGAACAACTTCTACCTTAACTGCAGGCTTTGTCTGTAACTGTCTGACAGTTACATCTAGCGTCTTTTTCTCTGATTATGTTTAACTCCCCATCACCACCTCTCAACATAGCACAGCTGATTTCGTATTATAGCTCAGCTGATTTCATATTGTATGTAGCAATGAATTTTCCAAAGCATCATAAAAACTCATTTGATGCACTTGTAAATGGGGTTATATTTCATCGCTGACTATTATAGAAAGAGGATGGGAAGTGATGAGCTAAGATATTTCTTCCAGTCTGATATTCAAAGTCTGTGCAATCCTAAAGGGTATGGTAACATCCTTTTTGTTGCTTACAATAGCACATCCACTCCATAAAACATAGGCTTCAGCTGGCTTTGGGTCAAGCCCTAAATAATTACATTCTTCCCTGGATCTTGGATAGATTCAGTTTTAACATCCTTTCACTTCTTCAGTATAGGATTCTGAAGGTTTTGCTGAAAACAGAGAGCTTCCACATTTTCTCTTTGCCTTTTCCCTACCCTTTACCTTGCAATGACCAGTCAGGCAGCAAAGCCAACTGGATAGATAGATGTTCCCCAGAGTTTTTCACCTCGAAGTACTTCAGAAGGGACACGTAGCAGACAACAGTTGCTTTTCAACACACATACCTGCTGCACACTCCTGAGCAGAGAGTGTGCCTGAAGACCATCTCCTTTTCTGTCAGGAATGATTCCTCTGTCCTCAGTCACCTTCACCGCTGACTGCACTTGCACACCCCCCATGGGCTTTGCAGTGGCAGCACCTGATGTAACTTTCAGGACATTTTAGTTCTCACTTCTTTCAGGAGTGCTTGTATATCCCAACTGGATTCTCTATAGACATCCCATACACTGAGCAAGTTACAACTCAAAAGCCATTATCACATTCTGGTTTACTCTTATTTATCCTTGAGGCCNCTAAAACCAAGGACTTTAGATGCTGGGGTAAGACAGTATCCAAGACAGCATACTTATCCTTTAATGAAGGCCAAGGGGCTTCATGCATTATAAATGAGCCTTTCTCTCTTTAGTCATAGTAAAGCTTCCTCAGCTGATTTCTGCAACTGTTTCTTTGCCTGCTCTTCTTTTTTAGTGTGAGGTTGGCACTGATTTTCCCAGGGTTGAAAACAGCACCATTTACTGCTTACCCAACACCCTTCAGATGAAAATTTAATCAGTGACCAGAGATGCCACAACATTTTAACTTGTCCATGAGGAACATTACATTTTTAATGTATCTTCTAATTGGTTCCACTTGCCTAAGCACACCTTCTGTAAAGGGGTACTGCATATTATTCATAGGTATTTTACACTGTAACAGAGATTTTTTCTGATGCATCAGTATATATGAGCTCATGGATAACATTCTGGTTTTATCTCCTGGTGACATTTTCTGGCCATTTCTTGTGCAAACATTGATCTCTTTCTGTCAGATCACTTTGCTGAAATCTAGCTCATTGAAATCAGACTTCTTCGAAAAGCCATCAAGTACCCTTGGAGACATGGTGTTCCTCAGAGAAGAGACTTTGAACACAAATGCTTCATTACTTTGTAAACTTGTTGACTCCACTCAGGAAGGAGATGCTTTGAACTGAAGTACTCATCTTCTGAAACAAGATGTGCTATGTTCCTTTCCTTCATGCCAGTAAATTTCAGCCACAAAGCTGATTTTTTATTCACCAATGGGAATATGAAAAGAAAGGATTTAAAAAATGTTTTACATCTTCCTGGCTTATGGAAAGAGCAAATCAACATAAGAAAAAGGATATGCAGAGACTCTAGCAAAACTTCGTTTTCTTAATAGTGGCAAGGAAACTTGGAAAATCAAGGAATTCACCTTCCTAAGAAAATTAAAATCCTCTTTCATACAGGACTGTGATATTAGATGTTATTGAACTTAATATGCTTACTTGCATTCTGTAACAATAGCAATCATCTGTAATGTAAATATGTTCAATATTGCAAATAAAAGTTATTTTCTTTGGCATTCGCTAAGTCTCTGTTTAGTTTTAGTCTTGATGTAAATATTATTTGGTTTTGCTTTTCTACTTTTTTTTTAACTCAGTAATAGACTGTTCAAGAAAGTTTATTTCATGTCTTTTTTAGTTACTTCATACATATATTTATATCCATAAGTGTATATACATATCTATAACTAACTAGAAGCTGGTGTAGATATTATGTACATACACAAAAGCTAGAGCAAAATATGACATTATCAATTAAATCTAACTTCAAAAAATAGCCATGATAATAACTGAAGAGAGAAAAATAATTACTATGAAAGAATTAAGGAGAATATGTCTCTTAAGTGGACCAGTTCCCTGGTTCCTGCAAGTTTGTGGGATGAACAACTTGGGACGATGCCAGGAGTCAAACTTGACAAGTCCCTGAGATGAGAATAGCTGGAGGCTGAGAGATAGTTGGCAGAAAACTGCAGAAGCTTATTATCTGTTTATCTGTGTTCATGGCTCTTGTTGGCCACATAGGAGATACAGACTTCTGATTTGGCCCAATACCTATATTATGCCTCAGATTACTCATTCCCTTTGAGTGTCTGTTAAACTGTTCTGACCATTCCTTTCAAGATTGTGTTTCTTCCCCTGCTGTCCATTCCTTGTCTGCCATCACTTTTGATGGCATTTCATAAAACCATGTATGGGACTTAGGACTAAGGTGGTCTTATATTCTGCTCCTCTCCAATGGTTGCTGTGATGTATCCTTCATTTCTGCTATTTAATTCCAGATTTCTTACTGAAAACGATTTCGGAAACTCAGGGGCTTAATTATATGACTAGTAATGTGGTAGCTCCCCGCTTTGTGGCCAGCCATGTCACATACTTTTTTTCAACTAGATATTAGGCACAAAATTCAATTTTTGTGATGCCAGAGGCTGGCTGGTGCCTATTCTATTGTATTTTTACATTTCTGCATACTCCAATCCTATCAGCTTTTCTCTAAGAGTTACTGTGTAATATTGGTATTTGGCAAGACAGGTGGCAGTTATAAAATAACAGTTGATTTATTCATCTAGGGAAAAAAAACAAGAGCAATTTGTCACCTCCCATGTAGCTCTTCACTATTCAAAATTGCAGTTGCAACTTTTCCTTCAGCAGCATGGAGGAAAATAAAGATACTCATAAAACCCTTGACTTCATCCTGTCAGTCCCCTGTAACCATACCCCTTTTAAAGACACCACCCCAAATACTTATTAATTTGGGTCATCCTGTTGAACTAAGGGGCAAATTATGCTTGGAGATTAGAAAAAAAGGCCTGACACATGTAGATGTTCTTCTAGAAATGTTTTCAGCATTTCAATGCCCCTTTTCAAGGTCCTGTACAACACTATCCTCTGGACAAATAAGACTCCACTGTTTCCCAGGTACAGTGTTAACAACCATGGCAGCACAGTCACATCTCCTTTACAGCTAAATCAGACATTACAAGGACAAATTTTCTATAGGCAATTTTAAATCAGACCAACTTATCTCATTGGATAAGACAGGGTTGTAGATCATCTTTCCTTGGTACTCTCAAATATTTTCAGAGCTGTCGAAAAATACAGCAGAGTATAACGTCTCTGTCAGATTGACTGGAAGGTACTCAGGCCAGCAACAGAGCCACTCTGAGAGCTGTAGAGGCTTTACTCATGGTTAGGCTGGTCAGAGGTCCACACAATAAATACAAAGGGAAACAGAATAAGCAGAGGGAGATATCTGAGCAATAAAACTCATGAGAGAAGAGAGATCTTCATACCTCAGTCAGGGTGCTTTACATTAGAGTCCTACAGCTGGATGAGAGAGCCTTCAAGATGCAAGCAGCACACTTAAGCAGACCTGAGTGAACACAGGAAAATGGCCTTCAGGGCATGTTTATGTTGGATATTAGGAAAACTTTCTTCACTGAAAGGGTTGTCAAGTGTTGGAATAGGCTGTACAGGAAAGTGGCTGAGACACTATTCCTGGAAATACTTAAAAGATGTATAAATGTGGCACTTAAAGACCTGGTTTAGTGGTGAACATAGCAATGTCCAGTTAATGATATTAGAGGTCTCTTCCAGCTTAAATTATTCTATGATTCTGTGACGGGTTATGCCATGCCATGTGCCTATGTTTCTCCTGGCTCCTAGAGTGGCCAGCCTCCAAGGTGGGTCCCTGGGAACAGCATTCAAAGAGCTGTTTGGGCATACCAGTGTAAGTAGCACACTTCCAGAGTCACTGTTTGTCTTCCCTACATGGCAGCCACTGCCTAATCTTAAAACATAACCTTATGGACATTGTCAGCTCTTAGTTGTTCATGATACCTGTTAGGAGCATGATTTTTTTAGTCATATTGAGTGAAGTCTCTCCTTCTCACTGACAAAACTAGGAAATAATGGAGCTGGGACCTGTTTCATCCACATCTGTGCCTGTTTGCTCTTCTGTGTTAATGGGGTTATCCATGTATGTAGAATACATTTAGTTCTCCAGTGTATAACCAGGAATGCTCTGCAAGTGAGACATACATTTTTAGGCAATTCCAAATACCCTCTGTAGTTAAAAACAGACCTTAAAACTTGCTGATCTGACATCCTCTTGCCCTGTTCCAACATCCAGGACCAAATCCTGGCTTAACCCAGAAAAGACAATGGAGACCTGCTATTATTAATATGAAAACTTACGTCTGATCTCAAATGCAAGGTGCTCATTATGACCTATAATGCTCATTATAGCTGCCTGAAGGAGGTATTGATATATGTTTGTATACAATAGAATATCCTGTATTTGCTAACAATTGTTCAGACAAGCCTCACAAACACAGGCAAGTCCAGCCTTTGAAAGGTGTGATATTGACTTCAAAAAGTCACTGGAATCCTTTCGTGTAGAAGCATTCCTATAATGGGCTGCATTCTTTTCATATAGATGAATAAAGTATTCATTTTAATACTAACTGCATGATAGAATCACAATCTGATGAACTCTAGTTAGTGTGGGAGGATGAAGAGATTGGAAACATGTTCCAGTGCTCATAGAAGCAGTGCCTCTGATCAGTCTTCAACTGCAGTCTGGTAAATAAATAAAATACTCAATTGTCAAAATGCAATGATGGAAACATGATACTGAGAACATCAGCACTCACTGTGAATATCCTTTTCTGTTCAGCATATCAAAACAAATTTGAGAGGGTTTTGGGGTTTTTTGTTTGTTGTTTTTTTGTTGTTTTGGTGTGGGTTTTTTGTGGGTTTTTTTTTTTTTTTGGCAGGGAGAAGAAATTAAGAGAGCCTGGCCAAGATGTGAGTTTGGGAAGTGTGAAAGACTTTATTTTTAATAGATGTATAGTGGACATGATGGAAGTAACAAAAAATTAATGGTTCAGAACCATTGCTACATTGCTTGCCTCTCCTATGTAAATAAAGGCTGAAAGGACTTTAAAAAAGAATATTCAAACAGACTGGACTTCCTAGAAAACACTAACTACAGATATTTCTTATTTCAAGGCCTCATTGTGTGTGCGAAGATTTAACAGAGTTCAGAACAGAACATTAATATTGAGCAACTAAGAGAAGAAGCTGTGACAGCAAGGGTGAAAACCTACCATAAGGCAAGAGAAGTCTGGAGGAGTCTTTGTGATAAAAATTAATTGACTCCTAATCTGGAACAAAACATCTCAGAAACCCTTCAAACTCAGAACCCGACACTTTTCTATTTGCTCTGATTTTCAGGTCTCTCATGCAGGCAGCTGCCACATGAGCCAACTTTGCATCTTCACATCACTGCACAGGAGTAGATGGCACTCCTTTCCTGATACAAGGACAATTTTTTAGGTACCTGTGTCCAAACTGCACTGATGTTACGGCTTTATTAATGCTTTGTGAACATTAAAGAGGAATTTATTATGAAATTGGAGCCCTTTTTTTCTGTTTTGAAATAAACTTAATTTTCCCACTTAAAAGGGGCTTTAAGCAGTATCTATGTATTTACAAGGCTATTGTACTCAATCTAATTATATGAAAATTTGACAGTAAATTCATGCCATTCTTTTAAGCATTCATTTTTTAAAAATCTGATTGGTGGCTTCATGACAGCAGTGAGTGCTTTATGCACAGGATCTTCTTTAATTGAATTCAGATTTCACAACCTAATCACACTTTAGCATTTTGAGAGGAACTTCATTATTTCAAAAAAGATTATGGCTAAGTAATGGAAAAAATGTCAGGAAGCAGATGCCAATTTGTTCTTTGGCTGCTTTATTAAAGCTAACATAATGTGCAAAGCAATTATTCCTTTGAATTTCTTTTTAGTGATGTTAGAAGTATAACAAACTGGAGTTGCTGTCTGAGTGTATATAAATAGACTCTGTCTACCCAGATTGATTGTACAAAGTCTTAAGTGACAGATTTTGAAAATTTGAAACTCCAGTTAGAACCCTGTGATTGGCATAAGATAGAGAAACAAAAGCAGAAGATACTGTAAGAAAAAAAAATAATTCTGTAACTAATTTAGAGTTAATTTTGGAAAAATTCAGAACATTTAAAATTTCAAAGAGATTGCATCTTCTGCTGAGGTAGCACTGTCATCTAATAAGCCATACCTAGAAAGGAGTTTACCCCGGGTTTTCAAAATGTTTCAGAAATTCAAGTGTCTTCTTTTTCTCCATTGCCTTCAGTTCATGTTCCCTGAAACATCCTACACATCAGTTTTTCTTTCTGATTGAGACAAATGCAAAGCCCTGGTTCACAAGTGTGATGCTCACTGAGGCTTGGAATACATAAGAACAGTATCCTTGCTGTTATATTAAACATAACCTTTATGCCCTTGTCTCCATGGGTGGATGCAGGCAGACATGAGCTCACTCTGCCTGTGCTCCAGGCTGGTTGGCCATAAGCCAGCTTTGGTTTGAAAGCCACACAACTCTATTAGCTTCTCAACAAGGCAAGTCAACTCCAGTAGAGCATTAGCACAGCTCCATATTTTCTGAGCCAGAGCAAAGGAACTTGAATCTGTTTGCACCCACCCATGCAGACCAATTCTGAGAATCACACCGAGTCACCTCTCATTGTAAATTGTTTCAACTTCCCCTCCCTCTGAAAGTACGAAAGACCATCTCAGTTTTTGGGTTACTGTGCTGTTCCTTTTGGCTTCTCTTTGTGCAGGGATCACCATTTAAAACAAGTCTCAGATCTTGCAGAGTCACCCTGGCACCAAATGGCAAACTGGCTGGTAAGCAGCTGGTAAGCATAGCCTAGGGCTGAATAGGCATTTGGAGGCATAAGCACAGTTCACATCTCAAAGTGTACTTGTATTATTTTTGTGTTTCAACCCCCTTCTTTCAATTTATACTAAAATTAACCTGAGATATAAATATGCATGCGTAGAGAAGTTCAGCCAGATGGGAGAGAGGCATCATTCCCTTGGTCTCTCACATGTGTTCATGGCATCACTGTCACTGCTAGTCAACCTCTAGCCTCCTTCAGTAAGAGTCACTGTATTTCCTCCCCCCCTTACTCACATTGCCTCATAGAAAAGAGTAGAATGCCTTTACGACAGTGTCTAAAGGCCCACGCAGGATAAAGAACTCATAACAGAAGATAACATATTCTGGCTCTGCAGGACCTAAGCTACCAAAGGAGAATAAATGCCAGCCTGTTCGAGAACTTGACATGAAAAAAGAGGCAAAAGGGTGGAAGAAAAACTGAAGTACCTCCCACCTCTGGCCACTCTGAGCACAAGATGCAGGGCAGGTAATCGTGGTTTAGCAGTGCCTTCAAGCTCTGCTGTTAAGGACTCATTATACTCTCATTGTACATTAAAACCGCGTTGCAATCAGCATATCCCTTGCTCTTGGCAGCCTCTTTCTGGGTTTTACACTGGCCAAATTAGCGTTAAGTGCCTGAGGTGCAGTGGCTTGTGGAGACAGAAAGGGGTAAGAGAACTTGTGCAACAACTCCATGCCAAAGACATTATTTAAAGTTATTTCCTTTTATACTTACCCAAGCACATCATGCCTTCAAATGCAAGAATGATATTGGCTTTTTAAAAACAGCAACTTCATCCAGATTTCATACCTGGAAAAGCCACAACCTTCAAATCCAGGCTCTGTGGCAAAAGTCCAGATAAGACACCCAGAGATTGCAAGCATTGGTTATATATAGCCAAGGGCAGGGCAGCATCACAGAGTGGCCTTGTTTGCAGTTAGCTGGGTTATCTGAGCATGTGCTGAGTACAGCTCAATGCAGAATATCCACCTCACTGCAAGGTCCATAGGTTGACTGGAGTACTCCAGCCTATGTTTTGGTAGGTGCTCACTTGGGAAGGGAAGTAAAGGTCAGAATCAAATTAAAGGATCTCTCCCATGGAACCAAAACAGAGAGTTGACCATGCACACAGTAAGTGTAGTTGGTGCATATCTTTGTAGGGGAGTGCCAAGAAAATGCCCACTGACTCAGGTAAATCACATCAAATGAATACTGACAGGTGGAATCCTGGTCCTCGTCCCCAGAACAGGGGTAACATCGTTAACAGTCTCAGAAACAGAGCCACAACAGATTTCATCTCAGGACTTTGATGAATAAGGCATGTTGAAATAATTGACAATTACTGCATATTACATGCAGCATTCCTGATTCGAAGATTTCTACTGTGAGATTGGTAGGAAACTGGCTAGAGTAATATTTAATTTTAAAGCACATTCACAGAATTAATTAATTATTTTTAGAGTCAAAATATTCCAAGAGAACCTGACAGCTTGCATTGTTCTGTGGGTGCACAGATGCAGGGAATTTGGTGTACTATTTTTTTTAAACCTGTCTGGAGTATAAGAATGTGTCAAAAAGATAGGACAAAGATGAGCTTTTGAGATCCTTTCATTTTTAAAGTGGTGGCAAATGGAGAAATCCCTAAATGAGCAAACATTCCATAGAATGCACTGTTGACAACTGCTCAGGCAGTATGCATATAAAGAGTATGGATGCTGTCTTAAAAGGGATTGTGATTTCTGCAAATAAGTTGTTTTGGTATCCTGCAGCTTGCTGCTGCATTCATCTGTTGCCTCATGGATGAGGTTTGTATTAGAAGAAATTTTAGCACAAACAGACTTTGCCCTGTGGGTTGGTGGATTTTTTGTTTTATTTTGAGTTTTTCTCAAGGCTAATAAAACAGGGCTCTGGTCTCCACTGTTACTGTAATACAAAGGAACATCAAGAAATATCAAAGAGTATTTAGAAGTCACTTTCTGTAATTGTGAGTGACTGAGCAAACCCTTTGATATTTATACTAATTTACTTTTTTCATGAGAGTTTAAGATTGTCCTACTAGATAAAAACCAAGTATAACAGAAATTTTCCTTTTGCTATCTTTAATTTTTCCTTTGTTCTGTTTATCTTGGTTAGGTGACAAGGTGAAAGAAAGGCAAAGTATTAGGAAAAAACCTCTGTTATCATCTTTGAGTAGGAGTGTCAGTAACGAACAGACCGTTCTATAGTTTTCTTTGTTTTTCTGCATACATCAAACAGCCAGCACTGAACTGTGTGAACAACTGACATCTATTCAATGCCAAATACTAATAACAGCAATAACTGGTGTCTGATGGTTTCAGTAGTGCAGCTGGGATTCTTTCAACTGATATAGTCAGTCATAGCAAAGTAGGTTATTGTACTTTAAGCTGTATCTTTGTTAGACAGTCTTTTTGAAAGGAAAATAGGCCAGATAATAATACTTTGGACTTAACGCATTTCCTGTCATTTTTTTACTTTATTTGGATCCAGTTACCACACCCCTGAGTACTAGTTAGGCACTGTTCCTTCTTCTGTTTTTTTTTTTTATTCTCAACTATGTTTGCTGTTGATCTTCTTGCACCAACTACGGTTAAGCAAATGAACTCTGAAACATCAATGGTTAGGCTATAAAAGTCCTGAATTGCCATCTCTGCCTTTACTACTGTCCTCGGCTTATTTCTTTCTCAGGAGTAGGAAAGATGGGCAGGTAGGTGCTGAGATAACCTTTCCAGCAGGCACGTGGATTCATCCCTGAATGTGTCACTCCTAGAGTTGTGCCTCTCCTTTCTGAAACAGCCTGTAGCTGCTCAATCTGAAGTGGCATTTGCTTTGTGCAAACTCTCTTTTACACAATCAAGTATGTCTCAGGTGACATAAATTACCCAGCTGATCATTATGCCTCCCTGATTCAGGATTTCCTATTGGAAAGCTAGGGAAGAAAACAAGAAAGAACTGACCATGTTTTGTGTGCCTCTAGCTTTCACTAGCACCTCTTCCCTGACAAGGGTCTCCTAATTCCCCCACTCCATGTGTGTACCCTCATGAACCTGTACATGCACAGAGCACAAGTCTGGGAGGCATAATTAAGATATCTACTCTGACCTCCCACATAGTAAAGGCCATTCATTTTTACTCAGTCACCACACATAAAGCAAAATAAACATAACCTGTCTGATCAAGCTGTGGACAAAAGCATGTAATGCAGATTATGAGTGCTATTTCATCTACACAACACGTTAAGCGCTGGAGCCTATCCCACAGCCTATGAAAGTTAATAGGAGTCTTTCCAATGCCAGACTGCATGCTTAACAATAGCTTTCAACAGTAGCTTCGTGAGATTAAAATAAACAGAAATATGACTAATTATTTATATTCAGTATGCTGCTTGTTCAAAGGATCTCAATCAATATATTTTAATTTAAATGACAGGCTTTCCTTTGATGTCTAATTGCTATGACTCTGCAGAATACTAAGAAATTTCCTACTGAAAACTAATTTTTTGGCAGTAAATGCATTTTCCTTTGCAGAGGCTTTAAACAGCAATTCCTGGCCAAGTGTACTCTCTGCACCACTTAAATTCCACATGTTAAATAGAGCATAAGTGGTTGTCAGCACAGGGGATAGCTGTGTCCTTCCTGAACTGTAAACTGTTACTGCTCTGTGCATTTTGTTTATGAAATAAAAGGCAGAAATTCAACAGCACTGTTCAATCATTAATTTTTGATTAATACTTTGTTCTCAGTTTATCTGTAAAACTAGAGAGATTCATGTCCTTTTTTCTTTTGAAAATGGTGCACCATTGACATTTTGCAGACATTTGTAATAAACAGACATTACAATTTGTCTTATTGAAGAGTACTCTGAGCAGAATTCTTTCCTACTTATTAAACGGTGAAGATCAAACAATGCTGCTATTGGAGTCATTAGAATACTTCAAATGCTATAATTAGCACTATGCTGGTGTGACATTTCTCAGCATAATGTAGCTATCTCCCAAATCTGGTTGCTGTTTTACACCCATGTTTGAAGAAGAGAGAGAGGAGTTTTCAATCCGTGTCTGAGGCACACATGGAGGCATTCCTGCCACAATGGCATCTGTCAGCGCTGCACTTATCCCTCACCAGAGCCTCTACACCAGTCTCTGGCCATGGCTGCAGCAGTCATCCCAGGCACCCATGGTGAGCTGTTTATCTGGGAGGAGGTGTACTGTGCAGAGTTGCCACTTTCGTGCCCTTCTCTGACTGATGTCTCCAGTTTGCAGGGATTTTACATTCCATGTCTGTGTTAAAGCTATCTACACTTCCTAAAGCACTTTGTTAAATATGCAATTTTTTGAGCCACTTGGGTGCTACTGTACTTCTGATGCCCTTTGCCCTGGCAGTAAAAAGTTTGGGAGAAAAAGGCATATTTCAAAGGCTGTGTGATAAGGCTGAAGGTGGAAGACAGTCAAAAGCAATGTTGGTTAGGTCTCTCCTAAAGCAGGTGACTCATTAAAACTTCATTGCACAAAAAGGAAGTGAGCAAAACAAAGATTTCAATGAACCCCAGTGGTCCTTGGGGTCATGAGCAAAGGGGTAAGTGATGCAAAGGTGCACAGGACTGAGTCTCTCAGCAAATTTAATGCAGCCCCTGGGAGATTATGTGACTACCTATTTTCTTCCTTGGTGCAAGTTACTTAGATGACTAAATAAGTGTTTGCAGTCAGATAACCTCACCATTTGAGATACTGAAGGTATTTCCTACAGTAAATACAGGGAAGTGCTGAACAAGGGCATACTGAAGGTAATAAGGAAACTCTGTCTTTTTATCTTAGGTCCAAATGCATGAACGACACCACTGTTTCAGCCACTTCCTTTAAACACTTCCCTCTAAAGATAGGGCACAATTGCTTCTGCAGCAGAATTGCTTTACCCTCACATCTTCTTTGCAATCAAACAGCTTTTCCTGCTTTCACAGGTGTTTTGTCCCCTCTCTCCCCTAAATCCGTTTACCCTTTCCTTTATCGCTCACAGCCCAAAGGATGAGTTGTTCTCTACCCGTGTGGTGAGGAGTGAGTTGGCCTTGGTGTAACCACTGAAGACCACAGCCCTGGCTCTGGCTGCTGTCCCATCCTTCCTCATGCCTCACCATCCAGCCTGAAGCAAGGGATTTCCCTTCCCAGCAAGGGTCAACCGGTACTTCCACTGCCAAGTGATTTGAGATGAGTGGAGGCCTATCATAGTGCCCAGATATTCCATGCCTTGTCAATGAAGACCATGGCTAATTCAGACAAGCTGATCCTTCCAAAAGACAGCAGCTGGCAAGCACACAAACACAAGCTGTGACATGTCTTCCTGTGTCTCCCAGTGTGTCATGTTTTATAGCACTGAACAGTGACCCCCGGTGCCATCGCCTTTGTCACAGAGACACCCTACAGCCTGTTCTGTTTTGACAGAAACTCTCTGACTCTTTCTCCAAGAAGACAACACCATCCCCAGCAGTGGCAGAGGGTATGGAAGGCTGTGCTTCCTGTTTCACTTACCACTCAGTCTGCCCCTCAGACAGGGAAAAGCCAAAATAGGGTTTCAGTACAAATGAAAAGGTCAAAGCTGAAGGTCCAGTAACAGGAAGGGACTCTCACACCCTCTGGGCTCCCCAACGTCCCTAACTCTGTCACTGTCATGGGTAGGGTCGGTCCAAAAGCTGCAACAAGAGGATGGTAACAGGATGCCTGACACCTCCCCTGCTCCTTGTCCCCAGTGATACACAGCTCTTTGATCAGCTGTTTGATCGGTATTGCCATACCTCACAGGCTCTGGACACCCCTGAGGCCCGGCTATTGTATCAAATTGCTAAACTGTTTCAGTCCTCTGGGATGCCTGTTTGTAGGAGGCTTGAAAAAAAGCAGG
Source organism: Sclerurus mexicanus (assembly GCA_013396755.1). NCBI lineage: Eukaryota > Metazoa > Chordata > Aves > Passeriformes > Furnariidae > Sclerurus > Sclerurus mexicanus. The sequence continues at coordinate 2,228,250 of VWZF01000899.1, read as the reverse complement.
TTCAGGGCATTGGAAGGATGGTTAACACAGCAGCCTGGAGGAATGCAGCAGCAGGTCTGTACCTATGCAGAATCATTCCAGCTGTGGAGCCCTGGTGAAAGGGTTGGGTCTCAGGTACAAAGGAAGTTGTAGAAATGGGGTAATAGCTCTTCCTTGGGCAGGTAAAGGTGGAGCTACCAGCAGTTCAAGCTTCCCCTTTCCTGTCTCTCCACTGCATCCCCAGAGACCATATCCAAGGCTTAGATTGTGGGCTCATTTAAATGTTACCCTCTTACATAAAAAATTTATTATCATTAAGTAATACTACCTTCCTTCTTCCTTTGCACTCATAATCATGGTGCATCAAAACACCACCATTATTACATTGCCCTTAAATCAGCTTCATTGATCCTGGCAGGTGCCTCCCACTCCTCCCCTGCCAAACTGTTGCCGTAAGGGGAAAGTAAAAAAAACTTTCCAAGACAACTTTATGTGAGTAAAGTAGAGAAGAGTTCTTTTACTTATAGGGTTTTGGGGTACAGAATATAAAGGAGTATAAAAGAGTACATAAAGTATAAAAAGAGTATAAAAGAGTATAAAAGAGTACAACACGTGATGGCAAGTAACAGATAAAAAAGACCAATGCTAGGTTGAACTCACGGCCTCAGGAATACCATGTGAGCTCTTTTCCAAGCACCTCTGCTTCAAAACATGCAGAGTAAATTAATCCAAAAGGCGTCCCTTTCATTCCCGGCTGTATCCAGCCAACCCCTGAGCCACTCTGCCGTGCCTTACCAAAGCAAACAAGGGACTACAACCTGCCCCTCCAAGGTGAAAGACCCTTTCACCCACAGGCTGGGAGACTGACTCTTGCAACATCTGGGCCCAAGTCAGTTCACCTCCCAACCCACTATAAACAAGGGAGAAACTCCCTTTTGCAGCTGCTTCCCTGCAGGTCATCTGCCCCCAGCAGCTCATATACAGCGTCATAGGGTATGCTGCTGCACCACTGGTTGCCCGATCGAGATCTGCCTGGGAGGCAGTCAGGCTGCAGAGCCCTGCAGTGCCTTCGAAGTCAGGCTTTGGATCACTGCCTAAATTATCTCTTTTTCTGCTCATGAAATAAGCCAAGAGCCTCCTGAGTGCTGCCATAACACAAATTAGGAGAAGGACTGAGAGACCTGAACTGAAGATCTATGGAATTTCATCCTCAAACTGCCACTTTTCAGTGTCTACGCTAATAAGGCTTAGATGACATCTGTCACCCCTCTAGAGGCCATCTCTAGATGTGGATTTCTTACTCTGCATCACTGCCTGCACCACCCCAGCACAAATACTAGTGCAGCTTGCACTTGTATTCAGTAGGGAATGGTAACAGTCTATGGCCAAAATGTTGGCCTTCGGTACCTGTGCTCAGCTGTAGTCTAAATCTGAAAGCCTCTGAGGCCTCTGGGTGCCAAGGTAATTTGTCAGTGGATTTACCCTAGATGTTTTTAGGAAGTACAGATATTTTGGCTTGGAATCAGCACTTCAGCCTCTCCAGATATGACGCCCTTCAAAGGTCTATAGGCTTATTGAAGATGCAAACAAGTATTTTTTTGTCCTGAGGTTTGATGAAGACAAATACAGCAGTTGTCTCAAGAGAAAGGAGCAAAATGTGTTTCTTTGTGACTCCAGCACATAGTGTAAAACAGAAGAGATAAATAAAAATGTCTTTGCATATGAGATGTTAATAACAGTCTATGCTAGGAGTAAGAGTACAGGAGCATGTCTAAGCAATTGTGCATTAGGCTCCAGGTATCACAGTGCCATTCTTCCTTATCAAAACACTCAATAAATGATACAGAAACAGGCAGAGGAGTGAGGACACCTGTTTAGGCAGCGATCATGGACCATGCCATAGCTCACATACTTTGTTATGGATGTTGGCAGCACTTATCGTGAGAGGAAGTTTAGAAACAACAAATGACTTAAGAAACACTGTTTCAGGGAGAAATTCAGTGAAGTGAAATTAAAACATCTGAAAGGATTGAAGACATTTCATAAAAAGTGATGATAGGGGTTGAATATGTTTAATATGGCTAAATGAGAAAGCAAGAGGATAACAAAACTCTTATTCTTTTCAGAGCATAAAACAACCAAGAGACAATGTGGGGTATGGCTAGCAGCACAGGGCTGAAGTAGCAAAAAGAAAACTTTAGATCAGCTAGAAAAGAATGGAAGGATCAGATCTATTAGACTTTGGAATATCCTCCAGAGGGAAATGTGGAAAGTCTCTTGGTTGTTCATTTTAAACAATCTGGAGAATGTGATGAAAAGTGCACACTCAGCAGTAAACCTTGCCTCACCAGAAAGTACAAACACAAAAGAGCAAAAAACCCCACACTCAAACCCAAACACCTTATTAACATTTCTTCATTTGTAGTGATTTTCTCTAACCTAGTTCCATTCTAAGTGGTACAGAGTGGCTTTTTGAACTTCTCCAAATTGTTTTTGATTAATTGCCTGCAACAAGGTTGGAAGTTACATGTAGGGAGTTCAGCAGTCCCTGAGCTGGCAGTGAGTGCATGACAGCAAGCAGTCTGAAAGTTATGGCAAAATATACTGCTCCTTATCAATGTGCCTCTACAGCATGTAAGTGCATTTAACATCTCATTTAGCTACTCACTGTGTTGCCTGACATGAATACAGCCACACGCATCTTCAGTGTTATATGACTGCTGGCAGTGATTTTGTCCTGCCGCTGTGCCACTTCAGTACTTCTTCTGACCCCTATAAAGTCACTTCTCCAGAGTCTTCAGTTCAGCAGATAATTTAAGCATGTCTCCAAACACTGCTGACACCAAGTTCAGCTTTGGGATCTAACTTACATGCTCAAATGTTTCACTGAGCTGGAAAGCTCCTTCAAAAAGGAAAAGAAAAACCTAGACAAAACCTAACCCATTTGACACTGAATAAGTATAAATCTGATGAATGTATTAACTACCTTTTCATCCAGGAATCATGCTAGATACTTGTATGAGTAATAATAATAAAAAAAAAATTAAAAAAAACTCTGATAAGACTTCTGGGATTTTAACTTTAGGTTTGAGAGTCACAGTCATCCAGACTCAGCAACATTAATTTTTATTTTTTGAGGAGTATATATTTACCTTTGAAGACCAGTTTAAGTAGTTCTGATGCTTTTTCACCACTACACTTTAAACTTTCTTTGGCATAAGGCTTGTGAAGGGGCAGCGGCTGTTTGAATATATTAACACATGTCCAGGTTATTGCTAGGTACATATATTGAGTATAACCTTGGAACCACTGGAACAGGGCATTCCAGTCTTATGTTATAAACTTGGGATAAAAACTTTCATATCACACATATTCACCATACAAAAGCTAGGAACTATCACCTTTGAGAGAACTAATCTATTATAATTATGAGAAAAGTATAATCTGAGCCTTCCAACTTCCATCCCTTTTCCAGGGCCCTCTTCATGAGAGGGTCATGAGTAGTCAGTCCTGTTTACAGGACCGGAAATCAATAAGTGGCTAGAAACAACCCTTCTTATTTTGTGTTTTCTGTACTTGCTTTAGAGGTTCAGCAACATTTAGTAGTTACATCCTAGCCCACAGTTTGTCTTCCACTTTGGCAAACTTGTGTGTGCAACATGGACATGACCCAACCATCATCTGAGGGAGGAGACCCCATTTCCTGTGTAAGGAATTACTCTGAAATTAGGACATTTCTGTTACCTGCAATCAAACCACAGGACCAAATTTACTACTCCCCAGGGCCCCAAGAGAGAATTAATTACCTGTGAAGCTCAGAGGAAATATCTAATCCCACCACATGCACAGGCACAGCAGGCACTGGAGCTGCAGATGTACAGTACTGATGACTCCTGCACGGGCATTCACTGTTGACTTGGCTGATGAGCAGGATCCGCTGACACATGCTAATGTAGACCTGTGAGACAAACTCATTCCCCGCAAAAACAGTTTATGTGGAGCTCCTGGGTTTGGTTGTTTCTTTTTTGCTTATAGAAGTCCTTCTATCCTCAAGTTGTTTTGCATGATACACAAATTTCACTGCTTTCTCATCATTTCACTTTTAGGGGGTATAAGGTGGCCCTGCACTGGTCTTGTCACTTTTCATATAGAGGAAGAACAAAGCCCAGCAGCCCACGATACTCTAGAGACTTTACTTGTGTTTATTCTATGCCTAGGTCCCCACATCCCTTAGTTGCCTATCATAATGTTTGTAATACTGATGGCCAACTGTAGGCTCAAGTTGTATATTTTTTCCACTGTCAGCTTGTTACCTTTTCAGATTTATCAAAGAACTTAGGGTCAGGGAGGGCAGAAAACCTGAGGAGCATCAGAGGTGAACTATCCCAGATAAATAGTCTTTGGTCTTCTAAGTGAGAACTGAAAAGAAATAATAGATTTGTGAGTGGAATGTCTTACAGTAGTGCAATACTTTGAGAGCACTTTTAAAAGAAGGAAAATATTTGGGTAAATCCAAGACATTCTATTTCACCAAACTTAGTTAATTTTCACACTATTAAACTGCCACTTAATATTTAATTACTTTTCTTCTATCCCTTAATATTTTGAAATTAAAATCTGAACTTTCATTGTTAAAATACTGATGCAACCTGTTTATGTGTCCTTAAATTCAAACACTAAAAAAGATGTTGTCATTTTATAGAAAATTCGTTACTTTTACAGTAACATTTAAAACAAGTTCTGCACCAACTGGTCCAATACAAGTGCAAGATAAGGATAAGTAGGGGAAGTCTAAACCTTGGTTTAACCATGTCTACAGTGCATTTGAATCTGTGACTGCAGCTTTTCTAGAAACATACAAGGTGGCTGCAATAAAGAAAGCAGAGAACAAGAGCTGTTTTCTGTACAGAGAAAGTAGGTAGCACCCATTTGTAAATCCATTTCTGGTACTAGTCATAATTTTACCCCACAACCTATTAATCTATAGGTGGTGGGTAATTAGTTTGTCTTCATTGATTTCACCTGCAAAATATGCTACTTTTTCATTGTAGCAGAGAAGAGGCTAAATAGACTCCTGATCAAGAGAACACATGCAATGTCCAACACTTTCACAATAATTCTGTAAATAATTAATGACTCTGATCTAAACCCCATCAGGCTATACAATGAACACAGCAATCAAAACATGTGCCAGGTTGGTAGTATTACTGTGCTGACAGTTTTACCTGTTTAGAAACTTTTGACCCTGTGTCACAGAACTTATTAAAGCCAGATATAGACACTATCACTATTCCTCCCCTTTTACCCACCTCCTCAGTGCCTACTAGTGAAAAGCAATCAGTTTAACACTTTCTGCTTTCTAAATCTGTGCTGTAAAATTTGCTGCACAAATATGTATGACTTTAGTTGTACTCAGAGAAGGAAGATGGGATGAGATGTGAAAAGAAATTATTAGAAGATAACCAATATACATTTCATGTAAAGAGTCATCATATTTATTTAAGGTAAAGATCCATGATACATAATTAGGTCAGCCATTATTTTAAGAATTGGCTTAACAAGCAGCAGCAGCCCACTCAGGCAGCAGATTAGTCAGACTGTGCGTGCAGACAGCAAGCCAGCTGGACTGGGAGAGCAGCAAAGCCAGGTTCACGTGGCTAGGCTGAGTGTGCCTCACAGATCCCTTTTCCTCTGGATTATTTTACTCATCCATTCCTGCTTTAAACTGACAGTTGAGATAGTGTTCTTTAAATGTCAATGGAGCCTGCAGTAAGGATCCAAATTCACTCTTATTTTTCAGTATCTCGTTTCTATAGAACTTCTATTCTCATGTACCTCATCCACCCCTTCCCTCAGTTCCCCTATGAAATGAGTCTGAATATTGTAATATCAAGCTGATTTTCTCACTTCTGAGTAACCAAACAAAATCAGTTGCAGTCCCTTTTGCTGTATTTGAATATTTTAGTTCAAATAACTTAAAAACAAACATTTTGTAGAATTTTGATCAAACTTACGAACATTATTTTGACCTTTGCTTAAATCTGTTTTGCCATCTTTATTTACTTTTCAGATATTGTTTTTCTTAAATTTTATAACTTTGAGCATTCACTGACTGAAAAGTGCGAAATCCACTATGTAAATATGTGCAACATCAGATTTAAAAATCTATATTGTTTTAAATACTAAATACTCTGTTAAATATTGAATAATGACTTCCAAATCTCAAAAGATTTGAAGCAATATATTTGGACCTCTAATTTATTTTTGTTTCTAACCCTTTACACATCTTTTTAAAAAACTGGCTCCACAGCTGGGAGGACTGCAGATTTTACTGAAAGATAAAGATCTTACAACCATCTGATTTCTTCAGCTGAAGAGCTATGAAAATCACTTAATAATAAGGTTCACAATAAGGTCTTGGCATTGGTGGCACTAGAGTAAGAATATTGACCATGGATCTAGTCCCATGAAAATGTATTGAGCAAATAATGAATACAGTCAAGGGAACCATCAGCATAAGCTTCAAGATATGTCATTATAATAATGGCCAAAACCATCCGAAGTGTCAATGCAAAAATTTTTTGGCCAACACAAATGTTTTCCCACCACAACTAAAAATTTGTAAAAGAAGTAGTGTATTAGATGAAAGCAGTGATTGAAAATTAATTGTCAGTTATTTTTCTCCAGTAATGATTGAAGAAAAATACCAGTAAGTGGTTTATCAGTTTTTGCCATCTCATTACTATTTACCATTTTGAGAGATTCTCCAATGACTCCACCTTCCTCCTATCCCCCAGATATGCCTTTTATCCTCTTTCATCCTTGTGTGCACTTCATTCTCATCCCTCACCTCCCAAGACCAGGTCTTTCATTCTCTCTATCCAGGCTTCACGTCAGCAGCCCTCAGACTGCCTTTGTCACCCATCTGGGTCTCTGTGTGACCTCCTCAGTAAGTGCCCTTGGTGTCTTCTTATGTTTCTTCCAGATACGCCTTTTATTTTATCTTCTGTAGCCTTTTCTCTGAGGTCCCCCTGTGTCTTTGTATCACTTCACCACTTGCTCTCTCAGCTGTCTCTACTTTAATTTTTGGGTTGTTTTGAGATGTTCCCACTCCTTCCTACTACCCTTTCTACTCTTTTTCTTTCCTGCTTTTGTTTGTGTCCGCATCAAGTAAGACCTAGAAAGCAGGGGTGACTTCAATCACCACTGCTATACTAAACACCTTAAAACAACAGAACTGGTTGGCTGGCACACAACCTATACACTGATACCCATATGCCATCTAATGTATATACTGTGTTCTACTGGCTCAACAGTGTAGTTTACATATTTTTCCTCCTCATGTTTGTCACTTGAAGCTGATGGTAATTTGACTCTTGTGTCTCTGACAGGAAGAAGATATGCATACCATCTGTGGATCCCAGAGGGCTTTCCTCAATCAGTATAAAGGTAGTAATGGTAGAGTGGGCACTGGTGTGAGAGGTACCAACTACTATGATGGTCCATCATAGGCAGAGATTTCTCAGGCTCTTGAGCAGAGGTCACTGACACTGTCTCTGACCCCTAATTTCTCAGGACATGTAGAGCAGCCATGCTGACTTGATTACTGGAAACATCTGTCAGTCTGGGTTCATCCATTGCATGGGTAGCCTAAAACTTTTCTGAGACTAAAAATTAGTCCACCAGTTACCTGGGGCTGTAAGAGGAATGAGGCACTGGGGAAAGGGTGTGCAAAGTCTCTGGAAAGACAGTGACAGATCTGGAGGGTGTGCCCAATCCCAAGCATGCATAGGAAAGCATCCATCAGAAAGCATCCATCACTATTTAGCTCAGTTCAGACAGTTGTCCACAGAAAGAACCAAAGGCCGTATCTATATTAGGAAGTTAAATGTGTCCAGGATGCACAAGGCAGACACAAATCTGCTCTGTGCCCTCACACACCTCCCCCAGGCAGGACAAATCTGTTCAGGGAACAACTTCTTGAATTACCTTTTGGTTCCAGTTGGTCACATGAGGCCAGTCTTAGATTTTTCCTTGTACTTTCAACATCCTCAGGATCTATGACAGACAGTCCTTTAGTTGATATATGCATATGGGTTAACATGTAACTGACTGTAGCTCCTCCGGTTATGCCAGTTTCTAAAGTCTTGCTTTAAACAGAAATAGTTCTTTTGTTGTTTCCTTACCTTGTCAACCCCCCATTTTCAGTCCTATAATACCAGCTCTCTGTCCAGTCCTTGTGTAATGTCAGCTTCCAGAAACTTAGACTTACAAGCATTCTGGGCAAGGACTGATTCTCCTTTCTTGAATGGTCCCTTGTAAAATGGATATCAATTCACAGCTGAAGATTCAAAGTCCTACTGTACCAGGAGCAATAGAATGTTAGCCAAAAATACAACCACAAATTATTAATTTAACTTTTTGTTCCTTTTTTTGTTAATACTAAGTGTAAACTGTAATGAGTAGCGTTCACTTTTGCAAATTAGTTTAATGTTTCAAAAAATTTGAATGGTCTGTTTGCTCACAAATTGTTTTCTGTGTATATTCCTTTAACCATTGGATAGTCATAATTCACTCCATCATACATTTGGTGGTTTGCTTAATGCTACATACGGAATTTAATGTTTGAAATTGAAGAGTTATTTACTTAAGGTATATTTTCTACCAGTTTTCAGTTTCAAGAGAAGAAAATTTAAGTTCTGTTTGCATACACAATTCTAATGCCTTGTTAATGCCTTTTTTTTTTTTGTGAAAGACAAGATTTGTAGAAGTTAAAGAAACTTGTTTTGAAATCCTAAAATGTACTTTCAGTTAAACCTTTTTATGAACACTATAGCAAAATAAGGCTCATACACAGTTACGGCAACATTCTGTTTTAAATATACCAATGAAATTTTTTTATTCGCTATCCTCATATCTAGTGCACATTTTAATGTCTCAAGAAAAAAGGTGAACAGAAGCACTGTAGCAGCAAAGCAGATAAATTTTACCAGTTTTGTTAAAGCAAAAGCATGTTGAGCATAATTATTTTGAAACTTTCTCTGAACATAATGTAGTGGACCAGACTTCTGCAGTCCTCAGCTGTTACCTGTCAAAAAACAGCCCCTGGTCTCATTTACTTGTTTGTTAAACCTGTTCTTATTTTGAACACCATAATATGTAGAAAATGTGGGGAGTTTACTGTTTATTTAACATTTTGTATAAATTCAAAGTGTAAATTCTGAGATCACTTTTTCTCAAAAGCATATTTTGTTTTTAAAAGGACTGAATTTACTGCCAGATTTTAGTACTTTAACTGATATCGAATCCATGTAATCATTGAATTGTTATGTTCAGAACAATCCCTACTAGACTTCAAGTTACAATTTTCTACAGCTCTTTGGCATTAGCAGTGACCAAGGTCACTGTTTTGGCCAGGGCATGGGATTGTGGTTGAACAAAGCTTAAATTCATTTGGAAAGAAGGGAAAACAAGCATGATCTTCTCTTCCTGTTGGAACACCTTTTTCCAGTCCCTTATTATCAGAGGAACACCACAGGTCTGACACCTGTGTTGGTTTGCCTCACTGTCTTCCTGCAGTGCTGTGCCTAACCACCATGTTTACCTGATAAACCGGCTAACTTCCCTGCCTGAACAATGATCCAGGGCTTTTACATGCTTGCCATAAAAATCTAGCAGCCCTGCTGAATGGCCTGGCTCCTGACAGCAGATGCTCTAACTCAGCTCTAAACCCCCAGTCCAGCTCAGCTCTCTGGTTCACTCCTAATCTGGACCATATTTACAGACCCTCAGCTAGTGTGCTGGTGTGACTGCAAGGATATGATGACAGCATAGGTGTAATTAATGAGCATCTAAAAACTGAGTTCATATTTAGAAGTCTAAATAGGTGGTATGGCTCTTTCACTGTGCTGAGCACTGATTGAAGGGATGATTATGTTGACATGGGGGCTAGCATTTCCTTGGGGACTCTCTGGTAAGGTCAGTGGCATCTGAAAAACTCTTGCAAAACCTGGAGAAAGAGAAGGCAGCAGGATCTAGTCAAGACAGGGAACTCCTGTATAAACTCAGAGTTAAATATTGACTTTTATAATGCCATTTCCAGGACCTGAAAGACTAAAGAAAATTAAGTCAATATTGGAGTGTAGACACAATGGGCACTTTCATTGCTGGGTACGTTAAACAGATCTTCCGGCCCATCTGGATCTTCAGTAGCAATGTGCTGATTCATTTCAGGTTCACCTTTCATTACTTATTAGTGATGGATCGTCTTTCTTTGTAGAAAAACATACATGCCGAGGAAATTGTGATTTTTTATTTTTTTAATGTATGTACCAGCCAACACTTCCACATGTCAGAACGGCTCCACATCTTTATAAAAAAAAGCTTCCGTAACTTGCAAAAAACAAAAAAAAAAAAAAAAGAAAGAAAAAAGAAAAAAGAAAGGTTAAAGAATATCTTCTTTGTTTAAAAAAATACACTTTCAAGCTCTGAGAACTTGCTTCACTAAATCTAGTACACTGCTCCCTGCAATTATCTCCAGAAGATTTAAAATCCATTAATGGGGCAGATATACAGGAAGCTGAGGAACAGGAACAGTCACACTGCATAAGTTTAATGACCCATCTAATACTGTATTTCAGTTTCAGAGTAAACATATCAGGTGCTGCAGAGAAATGGAAAACCCTAATAGGGAATTGCACCCACTGGTTTGAGTGATTTCTTCACAGCACAAAGCATCCTGGCTCTAGCTCATGCCATGCAGCTGGAAACTGTACACCTGCTCCCTTTTCCCCAGTCTCACACAAGTCAATTGTATCTTACAAGCTGGATATTTTCCTTTTTTATATATATAATGGATGTCTTTGGATGGGCAATATGATGGTGACACCTACTAGAACTGCTAGTGCCAAAAATAAGAAGTTGGTTGACTTGTCAACAACCCACATCCAGCAGCCATCCACTCTACCTGCAAGAACCCAAGCAGCCAAAGTCTCTAATACAGGTGTCCCTGGCTGCCTCTGGGTGCTCAGGGCTCTGACCATAGCAGCAGCACTGTGGGACTAGCCACAGGCTGGGGCTGGGCAAGGAGCAGCACTCTCACCTCACTGCAGCGGAAGCCAGCTGGGCCCTCTCCACCAAAGCCTCTTTCACAAAGATGGGGTGGGAAAATGTGAGACTGATAGTGCTGACAAAGCACTATGCAGGCAAACTGTGTCTCTTCTGGGGCACTGTTTCAAAAAGCCTCTGTTTTTAATAATACCTGTAGGAATGAAGCATTTCAGAGACTTTCTTTAGAACTCAAGAGTAACTCTAATGTTGCCATGGCACAAGGGTCTGACAGACCTTTGGACAGATGGGCCAACTGGGCAAGCAGACAAGTCTAACGAAAACCAGACAAGTCCAACAATGTAAATAATTTAGTTCCTTTTTGAAACCATTGCACTTTCAGCTACTTGACAGCAGTGGATTAAGAGTGATTGTGTTTGGAGTTGTGGTAGAAAAACTGTTTGAATAATTACACTAAATTAATTTCTGTCCTGGACCATTTATCTCCACCATGCATGTTACTTGACTGATTTTTTAGTTTTGGTTTGCATCTTACAAAGCAGTGAATTGAGGTAGAGCTGAACAGATGGACTAATCAGGGCCAAGCTTTCTATAGACCTGTTCATTTTTACTTCAACACCACTCCTGCTTTTCAAATGCATGAGTAAATCTGCGACCCTGAGTTCCTGATGGATTAATATTTCCTCCCTCTGCTATTATAGTCTTCTACTTTTAAGGGACAATTATTTCCCTGAAGTTGCAAAACATTTTTCTCACAGCTTTCTCAGGACAACTGATACAGCGTTTTCCCAAGTACATTATGATTTTATAGCATTGTTTAAGGGGGTTACATGTCTAATAGACATTTTGCCTGGCTTGTGGTTCTGTGATTTATGAGCCTTTCAGAATTCATAAACTGACACCAAACTTGTCCCTGTTCAGTTCGCTCTTCATCATTATAAGTGTGCTTTCACGAAGATTAGGACATTCTCACCCCACTGCATCTTTCCTGTCGCCTAAAACTCAGAAGTCTGACCCAAAGATAATCACTGATTACATCAAAGAGGGTACAAGTACATGGATCTGATGACCAATCAAGTGGCATTTGGGCTGCCTCCTAGTCTGTTCTTTACAATTTGATGTTATTGTGCCTGAAGATGCTTGGTTTTGAGACTGCCAGTCCCAAGAGGATACACATGATGTGCTGCCAGAGCTAGCACAGGCTTCCCTGTGCAGCCTGGCCATCAATTCTCTACTTCGCTCTGAGGCAACTCATTTTTAAAGCATACAAGGGAGTAGCTTGATCTCTGTCTGAGGCATTCATTGAGACACTGTCAAAATGTTACTGGATTTGGAGAAGTTGTATATGAAGACAGGCTAAGCATTTTAATGGATTTTTACCTGCTGAAGAAGATGGAGCACTAGCTGCTCCTCGAGTCTTCACAAACTTGGGTGAGAAACTGCAGGCCTGAAAAGCACACACTAGCACCACCCTGTGCAAAGCCCAGTGACGGGACTTCCAAAACATGCTGTGTTTCATAATCCCATCCCTCCTTCTGAGCTTCTACATGGTTGAAGGATTGGAAACATCATGGAAGCTGCACGCCCCAAGACACGCTGCCAAGCAGCTTTCTTTTACAATTACTCCATACTAAACCACATTGTAAGATAATTATTTCATTAGATGGAATGCGTGTTGGGACAGAGCAATCTTTGCCCTTTCCTTTTCATCTCCAGTTCAGAACAACATGGGAAGAGCCGCAGTGGGAAGAGAAAGCCTTTGAACACCCGTGTGTTTACTTCTCTTTAATAGCTCTGAATCCAGAGAAAGTTAGGGAGTTCACTGGCAAGAGTTAAATCATCAACAGACCTGGCCAAGAAATTCACAAGCCTTACATGATTTATTTTATTCTGTGTGATAAAAGTACAAGGAGAGTTGAATATACTGGCCTGCTTGACCAGCTGCTATCAGACATAGAAGTTTCATTAATTCCCAAGGCTATCCATTACATTCCCACTCTGAAAGGCAGGTAGGTGATCACTCTGCTTTGCCATCACTCATAATAGAGTTAATCAAACATAATGAAATATTTAATACAAACAAGCCCAAGGCAATAGACAGGACAAGATTCAAACCTTTCAGAGAAATGGATTGTTGCTCTGTGATGAGTGGGCTGAAAGAGGCAGCGTACTTCTTAGTTAAACAAATAGGACTGAAGAACATAGACTTTGACTATAAAGACAGAACTGTTGGAAATGTTCTAACTATCATTTGCAAAACAAGACTCTGAAATAAATATGTGGATCTTGAAAAAAACTTTTCTCCGTGTCTGTTCAGCACACGTGAGCTTGAATAGAGAAATGTTTCAGAAAGGAAAGCCTTGATGAGTTCTGCCCATAGAAGACATGTAGTGACAGTTGAGTCAGGGCTGCAGAAAGAATTGAGGGCTGCAACAAGTCTTGCTGCATCAAGATGGTGCCAACCCCCAGCAGTGTGCTCCCATATGTCCTTCTGGTATGTGCAGTGATGTGGTTCAGCACCAAAACCCTTCAGAAGGGTCTTACCCAAGTTTTATCAGTACACAGACTGATAGCTAATCTTCAGTCATATGTCTCTTCCACTTGCATATGAATCTTTTAAAATGAACTCCTACAGCTGCTTCTTCCTCCACCTTCCATTCTTATCACTATAAAAAGCAATTGGCTCAGTGAGTATTGATTCACAATACTCATGCATGTGGAGAATTTTGATTGTTAATTGAAGAAGGGTAAATCTGGTGAGCTGCATCAGATTTGCAGGGTAATAGGAAAACTTATTAAAGGAAAAGTATCAACTTGATAAATAGTACATTTAAAGTTCCCTTCCCTTCAGCTTATTAAATCAACTGTGACTGGTATGTGATAAGCAGAGATGACTGATACAGAGACAAAAATTAGATCCAAACAGGAAAGGGTAAATAAAGGAAACATTCCCTAGATTGGTTTTGTTTTCAATATTCAGGGAAGTCATCTGGATGGTTGTCTCCAAATCGGTAGTTCTACAATTCATACAGCATACAGCATACAGCATGGAGATTCATACATTCATACAGCATGGAGACTAAAATCAGTAAGATCTAGAGTCATCAATATCTGGGCTTGCTTGTTTCAGTTGTTTTTGAAATACAGACATATAGCTGGTGTTTCTGCTACATACTGCACACAAAGCTTGTTCTCAGGATAATGGCATCAAGATTCAGTGATTAATTTGACCCTGTATATGCCACAACATGCACATACTTGCACCTGCACACAAAGGCATAAAATCAAAATGTAGGTTATTTGATATGAAAGTAAAATTAATCTGCGGTTGCACTGCTTCAGAAAGCTAGAGTATTTCACAGCATCACACCCTTCCCTTGCTTATCCTGAACTCTACAGCCATAGCAGAGTTCACAACTAGCACCCCTCTCTATTCAAAATTGGAGGAGGTTTACTTTGCAGAACAAAAACGAAGAGGTAGGGAAAGAAGAAGAGGAGGCAGAGGATTGATCCAAGTTTCAGGCAGGTGTGTGTACCCTACCAAATGGGACTTCCACAGTTCATCTCACTGCTCTGCAATGGTTTCATCCTGGGCCATCAAGGTCAAACTTCTTGGCAGCCTGCTTTCTTCCAAGTCTTGTGCTGCGGTCTGCTATCCTTGGGCACCAAAAAGACCAAAGCTGTACTGCTTAGCTTGCGTAAGAGCTTGTTGCAAGCCCACTTGAGAGGGAGGAAGAGTTCCAGCTCAACAGTACTCACCAAAGCAGGGCATATATGCTCACCAGTTAATAGAAGATGCAGCACCCTGAGAAACACCAATTTCTCTGCAACAAATTTATCAAATTGCTTAATCAAAGCTGAAGGAAATGAAGTGAGATAGGTAGAAAGTGTGAAATTAAATCCTAATGCAATGAGGTGAAGAAACTGCATTTAAAATAGATTTGGCCTATCAAATATTACGTGACAGTAAATAAACATAGTTATAAAATACTTGGTTTGAAGGTTAAAATGAGGTTTTAAAATGGGGGATGCTATTCACTCTGATATTTTGTTTCAGCAGAATCAATATATGCTGATTCTCTTCCTAAAAATCCCATCACAGCCCTGAGTCTATTCTTCTGCTCTCCTGTGCTCCTGCCTGGCCCCAGGTCAGTGCAGCTTTGGGACCTCTGATCAAGCTGCTTGGAGATTTGTGTGAGGGAGGGCTGTAAGGAGGCTTCTTAGGGCTTTCCCCTTTGGCTTCGGAGTTGAGTTTAGCTCACTTCACCTTTGGTGAAGTTTCCTGACTACACTGTAAATGTCCTTGTATGTGACCGTGTACCTTGCTCACCCTGACCCAGACTGATTTCTCTCCTGCACCTCAGACCAACCTTATCATCATCACAATTATGCTGATGTTCAGGACCACTGACTGCCCTGCAGCTGCTGAGGCAGCAGGACAAGCTTTGCCTAGCAGGTCCTGTCCTGACAGCCCCTACAGGGTCTCTTCGACACTTCTCCTGGACAAATCCTGACTTGCAGATTTGTAATTTCCAAGGGGAAAAAAACCTGTGCATCTTGCTTTGAGCACTAGCACAACAACCACATGCCAGCATCATCACATTTTAGTCCATGGTCTCACAGGACACTCAATTCTTTGTAGTAAAAATATTATATTTGGACCCATTATTAAAAATGCTGCACAGGATTGACGAGTTCCCTTCCAATCTCCCTCAAAGGCTTTCAGCTTAGAAGTGAAATTGTCTTATTGGCCACTATTCAGCATGTCTTTATCATCCTCTGTTCCTATAAAATATTTATAATGCCCAAAAACTATTCCCAATGCCCATTCTCAGCTCTCATTTTCCTGCCAGGCACATGGACAGTTGAATGGGGTAGTACAAAAAGCCCAGAAGGTTCTTCTTAAGTTTTGCAGGCATCACACATTTCTCTGGTGATTTTTAAATCTTGATGTTCAGTTATCTAAATGAAAAACATCTTGCAATGTAGTTGGCGGAGTTTTTTTAATAGTCTAGCAAGTTTTAAGGACCAAAGGTAAATTCTGTGTAACACTAGCAAAGAAATATAAAACTGTGCCTTGTGATTCAATTTTCCTAACGTTTAGTCTTAAATTCAAGGGCAAATGTTGACTTCCAGCAAATGATCATAATCAGGATTTGACACCAAATTCCCATCAACAGCAACCCTAAATATCTCAAAGGGGCTCTGCCCCTACAGGCGGCATTAAGGCTGTCAGAACAGGGCTCCAGCTGGCTTCCTGCTCACTTCATCTCTTTGTGGAAGTCATCATGCTCAGAAGCACAAGCACATGCTGGTGGCATCTTTGTTGAATTAAGTAAGCCAGGGCAAACTGACACAGTGCTGTGGTTCTTTCCACTAATTTCCAAGTATGTATACTGAGTCCTGATTTTGATCACAGCTGTCCTTACTCCTTACATTTGTAGTACATATATGCACCTGCCTAATTAGTTGCCCACATGATTGTACTGTGGCACTTTTGTCTTATTTCTCCTTTTTCCTCCAGTTTTGAGATCTTGTCCATTGCCTCCTGTTTCAAATTACATTGTAAATCCCCAAGCTGGAAAGACACTTCTGCTGCCCATACAGTACCTGAAACAATCTGGCACTTGGTCTGTCACCAAGGCAAGTCAGGACTTTCACATCAGGACGTAATAAATAACAGATGGAAAGTGCAACTGAAACTAAATTTGCTTGTGGTTCTGTGATTTTGACTATTAAAGGTTTAAGGTAAGATTCTCTGGCTTATGAGTGGAGGGAAAAACATAAAATACATACAGCTTTTGAATAGATAGTGTTATTTGTATAATAAAATAGGGATTTAATCAGCCCCAGACCCTTTAAAAAACCTTCAGATTTGGTGAGTGATCCAAAAATGCTTTTTTGGTATCATATTTTCTGGCATTTCCTCCTAAAGTTAAAGCACCACGTTTCAAAACGTTAGTGTCTTGTGATGGCCTGTTTGTTTTGGTTCCAAGGAAGTGAGTTTCATCGCGTTCAGTACACAGTAGTTGCTGTTGCAGTGATGGTATCTTTGCCTCTAATTAAAGTTGTTTTATAATAATGTGTGTGCTCCCAGTAAGGATGTAATCACTGTTTACAGCTTTAGTCTTTTTCACACAGATTTCCGCTTGGGTGCATATCCTGCCTAGAGCTAACAAAAGAAAATCTTTGAGTAGAAAAAAACAGGTAAGAGTAAATGGCAATTAATTAAACAGCCCCATGGCAAGGCTGAAGTGTGATTAGGTACCGTTGCTTCTCTCTTCCAATAGCTTTTACCTTTCTTTTTTTCCCGTTGTACTCTTTTTATAAAAAAATATTTTTATGACTCCTCTTCAAGCTGTTGTTCTTTGCATAGAAAAAAAGGGAAATATTTGAGGAAGTATTCAAAATACTTTTTCAATGACATAAGTATTAGACCATCTGTGTGAGGCTTTCTGCTATGCTCCCAGAAACACAAATGTAACGACCCAGAAAGAAGGCAGAAACAGTGGTTTGCATCTACTATCATGTCTCACAGATTTGGGACATGTCCAGAGTATGACATGAACAGGGAATAAACCACCCCATCCAAACACCACAGATCTTGCTTGCAGATTATCTATAAACACAGCAGCATCAGAGAGCTCCCAAAGCTGAGAACATCATGAACAGAGCCCTGCCCATCTCTGGCATGTCTTTGTTGTCAGGGCTTGAAAGTGGATCGATACAAAACAGAATGTGATGGCCTTATTTGTTTCTGTGATACATCTCCATTAAGCTCTTGACAGCCCCTGACTGTCAGTGAACAGCTGGGGCTGCTCCTCTCCCAGAGCCGAGCTCCATACGCTGCCCTTCCAGTGCCTACCAGAAGCATCACCTGGCCAGCTCCAGGGACCTACCTTCCCTGAGCTTACAGTAGGCTGTCAGATGACCATATGGGAGAAAAAAATCCCATTGTACTATTCAGTCCTATAGTTTCACTTGTAGTTTCCAGTGTGTGCACACCCACAAAGCAAGTGATGTCATTTGAGGTAGAAATTATAGCAGGGCAGAAGCAAGCCACCTAAGGAGTCTAATACGGTCAAGGTTAAGAAGTCTGTATTTAATGAAAGATGCAAAGTAACTCCAAGAAAAACTAATTGCTGTATGTATTCACATTGCTGTATGTTCTATGTATTTGCAGTGATTCTCAACATTAAAGCTTCCAATGTCTTTATTCAGGCACTAGACTGAACAAAGTTCTGAAAAAGCATGATTAAACCCCAGCAATAGGAGGCATGCTAGCATAGACAAGGACCTGACAATATGCGAGGTACTTTCTGTCTGAGATCCATGATTCACTATAGAAAGTGGAAGATATCAGCAAACACTTTCTGTTTCTTAGCATATGGCAAGGTTATTTCAAGAAATATTGTTTTGCAACTTCCTAATTCTGCATCACAGAAACTGCATCCATGTCCTTAAAAGCAGAGAGAAAGAAGCTGCCAATTACCATATATACTCCAAAGCTAGAACTAGTAGAATTGCACAGTCTTTCAAACTCCTGAGGTCATTTATTATTCTGAGGACATCATGTATCATCTGATTTTATCATATTATCAGAATATATCAGAATGATATTATCATTCTGAGGACATCATGCAGAACTGAGCCCCACTAGGCCACTTGCTCACTCCTCCTTTGATGGAATGGAGGAGAGAATCAGAAGAGTAAAAGTGAGAAAACTCAGTGAATTGAGATAAAGACAGTTTAATATGCAAAGCAACAGCTGCATGCATAAGAAAAGCAAAACAAGGAACTAATTCACCACGTCCTATGGGCACTCAGGTGTTCAACCACCTCCAGATAAGGACGGCTCCATCACCCCGTAACTGTTACTTCAGAAAGCAGATGCCATAACTCCCAGTGTCCCTTCTCCTCCTTTTTTTTCTCCCAACTGTATATGCTGACCATGATGCCATATGGTATGGAACATCCCTGAGATCAGCTAGGGACCGCTGTTCTAACTGTATTTCCTCCCAGCTCTTGTGGACCCACAGTACACTCGCTGGTGAAGTGGCATGAGCAACAGAAAAGGCCTTGATGTAAGTGCTGCTCAGCAAGAATGACAATATCCCTGTGTTATCAACAATGTCTACAGCTCAAATCCAAAACAGGATCACATACCACCTACTGGGAAGAAAATTAACTCTATCTCAGCCAAAACCAGCACCTTAGCACATCACCTAGATGTGCCGGATGAAATTTTCAGACTAAAATGTCTTTCCATATGTCAGATTCCTGTGCACCTCAAAATGGACAGAGCAATCACTTAAATCAATCACTCAAAGCAAGTTCTCTTCTTCAAAAACAAGATTCTGGGTTGTTCAGGCAAATGAAGTGTAGGAGCAAACACAACATGGCCTAACTCACACTGTGTACAGCATCTTATACTTGCCATATATTCTTATTGTAAGAAGCACTCCAACAAAGAGAATGAATTATTGTAATTCATTAGTTTTCAAGCCCCTGTGCACATAACCAATCTCTCTTTGGGCAAAACTCTGGCTTCTCCAGCATTTCTTTCCAATACCCAATACTGTGAGATGGCCACAGTACATTTAGTTTAATATTTCTTCTAGTAAATTTGAAGTTCTGTTTTCAAGGAAACAGCAGTGGGAAAACTGTGTTAAACCCTTACACCCTGAAATTAAATTATACTCTGCACTTCTACAGCATCTTCTGCTTGAGGATCTCATGTTGATTATTAATTAAAGTTATGGAATTATGTTTTTAGTGGCACAGTACTACAGATACGAGAACAAGGCTGTGATGGGGCTAAATGATTTCCACTTCCTCCTTTAGAATGGGTTCAGGGCTGACAGAGGGGCCAAAACTGTAAGTCCCAGCCAAACACCTCCACTACAGATACCCTTTACATGTGTTTGAAAATTTCTGCTGGCACAGTGAGAGTCTGGGTTGAAGTCCAAGAAAATAATGTCACTGATTTCAGTAGGTCTTGGGTTAACCTCTAAAGCTGGTTGGGTTTTTCAGCATGAACTATACCTGCCAACTCTACAGTACGCTTAAGGTTTTCAAAAGCACTTGCTAATAAATCTTCTGCTTAGGGGTTTTGGTCAGAGACAACATGGTTTGAGGGGTTTCTCCTCCTTAATAATAGTATTTCTTTATCACTTTTGTGATATAAGGCATTTTTCTCTCTTTCCTCTGAATGCAGCTATTTTCTATTTGTTAATTTATTTAAAGAATTGTTTCTCAATAATTACTCACAAATAACAGTCCTCATCAGTGCAAGAAGCTGTATCTCCCAGAGCAAATTATAGTATAGTAAATCCCCACAAATGTTCTAAAAATTTATAGATGAAAACAATGTTACATAAAGTACAGAAATTCAGGGCAACTGTCCAAAAAAGTCCAACAGTGGCCACATATATACATATATGTTTATGTCTTTTATATATACATATAAACCCACCTCTTTAACAAAGAAACAGTCAGGAAAATTAGTCATTTGATGTTCACATCTGCCTGCACTTGTACATAACAAGCCAAAGGAACATGTAAGGGCTGCTTTTCTGAGTCAAGCCTTAGTACAAGGTGTGTCCTGAGTACATCCTTAGGAAGCTGCAGTATCACAGAACCCACGGTGGCACTTACTGTTCAACACTACTGGGAAAGAAGTCTTAGAGACACTGAGTACAAAAATTAATTAAGAAGGGTTCTGAACAGCTCTTTTCTCCCTGGCCAAATACTTCTGAGTTAAAGGAAGCAAGAAGGGCTAGCTGGTTTTCTTATCCACTTGACTCATCTTCCTTCATCCACCCACAGTGCAATGTTCCCCTCACACAGAACAAAACCGTAGCAAAAGGAAATAAAGATCTATGCTAACTGGAAGAAAAGAAAGCTCACCTGTTCCAAATCATGGCCTGGCATGGCTCAGTAGGGAGTTCTGGCACAAAGGATTACTTGCTGCCTCTGTCTAGCAAATCATCAACACATACTCCCTATAGTTTCACGTGGTCTTCTGTCCTCATCATGTCAGAGAATGCACGACTTGTCATGTCTCAGTCCTCTGAGAGAAGGACTCTGACAACTTGACATGAGCACCACAACTCTGCATAGAGCAACAAACCCCAGGATCTGAAGGACCATCTCCAAAACATATCTATGCTGAGATTTGTGCTGTCCACCTCAAAACCCACAGTGTTCCCCCATTCATGAGAGTCTTAATTTTAAGAACTGTAACAGTGAGCAAAAAATATCCATGGAGCTTTCATTTATGTAACAAATGAGAATATGGTTTCAAAAGGTTTCATGCACTGACCTAGCCCTACTACCCCTACAGTCTATGGCAGAGCTCCAACTGACGCCAGCAGGAGTAGAATTAGGGTGGTGGGAAATTGTTTTGAAAATCAGATGGAAAAAATCTCTGAACCACATCTGCTTTTCTTTTTCTCCCTCTCTTCACATGTCCACATCCTCTTCTTGGTCTCCTTAGCTGTGGTGAAATGATGCACTAATTGGTTCTGCATGGACAAGACCACATTGAGGAAGATGTGTTGCCATACCATAATCTAATCAAAATAATTCTCAGGCCTGCGTGAGCATTTAAATAAAAACATAAAGCAGCCCTTGACAATTAATGCTTTCTGTGGAAATGACTGAAAGCTATGAGTAATTTCAATCCAAGCTGAGTTCCTAGCTCGTTTGCCTTTCCATCGCATATCTTTTAAATCCTAATTATATGTAATCAACAGTATAAGCAACATGATTCTTCTTGTAGTTGACAAATTCCTGGGTTCATTTTGCATACTTTCAGATATGTACATACGAACGAATATATACACTCTTTCTACCTGAGAGAGTTTTACATCGGGTAATTACAACTTAGCTCAATTAAAAATCCTCTTGAAACAAGTACAGCGTCTTTTAGATCCACAAAGCCAGTGGGCATGATTAGGTCAGACTGACAGTGAAGGCTTGCTGGGAATTAAAAGGAAGGTCACAGATGTGTGACTTTGTTTTTGGCTGAACTTTGCCAGCAGGGTGTTTCTAGGTTACATCAAAATAATAATCCATTTGGGTGCAGAATAAGGCAGATCAGCCCTTTTTCAAAGTGACCAAAAAAGGCTGTATTATGAGTGCGTCATGCCCATGTAGCCTCCAAAACCAGTGCCTGATTTTGAGGGTTTCTCAGCATCCGCCCTTCTAATGCACTCCAGTGTTTGGGAGGAGTCCAATACACCAGAGAGCAGATGACTTTCCTTGAAGGATTTTCTAGACTGACAGTGGAGACCCAGGCAGACCATACTCCTCCCATACTGGTAGATCCAATAACCTGTCATGATGTTAGTCATCTTTTTCATGTCTGTCAGGCTGCAGAAGTTGCTCCTGCAGGACGTGTGAGCCGGGACCAGAGGTGAGCCGGGACCAGAGGTGAGCTGGGACCAGGAGTGAGCTTGGCACAGACCACGGCCTTACTGTGGAGACTGTCCCCTGGTGCCAAATGTGGGGGCAGAGACGAAGCTGGTGACAGAGCCCATGAGCACCCCGAGGTATGGTGAGGGGATGAGCCATGTTCAGGGTCCAGCCCAGGAGTACAGCCAAGAGCAGCAGGAAATGGGTCAGGGATAGGCCCTTTCTTTTGTTGCTGCCAAGCAGCCCAGCTCATAGTGACATTTTGATGCAGATACAAAAGAATATGACTTGATTATCATTAACAGATCAATGCTGCACATCAGTGGAAAAAAGTTGCATTTCTTAAGTGACTTTTTGAAGATGTGGGTTAAAAGATAAATATCAACCAGTTCTCAGGGTGTTTTCAACTCTTTATGAGCTATTTTTCATAGGCATGGGTAAAGGTAACTACTACCACCTCCAATGCTATTTCACTGCTCTTGGCAAACCAATTTTGGTCATAATATAATCATAATTAACCCTCTGAATTATGACAGTATTTTGCATGTTGTAATTAGGATGAAGACATGAACAGATCTTCATAGCACCCTTGCCTGTCAAGTATTGTGATCCTGATTCTACAGGTGAAGAGATTCTACAGCACATTTACCCCAGCAGGGTTCAGATGGTAAACCAGATCCCACCTTGTTAACCACATATGAGTCTCATCTACATCAGTCTCACGGTACAGCAGAAGAATTCAGGAAGGACATATGTAAGGAAGTCAATTATTGTCCCTTTTTTTTTTTAAATAGGGACTTTTCAAAAGGAAGCCTCAACTTTTCACCTATAAAAAAGAATATAATCATAATTTCTGACTACCCTGTGAATCGCATAAAGTACAAGTGTAAGGTTTGAGAGCTCAGTTCTATCCTCATACTCCAGAGTTCTTATTGATTTTTCTCCACTATGCTGCTATCATCTGTTTTTCAGAATTTGTTGTCTTAAATAAAGATAAAGAATTCATAAGTTCTTGGAACAATGCAGTAAATATGTACCTACCATAAAACAATAGTGTAATAAAAAAAAAAATCACATATATCTGAATATACCATGCATAGAATATATGACTGTTGAAAACAAATATAACTGATATTTATTGCATAATTCTACTTAAATTTCCCTTCAGGTGAAACTTCTGCTGTTTACGAAACTTGAAAAATAAAAATTTAAGCAGTGGGTGTTATGAAAGTGTGGTTCTTATTTCTGTGTCAGCTTTTCCACGTTAATCAATTGTCCAGACTTGTTTCCACTGTACTTACTTGGAGGATTCTTCCAATTCCAGGCTTGTATTCACTTCTGATTAGCACATATATGACTGAAATAACTGATTTCTTTTTAAGCATCTCAGTTCACACTGAGGAAGACAACTGTAGGCACCTGAATTTGGAAAAGATTGATCTAAAGGCTGATGCAATTCTTGATTTGTTTAATAAAAATCAGTAGGTTCACTATGCAGAAACAGCTGCAGAAAACCTATTTGATTGCTTCAGGATGTTGAATCTGAGTTTCTCCCAGACTGGGCTAAAGAAATTTATAAAAAGATTCCTGAACACTTCCCAATCTGTGTCAGGAATTATCCAGTTAATTTATTTACCCTATTAGGCAACTGAACAGAACTCTCCTTTGTGCATGGGCTGTGCACTGGGACTGGTGATCACACCACCTGGGGTAGCAGAGTCCCCAGCTTGTCCCACAGATGCAGCAGGGGCACCATAAAGATCACTGGAGCTGTGGACAAGAGCCACAGACAGGTTTATCTGCTACACTACCTTCCATTCCCCTCTTCCCTGCTATAGCATCCACATTGTTCAAACTCCCAAACACCTGGATAGTGTCTATAGCACCATGGGAAGGTGAGACATAGGACTAATGGATCCAGGAAGCAACTCAAGTCCCCTGGTCCTACCATATCCTCCTTGACTTGCTACTCATTTTAATACCTCTGAAAGAAAGAGAAAGAAGCTGAGCTGAAGTATCTGATCCTAGACCCATCCATCAGAGTGGATTTCTACATCTCAGTCATGACTAGATCTGAAAGTCTAGAAGGTAAAAGCACCAAGGCATTTACTCACCCATGAAATCTTGTGGCCTGGGATTAAGCAAACAATAAACTTGACCCAGTGAGAAAATTCTCCACTGAACAAGTTGGCATATAGTAGTGCAAATGTTTGATATTACCACTGACATGACATCTGCCAAAAAAGTTTTTACAGTCGTCTACAAATTTAAAGTTCACAACATCAGGCTAAATCAATGGCCCTGAGTTGCTGGCATACTGAATGCTGCACTGTCAAGCAGGAAACCCTACAGGCACTCTAGTCCCCGCATTGAAAGTGTTTGAGGAAGAGTGTCAGACTTCTATGCTCTTCCCCACAAAAGAAAAGCATCTGGTGGGTCAGAAGGAAACCAGTGTCAGTGATTTGGTTGGGGTCAGCCGAGGCCCACAGGCTGAAACAGCACAGTGGGTTCTCCTGTTACTAATGACCTATATTCACCAGTCTGTATCCTTGATTACACCCCTTTTGGACCTGGTTCGGCATATTTATTGTGTCAGTGAGTCAATCTGATATTCTAATATCAGCGGTAACAGGTAAGCTGTTCCTGTAAATGTCATAAAGATGCTGTATTCTTGTGACTAGGGGGAAGAACCCTGAAACCATGCCTTTGTAGCAAATGA
Organism: Sclerurus mexicanus; assembly: GCA_013396755.1. NCBI lineage: Eukaryota > Metazoa > Chordata > Aves > Passeriformes > Furnariidae > Sclerurus > Sclerurus mexicanus. Next base: position 2,203,067 of record VWZF01000899.1, on the reverse strand, counting down.
TGAAAACACTTCAAGGTAAATAATAGGCAATATTTTGGGTACACTAGATCCTGAGACGAAACAGCTCACTACCCATCAGAGTAGTAAGCAAGGAGAAAAAAATTATGCACCCAATCTTACTCTTGTTCCATGAGAAGCTCAAATTTCCAATATGAAGTCAAACAAAATTTTAATTAGAGGGCACAGCATAGCCTGGTTCTCCATGCCGTTTCTGGAGTTGCAGCCAGGCTTGAGCAACCTCTGCAGTTAGTACTGACAGTGAACAGTTATATATCTGCCTACACATAACACTAACGTGATCATTTAGGTCATGACTGGAGGAATCAGTCATGATCACAGGTTCCCTTTACTGAGTTCTGTACAGGTGTATACTATGTGTTAGTCCTTTCCACATGGATCTTCTTTGCTAAGAAATATATCTATGACACTTTGCTACCTTTCTCTTGAGTGAATGTGCTTAACATGGTTACAGTGTTTTCTTACTTCAGTAGTCTCAGTGTGTCTGCATTCAGATAATTCTGCATGGGTGAGGGTCATGTCTGTGAACTGTTAACATCCTCTTTAATCCTATTTCAGGAATGATGGTGAGTTTGAGCAGTGTCTGGAATTTGTGTAGTTACAAAGTGAAGTGAAAAATTTCTCCTTAAAGAAATTATCTACTTTATGGAATTTATTCAGTGAATCAATTTATCCTAAATATGTATGCAGCATGCATTAACTAATATGATAGGTTAGAATTTTAAATATGTTTTCAGTTATTTTGAATATCAGTTTTGTTTTGCACATTTGCAATTCAGTTAGCTAGCGAGCCAGAAAAGTCCTTAGTATTACTGGAGTTTGTCTCTTGTGACCCTGCTCTTCCCCATAAGTGTGTCTACTTTGATTAGTGTGATGGCACTCCCTTGTCTAATTTTCACTGTGTGCTTAATATTTTATCTGTTCATTCTTTTTTTGACCTCTATCTGTAACTCACTATGAGTATGAAAACAATAAATTACTTGCATGACATCACTCTAAGATACAATTTTCACTCATGAACAGTGTGTCTCTCACATCTGAATGCAGGTGCTCCCAAGACCCCTTCAGTGCCATCTTAACGTTAAGAGTTCTTTCTCTCAGTGTCATGTTCCTTTCATGACCACTCTCACCACCAGCATCATTCTGATATCAACAGATTAAATGGGGCAACAATTGGCTTTTTTCAAGGAGCAGTATATTCTGATTAAAAATATAATGATTATAAGGAAAAAACCATTTCCACCATCAGCAGCTGCTGTCTCCCTTTGCTTAAGCAAGGGTTAGTTCCTTTCATTTTCTTTTAAAAGTGTTCTTCACTTCAACAGGCTTGTTTGTTGGGGTTTCTTTCCACTCCTATCCTGGTTTAAATCCTTGTTGTTCGACAAGGAACCCATACATCTCCATTACCTCAGGCACTTCTTTTCTGTTTTCATCAAGTGTTTATTTGTATGATAATACTTCAACACCTTAAACCACTAAGTAATTTATCATAATAAATGGCATTTCCTAATGTTATGTCCTTTCTTGCACCTTATCTCCAGTTTGATTGTTTGTTCAGATTATAAGATCTTAGCTATTGCATTCACAATTTCCAAGAGGGATTGGTTATTTTTGCAGTTTTTAACTTGAAGAGGGGTCAGCCTAGAGGTTCACAAGTCTACCATTATGTCATATCAGGCTATGTGAAAAGCAGTTGTTGTCAGTAACTGCCAGGGATGGGTGCAAAGCAATGCAAATCCTTCCCAAAACCAGCCAACATTAATGAACTTGACTCTCCTGCTTTCCCACTTGAAATATTTGATGAGGAACTTCTTAGCCTGGGACTACCAGTAGTCATGTTCCCCTGATCACAAGGGAAGTGAAGCCCAGGGAGATCATTAGAAAACATGGGGAATTCATAATCATTTGAAAAAAGCAGAGCAACAAGCTACCCACAGCAGGAACTAACAAAATGGTTTTGCTCCCTACCCTTTCCTCTACATCTGCAGCTACTGCATCTAAAATCTCCCTCCCTGTCCTTCAGTGCAAGCATCTTGCACGTACAAATATGCCTCTATCACATCACCTTCCCTACCCGCTATATCTTTTCACAGTTTGCTATCAGTGGGTAGCACTTTCCTTGACCCTGAAGGGCACTTTGGCAGGGCTTTGCTCAGTCTCTGGAGAGGCTCTCTGGTCCTACTCTTCAGCTCCACCACTTAATTCAGCTATGGATGCTTCAGCTTAATAAGTGAAATTAGTAGGAAGAGGCTGGCAAGATTTGGTTCACCACTGCTGTTAAACCGCCATTCTGCAGGCTTCACTTGTCCCCAAAGTTCTTGTCTATAGCGACATTCAAAGCCATGGCTGAGGTGCCATCAGCTCAAACAAATACTTTGCTCTGGCTGCAGCCATCCTGGCTGTGATGGCCAAGCTCAGATATGGGCTTTGTACCCTTTCATAGCCAAAAATATGAGCCTGGCAAGCCACCACTGGAAAGAGCCAGAGAGATAATTGAAATGGGTAACCAGGGAGTACAGCCATAATCCACAGTTTGACATGACAGCAGAGCTGTTATACCTCTCTCACATACATGAACTTTGCGGAAGGGTGAGAAGGGGAACAGAGAAACCCTCCAGGAAAATTCTTGGCCTCATTAGTAACACCTTCTAACTCTTACCTGAAACCCTTTTTTCCACTACTGGTCTTTGTTGGTCAGTCAGTTCATCCCTGAGGGACCAGTTCCAGTTGGCTCCATGTGCACTGTGACAGGAACTCAGGAGAGAATCCATAAATTCCTCTCCTTGGTCCTTACCTGTATTTCTGCTCAGTCTTCAGATGGGACAGAGAGATCTCTCCCCTCAAGAGCTGCAGGCCATGGGGCTTACCTATTTGCATGTTTTTTCTCTGCTTTACCATGAGTTTGTTTGCCATATAATAAAGATAGAGCTGATTAAAGCATGTCTGGACCTGGATTAGTACGTCACCGCAGCCCTTTGGAATCGGCAGCATTAAACAATCCTCCACACCCCAGGTGAATCCTCTCTTACTGGCATGGTTATAACTACCTTGCTACCCACTGCACTGACATGAATCATAAATCTCTTTATGGGTAGAGATGCTGATGTACCGCATAATTGCACAGACACTGCTCCTCACGGGCCAGATTTTCCCTGGTGAACAGTGCTAGTAGCTCTTGCTGCTGGCAGAGAAAGCAGAACGTGGCAGCCCCGCTCTGCTGCATGAGGGACATTGAGCAGGCAACCACACTGCTGTTGTCTGTATGCTGTGTGAGAAGAGGCCATTTGCAAAGCCATATACAGTCCTTTCTTGCAGGAAGGATTTTATTCTGAAAATTCAATAGAGATTGAAGTTGTTGGAGCTCTGACTTCAGCCCTGTGGCATACCAATCATAGAATCATAGAATACCAGGTTAAAAGGGACCTTAAGGATCATCTTAAGGGAGCTTGAGACATGTAAGGAAACTACTACTGCTCACCAGTAAATGCCAACATGGTTAACCTGCCATCAGTATCTAGTCACACTACAGGGACTGGGAAGTACCCACTTCTATCTTTCACTAGGGACCTCAAGAAGAAAGCAGAGATCATCTCTTCTGGATGTAAAAAAAGTAGCACTGGCCTTAGATGCCTGGAGGAAATAGACAAACACAAAAATAGGCACAGTGGGACCGAGGCTGCTCGGGTCTGATCATTCACAGATGGTATACAAAAGACATGTAACCATCCCTATAGAGCACACAGCAGGTTTCTTGTGCATAGGACCAGCAAACATCAGCTGTGGATCTTAAATGGTGCTAGTCCCTGTCTCTCTCTCCACTGAAGCAAGGCAGAGGTAGAAATTACCTCAGAGAGTAGGAACTTGTCCCTGCTGACTGTGAGGAGGGGTGGAACGGCCACCATACTCTTTCCAACACCTTGTAGCAGAGTCCTTATCATGCAGAGAAATGTGACAGGTTCCACAGTCTTTTGAGGCTCAAACCCCCTCCCTCAAAGGGCCAAAAGAGCTCAATGGATCTTCTGTGAGGTAAGGGTCTGAAGACAGTGCTGCTCCTCATCCTTCCTGAGCAGGTAGACCATACAGTCACATGGTTTAAAAACAGGATCTCTTGTTTTCTTTAAGGAGGTGGTGGAAGCTAACCAGTCTACAGCAGTTGTCAGGGACTTATATTTTGAGATCCAGAGTTTCAGCACTGTGGTTGAAATCTAGCCTTGGGGACTCATTACATGTTTTCGATGTTTTGGAAGACTGGGGTTTACAAATGTTGGCATTTTCTCTGTTGCACAAAATCTGGATTCTCCACAGGGATTTCACAGTGAAAGTATCTGGGACCTATCTGCTTATATCTACTTATTCCCTGAACATCCAACACCTCTTCAGAAACACTGTAATTCAATACCGCTCCCACATGTGAATGCCCGACAAAGGCTGGTATGCAAAGAAATGCATAGACCTTTACAAGTCCATTTATATAGAGAGAAGAGTCACTACAAATTCAAACACCAGGGCTTTCCAGAAACAGAAAAATTATTGTAACAATTAAAAGAAAAGCAGATACAAGTGTCCTTCTCAAAATCTTCAAACAGTTAAATTTTCTCTCTTGATTTTTCCAGCTGGCTCATAAAGATAAAAATTAATGAGACTTTTTTTAAAAAGAAATATTTTAAACAGTTTTAAAAATCTATCCTTCTTCTCTCCTGTCCCTGCCTGACATAAATATTGCATTCATAAATCTAGCCTGTAATAAAATCCTCTCCTAATTTATAGGGCCAAATCCCCATAAGACACTGTCGCTGGTGAAGTTTTGCCAATCCTCCATCTAAGCCTGGTACTATAAGTGTTTCATAGCACTTCTTGTGGATTGTTCCACTCCTAAATGAGTTTTAAAGTTTTGTGCCTCTGGTGGTTTTTCATGAACCTTCCTCAGTCACAGCTTCCATAACATTTCAATAAAAAAAAAAAAAAAGACATTTAGTGCTGCTTATGTAGAGACAATTTGCCAACCTCCAAAGATAAGTACTTCCCATAACATTCTGTCCTAGTTAACCAGCCTCTTTATCACCTTGATACTGAAAGCAAACAGAGGAATGCATAATGGGAAGCATTTTTAACAAGCTGCCCTTACAAGAGTAAGTTAATTAGACTCAAACACACATTTCTTCAGCATTTGTGCTATTGACAAGCCTAGAATCTGAACCACGAGACCAATAAAAACTGTAAGATAATTCCCAGATCCAAAGATCTTGGGCAGGACAGACTTTGGGAATGAGATCCATCACACACAATGTATAAATTCTGCACTCCAGTTTCCTCAGAAGACAGGCTACTTCTCAGCTTCCCTTGCTCACTTCAATTTTCTGTCATTCAAACATACTTTTAAAAATTATACAGTTCTTAGTGCCAAATCATGAATTAATAATATGACTTCTTCTCTCCTTTAAGAAATTTTTTTCTTGTATATAACTTGATTAAAAGAGCATTGATTTATTATGAAAAAAAATGTACTAAGAATTTGTAGTCAGTTTGAGTCCAGTCATTACCTATAAATCTCTTTTGACATGACTGTTTCCTGTGTAAAACTGTCCCATCAGTTCAGCCAAGGTTTCCAGTAGCCTGGCTGATCAGGCTACTTCAGTTTTCACCTTTGACTTTTTAATTGTCTTCCTCCATTTTACTATACCTCTCAACATTATACTATCAGTATCTAGTTCCTAACAAGCACGCTGAACAAAATTTACTGAAGGCCAAGTGCCCCTTACACATCTGTAGACTCATTCCCATTCCTCTTCAGACCTTCCAGCTCACCTGAATTGCAGTCTTTAGGTAACTAGAAGCTTCCAAGATTTCAAAGACCTTTTCTTCAGATAGAATATCTCCAACATCTCAAAACACCCTGACTGATACTGTCTGAAATCCAAAGCAGCATTTGTCACGCTATTCCCCCAATTGGTTATTGGCTTATTATAAAGGATGGAAAGAAATCTTAGGAAGTTCTTCAATTAGATTTTCCAGTTTTAAAGGAGTTAGAGTAGAAATGAAATGACAGGTATACATATGGTTGGTTTATACCACCAGCCTGCTGTGAGGCTGATCTGCAAAGTGTGGGTCTGGTGCAGTCCATCTTTGCATCATATACAGCTGATAGAAATAAGATAGAAGGAAGAGGTGCATGTCCAGGGTCCTCCTGTGTGCACATAAGCACCAATGTGGGATAAAAAATAACCACTAGTCTAGGTCATAAAAATACAGTCTCTTATACTACCTTTAAAATCTTTAAAGCAACTTTGTGTATGTCAAATATAGGACAAAGACATCACATATAAGACAACTGAGGAACATAATGTCTATTATCAAGTTATTACAATCCTTACTATATTTTCTAATCTGACAGTTCTGCAGTAATGGATACAATAATGTTACTCAGGTCTGATTTTTTTCACCACTGAAGCTAACAGTACCAAAACTCCTACTGATTTCATCTGAAAGCACAGTGTACTTCTGTGGCCCACTAGTAAAGCTACATTACTGGTCCCGAACTTCTAGCATTATCAACTCCTGCATCCCTCTTGGAAATCTCAATATATTTAGGAAAGAAAGCTAAAGCTCTTAGACATGTATGCACAGAGGAGATCAGATTTTGTTTTAAAAATTAAACAGAAAAATAATCTTGGGTTTCAAGTTTGCAGAGGAAGGTTTGAAAGCATAAGGCTTGGTGACAATGGTCATAAAACATCCTATTTTTCAAGTGTCTTGATTTTTAACTGTCTCATTAAAAGTCCACACAAAACTATGTTTCTGGTGTATATGAGTACAGTAGACACTCAGGGAATAGCTTTCCCAATAAAATGCTGACTTTAGAAGTGTGACAAGGGTCCTCTAATCACTGCTACCTAACTCAGTTTATGAGTGGTGGCCAAGCACAGCAGACTTTGAGAGGGTCTGGATGTTAGCAGTAATTGCACGACATATCTGGATACAGTCAGACTGTGTTCATTATACAGAAGTGATATTGATTCCCTAGGATCCCACAGCCTTTATAAAATATGGAACACTTTGGGGGTAGAAAAACTGTTCCTATTAACTTTTTTATCCGGTCTGATTTTTATTGCCTTTTTAGACCACTTTGGCACTAAATATCCTCCTAAAGACTTATTATACTGCCCCTGGAAGTGTAAAGAAGTCTGGCTGTAAATAAGAATCAGGTCTAGTGAGTCCAAACAGAAATGCAAAAGGAAACCAAATACTTTCAAAGTTTAATCACCTTTAGCATAAATCTACCCCATACAGGAACCAGAACAGCATGTTTCCAGCAATCCAGGTCTTGATTGGTTCTCCAATTGTTCCCTTTAATTAGCCTTTCTGTCCCCTGGTGCTCTTGTTTTATTACCTCAGTTGTAAACAGGACATTATTCAAAACTGTTTCAGGCTAATTGCACTACAAATATTAAGACCCTGGCTGTTACGTGGTCATAAATGAATCTTTGTAACTACTGACTGGCTAATAAAAATAATGAAATGCAATTGTTGCATGTAAATACAAGTGAGCAGTGTAATATTTTATAATGATGACTATTTAATTGAAATTTAGGGCCACTAATTTTGGATTTCTGACAATGTCACTATATTTGTAGCAACTGACCTTTGAAAGCCAATTCTGTTTTTCCTCCCCCCTAAGGAATTCTGTGTTAGATTCAACCCCAGGTATTCAAACTGAATGCACCCAGACCATCAATTGCCCTGAGAAACTCAGCCTTGGCTCCTTGACATAGACATCCTGCTTGGATGACCTGGGGCTCAGAGGTGATAAAGAGGTAATAAGCTGTGAGTTCTGCAGTTTCTTAATGTCTCTAGAAAGGGCCAAACCTGGACTGTGCTGTAGAGATAATTCCTAGCCTTCTGCCAGGGCCAAACATGGTTAAGACACACTTCTCCAGATAATTTTTGAGTACGTTCTGGAGTACAGCAAGGAAGAAATCCTGAGCCTAAACAAGGTTAGTTTAGACATTAATTCAGGATTACCTGTGAGGTCTGAGATAGTCCAACAGGTTAACAGACTGCAGGTGTGGTCAGGTTTGCTCAATCCAGCTCCACTAATTTTCATCTCACCACTTATTGCAATGCTGCGATATGGCCAACACAGGCTATGTTTTTTTCTTAGAAGAATTTGGTGTGTTATGCAGCAAAGCAGTGGAGGATAGAAAGTGGTGTCACATATGTCCTAGGCGGCAACATAAACATTCAGAGCCACAGAATAGTAAGGATGTTGTAGTTTATGAAGTTGACTACCGTGTGCTCTAAGGAACAACATGAATGCCAGCAATGGGATAACACAAGCAGTAAGATACACGTCTCAGTAACTGTCACTAGTAAAAATGTTCCTCAAGTGATCCTGCCTTAGAACAAATTAGTTGACAACTAATTATGTAGCGACAGCTCTTGAGCTCATAATCCTTGTCAAATTGCACCAAGTGAGGAGAGAGGACCTGTCCTACAAGTCATTATACAAACAAACAATTTAACATGTTGTTCTATTGTATTTAATCCAATCCTGTTTCAAGCAGAATATTTCAGTGAACAAACCCAAGTATTTTAAATCAGAAACAAGATAGCTCAAAGGGCTAAATAAATCCCCAACATAAACATTTCTATTGCTATTCTCATTTGTGAAGTGACTTGTTATAATGCTGACTAATTGGTTTGTAAATTTTGCTGTGGGTCCTTTTTCTTATCTTACCTATGTTTTGTTGGCAAAATCCAAACAAGCATTAAGTTCCTAATGTTATCAACTTGTTGCTACAAGAAGCTGTGGCCCTTTAAACTCCGTAATCCTTAGGAGGGTAGCAGACCTCTCTGCTGCATTAGCTCAGGAGTCCTCTTTTTTAAAATTGTAATTGCATTGATGGATTAAATTGAATAATTTTGATAAATTTGAATACCTAACACAGCGCAAAATTAATCCCATTCCCACAAGTTACTACAAAGTGAAAGAAAATCTGGTCATGAAGCCCAAAATTCACATTACAATGTTTTCAGGACTTCTTAAATAATCATTAAGCAATTCTTCACATAGCTGTCTTCACAAACCCTTCTAAAAGCAGGAACTGTCACAGAGAAAGATAAAGCATCAGATCACTAGACGTTCCTGACTTGCATGATTTTCCACAGAAGTAAAATGAAACACCTCTAGTCATCTGTGTCCAAGCTATTTGATTGCATGAGGAGGCCTTGTCAGGAGCAGGAAATATGGCCACTCCAGTGCCAAGTTAATGACATACCCACGGGACTGTCTTTCCTCACCCAAAGCTTGCCATTGAATTCAGGTTTTGGTGTCGCTGATGCAAGCACAGTTAATAACTTTAAAATGAATTAATAAAGAACAGGATCTCCTGTGGAGTTCTCATCGCTAATTAAGTGGTGGCAGGGGAAGCGTATAGTGGAATAAGAAATAATTCTAACAGAAACTTTTCTTTTTTATCAAGCTATTTAGCATTTTGGCATCCTTCCAAATACATTTTCTATAATTGGAAACATTAAATTGCCTGATTTAAATCTGCAAGCCCCCTCTCAAGCACACAGTCACATTGAAGGCTATAGCACTGGTCATGAGTCAGGCTCTAACTGGAGAGCAAGTTGTGAGGATAAGATGCAGTTATGTTCTACTAAAAGAGCTAGGTGAGGAGGGTTTTTTGTAGAGAATAGTTTCCTGAAAAATACTGTTTCAGCGATATCCAGATACAATGTAAGCAAAACAAAAAAATTGAAAAATTTATCTTGACTTCTCAATTTCAACAGTGCAAAAACATGTAATATTTTATACAGACTACAAAAAGTATATTCCTTTTTACCCTTTAGCCTGCAAGCCTAACCATTATACAAAATATATTATTTAGGAATGAGAGAAATGCATTCATCCTACCTGGGTAATTTCTTTTGCTTCCATTTCCGTTCCCCAAGAAAAATAAACACATTTTCTTTCAGGTAAACACAGCCTTTTTTTTTTCTTTTTTTTTTTGTTCAGTCAGGTCAGACAAACAAAAAAGTCAATTACTACACAACTCTAAACCAGATGCTAATAAGAAACCCTTTACTAATGCTCCAGATGCAGTAATGTGCTGACAGGTTGCTGTGTAAACACAGTGCTGTTGTGTTGTCTTATGTCTCCAGTGTCCATTCAGTCATGACTGCTCTATCTGCATTATGTACCTTATTCCTTCAACTCATATCCCAAGATCTGTATCAGAATTCCTGCCACTTCCTCTTCCACCAGGGGTAACAGCACCATCAAATCCTGACCTTCTAACAAATTTCACCCCTGTGCAGTCTCACAGACTGATCAGTAGCACAAGTTCATGGAGTGGGTTAGGATTAGACAGAGTATTGCAATGAGACGTGGGGAAAAATGTCCAAGAAAGAGACAGGAGCCAAAAAAGAAGTCAGAAAAGTAAACAGGGAAACAAGAGTGGGAAGAGTGAGGACAGCAGCAGCAAGAAAAAAGGCATACACACTTTCAGATAGGTGGCCATAGCTTTGGCTACTGAACCTTCAAGACAGATGTTCCCTGCACGGAAAGGGAAGAAGGAGAGTCCTAGCAGGGAACCACGCACCTCATGTCTCTCTCTTTAGACTACCCCAGCACTCAAGACCTTACCAGCACATCACAAGTGCTGGGTTTTTTGGTTAAACTTTTGCAGGGAAGTGAAGAGGCAGTTCTGTGAATGTGCATAGCAAGAATCTGGCTTTGTAGCTAATTCAAGGACTGTATTGAGGAGAATTATGCTACTTATCCAAAAGTTTGTTTTCTATGCTTATGGCATGTTGCTAGATTTTAACACTGTCAAGTTATGTAAAAACATCTTTTAATGATTGCTTATCACATCTAAAACAACAAATAACGGAAATCTTAAAACCTCCTATATTTCCTATGAAGTGGGGAAGCATTGCAAGAAAGAGGTCTGCACTGAGGGAAGAGATATGAGCTTCTGTACCTAAGCAAGTTAGGTCAGATATAGGTCTAGGCATAAATTAAATTTAGAGCAAAGACAAGAAGAATCACTATTTTTGTATAGAATACCTTTGTAGGTTGAAGTCTCTGACAATAAAAAAAATGGTAAAAATACTGTTGGCTTGGAAAAGGAGGATAAAAGCTGCTTTGTGGTTGTATTTACTAACCAGCTTTGGGGATGACTCTCTCCAAGACTTATTTTGCTTCCTTTTATACATATATTTGTTTTCAGAAAGGGTTTCTTGTTTTAAAATTGTTACCAAGTTGCATTATTTGCTGAAAATACACAGATTTTTTAACTAGTCCCTTGTATAAGGATACTGAGAATGTATTGCTTTGGATCATGGAAATCAAGGTCTGTAGTATGACTTTGCTTTCCTAGCGCTTTTCTATAGAGGCTCATTATTTGAATTCTTCTCTGACTGGGCCAAAACATGGTAATTCTTAAGAACTGCAAAACTCAGGAGGACCAGTGCCTAGGTATCTTAGGAGATGCTCACTGAGCAATTATCTTCTAACCCTGATGATCTGCCACTGGAGATGATAAAAATAATAACTCTATAACACCTTCAGTATTTCTATGTTATGCTCCATCTCATCCCAGAGAAAGAGGTTGCTAGTCTGCTCCCTTCTCACTTCCCAGCATCCCAGATTCACAGATTCTTCCTTGCTTGTGTGTCAGCTGTTCTTCTCTGGTGCCTGCAAGAAGGATTCTGCCTTCTACATATCTTGGTAGGTAAGGACTGTTTCTTGGAGGTCCTCTGCCCTGGAGGACTCTGCCCTCTCACTTCCAGCTGTGCTCATGAGTGATTCTGGGAAGAAACATTAAACAGTTTGGCACCACAGCAATATGCAACCACTTGGTAATCACTAATCCATTAAGAGACTTGTTAAAAGCAAAAATGCTGGTATCTAGAGATACAGGCACCGACTTTGTAAAACCCCAGCTCTCCACTGGAGAGTGAGGGCTTCACCAGGTATGCTGGCAGACTCCCCTCTCTCAGCGTCCAGTACTTTTTGTTTGTTACGTAAGCAGTCTGCTTCTCTGTGAGATTTTTAACATGCTATCATGGAGTTTCTGCAATATTTAGAATAAACTGTTATGAAACTGTATACAGTCTACAGCTGAATAAGAAAAGGTGCTTTATCTGCTGTTACCCTTGATTTCATCTTCCTACGTTGTGTTAAAATAAAGAAGTGTACAAGAACACATATGTCAGAGAGTTTTTCCTGAAATGAACCTGCAATTCCCACATTTGTCAGTTGCTTTGAATTTCAAAGAACAACCTCAAAGTACACCACCAAGAAAAGGTGACATAGTTAAATAGTCAATACCTAAATGTTTATAATTCCAAGTTTATCTCTACACCTACATATTCATAACATTTCAAATTATTAGCTATGCTTTTAGGTGAGGCAGAAGGAAGATAATGGCTGAGGGAATTATTTGAAGAGTGTTGTTTTTTTTTTTTAATCAACGTTCAAGAGAATGAAGTCATTGGGCTTGAGAAGACTCACAAGCTCTTTTTAAAAAAATGTGTTCTCCACCACATCCCTTCTGTATGGCATTAGTTTCTATAAACACTTTTAGACCAGCCCATGTTATTTCCTAAGCTAATGGTACCCATACAAAGGAAAAGCAATTTAGAATCTGTAGTCAAACATGTCAGAGGAATATTTTGAGCTTCATCTACTACTAAGCAAACAACTTGCTCCACTTGTCCAGGGCATCATTAAGGATAATAAGGATCTGGGGGTGATAGAAACACAGTGGTGCTGCAGCTGTGCTGGGAGGACTAGGCTGTACTGTGAATTGCCTCGAGCATCATACCAACTCCTCAAACAGTGGTACAGCAAGGCCATGAAAGACTCATGGGCTCATGGATGTGAGCTCCTTGTAAAGAAGGCAGGAGGCTCTGAAATGTACCTGTAACTATAGAGTCTGACCTTTGAAATGGCATCAATTTAAAGGCTATATTCTGTTTCTGACTAAGCCTATAGTGAAAAATCATAAAAAACAGAAACTGATCTTCAGTAAACAATCTCAAATAAAAAATTCTTAGATCTGGAAAAACATAGAATGACTGGTTTTCCGCTTTTCTCATGTAAGCATGTTTTCTTTAACTGTTCCAAAATATGACATTATAGGAACTTCATTAGAATTTTCTGCTAGAAATTATAAAGCAATATACAGTCTCCTCCTCTAAGAGAGCTTAGTCTGATAATCTGAATGACAGAACACAGGTGACTATCAATGCCAGGAGCTGTTTCATTTGTTTAATTCAAATCTACCATTTAATCATATTCTATTTTGTTATAAGCCCACATAGCTAAAAGACCCAAATATTAAAAAAAACCACAATTACTGAAGCAGGGAAAGCAGTTAAGTTTTATAGCAGAACAATTCAGACATGAAAGCATAAGTAATTCTACAGCTACCACTAAACAATGCTATTTATGTAAGAGGAACTATATGGTTATCCATGTGTCAATGTAACAAAGTTAAATTATCAGAATTTTTTTTAGAAGTTTATTTAAACCCAGAGACTGCCAAAGGGGAAAAAGATGTTGCCAGAGAGGAACAGACACTGCCCCCTTTAATGGAAATCTAATCACATTTACCATTTGAGACATCTTATCTATTATTTAATTAGTTTAAGATCAGCTGTTCTGAAATAGAAATATATTATTTCAAGAGCAAGGCTGTTTGACACTTACTTTTCTTGAAATATACAGTTATCCTATGGTGACTCTGGGTGATACTAAACTTTGCTATTAGTAGCTTCATTATTCAGAAAATCATGTATGAACACCACTCTAGCACCTGAAGACTAGCTTAGGCTGAAATGGTGTTGGTCACCTACTAGTGCTGTTTGGAAGCCTGTCAAATGACAAAATTCTTGCTTTTGTTCTTAGTAGCTGTTCTGCATTCAAAACAACAAGAAAATGAGCAAAACCTCAAGTACTAACCAATCTATAAGCTTCTGGCAGTGGAGAGATGTCTATTACATTGTGCATTTTGGAAGCTGGGAACATCACCATGCATATATCATCTGATACAATTATTCAGCTGAACAATAGCACTTTCTTATGACAATTTGACTTCTTCTGATTTTACTCAGAGAGGTTACCCACTCTGAAAGTACCTTTTCATACATAGATATTCTGAGTTCATAAGTGTAACAGAGTAGTACTCTCGATAACAATCATCTATTTTAAAACAGTGGATAATAAAGTATTTGCCTGTTCTGCAGAACTGTGCCTTCATGACTGTGGTTTATAAGAAAACACTTTTGTGAAGGGAAAATGAAAAGGTCTATTTCTCTCTTAAAACAACATCTGTTGGTTTTACTGCAAGCTCCAGAAGAGAAATGCCTTTATGGTGTACACATATACCATATACACATGAAAGCATACATGATGTACACATATATATACATGGATGTAGAAAGGTGTAAACACCTTGTTTAGCTGTTGGCATCATGTCAGTGATGGAGTGAAACAGCATTTTTCTCTGGAAACCAAGCTAAGTGTTCAGCTCATTTCTGAATGTACTTCATGTTTGTACACACAAGAAGATCTAGGGTAACATCCCTTAGATATATGTCATTGCCTAGGGAGAGAATGAGAAAGCAAGAAAGCAGGGAAGCATGAAAAAAAGGTGTTCTATCCTTTTTGGAAAATTTCACAAAGGCTTTGGTAGGTGAACCAAGATCAACATATATGGATGCTGACAATCATCACACCTACTTTGAATATGCCAAATCAGCTTAGAAAGTGAATGTGTAGACACCACAGCAGGAACAGCACAAGCTTCACTTATTTGATGTTACTGGGCTTTTGTTTCATTTCTTAAGGAATACAAAGGGCAGTCTCCACTGTGTGTTTTTGCATTGAAATAATTTCAGAAGATTAAAGACATTGATGAGGTGATGATACAAGCAGGTATAACACCCTGATTCACAAAGGAATCCTGAGTAGGGCCAAGAACCTGAAACCTGAGCTGACAATGCTAAATTGCAGCACTTAGGAGTATATTTGAAACATTAGCAGAGAAGCCAAACTCTACTCAGCTAAGATGCAGTTCACACTGACTCAGAGAAGGGAGATCAAATCTTCAACAAAGAGCAATGAGAAGTCATCATTATATACCTTACTTTAAAATGCAGACAAAAGACTAATCTACAGGAGGTCTTCTCCAGAATTCCTTGTGCTCCAGTTTCCCACTGAAATAAACACAGACACCTCCTTAAAGAAGCTTGCAGTTGCTTGGGATAGTCATCAGAAACCAGTACTCATGTCCATGTGATGGTTCTGTTGCAGATGACAAGTGATCTACAAATCAGAAGAGTGAAAAGTATTACACAATAACAAAAATCCCAAAAATCATCAAGTACATCAGCAGCAAAAGGCTAGCAGACAAACACAACAGCAAGGATTTCAAAGTTAATTTCAGAGTATCCAAGACTCAAAATGTCCCTGTCAACACACTATAACCTTCTCTCTACAGATGCATCAGACATGGTAGAAAAGTAGGATAGATATGGATAAGCAAGGGCATTTGTGACTGCCTGGAACTATGTAAACATTTGTGTCTCACAAGCAGTGTTTGACAAAGCAGACGGGACTAATCCAAGAGCGGTACAGCTGTAGGTAAACAGCTTTCTTCACTTGAGTTCTGGGCAGCAGACTTTATCAATGTTTCATATAGGTATGCCTTCTCATATGGGTGAGGTTATTAATTTCCTTATTTAATGTCCCACCATTGTTTTGAGAAATGCAAGACTGAACCTGCAAAGGTCACTAGGACAACTTGGATGCTGAGATGCTAAATAAGGTACTTCATTGGAAGGAAGTGAACTTGCTAGTTATCTGTGACAAACGGAATTCTTCTCTTCTATTAACATACATAAAAATTCTCATTGAATTTGATTAAAATACTCCCCTTATCTCAAATAGAAAGAGGATTGTACATATTGCAAACTTTACAAAAACTACAACGTTGATTTTAACAGTCAGTCAAGAATGTATTATACAGAAGACAGCTATCTTCCCAGTGCAATTGCTCAAAGCCTTTCCAGAACTGGGGAACATATAATGTGTTTTGAATACAAACAGTATAAAGAAGTTTTTTCTAACAAAATACAAGAGCTTCTTGGGATTCACAAACATATTCACAACTGCTCCTCACTTGTCCAAACTCTCATAAAACCAGAATAAGAATAACATCAGACTGAATGGTATGCTTTTCCTTACAATAAACTTTGTGCATGTTTCTTTTTATTGTAACCATATGTACTCCCCGCAGCTGATAATTTAATGTTCAAGGATTGGTAGTTCTTGAAGCCAAGGCCAACGTTTGTTGTTCAAATGAAATATCCTAAAATTAAAGTATTAAAATTGGTTATGAGGGACATGTTCATGCAGTTTGTTAAATGTCTTCAACTTCTTGTTAATAGGCAACTGTTGAAAACAATACAAACTCTCCTTCCAAAGAGTGGTTTGCAGCCTTCTGTGAAAAGAATACCAAAGTCTTCAGTGTAAAGTACAAGACATTCTTTATTCAAAAAGGGTGCATTCTGGGCTTGAGACATTCCATGAATTTCAGTGAAAATACAGAAAAGCAGCAAGACTGAGCAAGTTTCTACCTTGAAAATAAACTATTCTAGTTTTAGGATTTGACTTGTGAAGAATTCAGACTCAGTTTTTTAGCAGAAAGACACTCCCAAGTGGACCAAGAACATTCAATTCTTCTAACTTATACCTACTCGGGTTATCTAGTGCTAAAGCACAAAATATAGTACATACATTACCACCAGTCTGAAAACAGCTCCAGGGAATCAAGTAGAAAGAAGAACCATTTTGAGTGCATCAAACATAACAGCATATGGTTTATATTCCTTTCATTCTTAATGCATCCAGTTTAGTCTTTCATTAACTGAAACCATCTTTGTCAACAAAGTTGAAGTATAACCAATTCATTTTAAAAATCTTTCTCAGAAAAGAAAATGTCATTTCAAAATTTAATTACAAAGCATGTACTTGATGCGAGCTAGCACACTAATTTAAACATGATACACCAAAATTAAAGCAGAACAGATCTCGATTATGCTGTGTTAGCTGCATGTTTGTAAGAATTTTGGATCTCATCCAAGATAGCTCTAAAGCATGTGTTTTCTCTTCTTTACTTGTGTGGGACTTGACATAACCTTTCACAGTCTAACTTGGTTGTTTCTCATTTCCATTCCTCTGTCTTTTCCTGGTGTCTCCATCTGCTCTTCTAGGATTAGTAACTATCTTGTACTCTCTGTCAAGAAACTCTCCTCAGTACCCTTGGTCCCTCACACCTATTGCTTGATTCTTCATTCTGGGAATAACAACTTAACATCTGGGGTAGAAGTAGACCCAGTACCTCCTTTTGAATCTGGCAGAAATAGGCCATAATGACCATTTCTCTGCTGTCATCATGCAGGTAGGACAAGACTTCAGCATGTGCTTAATGTGAAACACAGGAGAAAACTGCTAATTGAGGCATGACTGCCAATCTCTATGTTCCTGTGTCCTGAAGGTGGTCTGATAAATATCACCCCACGTATTCAAATACTCTCATGAAAGTAGTTTCCAAAATAGAATCCATATAGTGGTCCAGAGAAACAATTACTCTTAAATTACAATGTCAAGCAAATGGGCCAAGCTGTGGTCCCATTTCAGGAAATGTAAAGATCTGCTTTTGAAGGAATGGTTATTTGGCGAAAAACAAGACTTCTAAGTAAAAAAAAAAAAAAATTAAAAAAATTGAGAAACTTGGCACCTAACCCTACCTTGACTGCCGTCAGTAGGAAGGCAACCCTGATACATGCTCCAGGTACAGGTTACATTCCACCTTCAGGCTGCACCATGGGCACCTCTGCTATGTCAGGTTGTTTCTGAGGTTGCTGGCAGATAATGTTTCCAGAAACTCTTCTATAGGCTCTTTTGCTGTGAAGTAATTTCTTCCAGACATTGCTTGAAAATGGCAGCTTCAAATCCTTCAAAAGTAAATGACATCTTGGCTGCAGTGGAGAACAGAGGAAATTACCCAAGGAGAACATGAAGGACAGGTGTTTATGAGAGAAGAGCCTCTAGAAATGGAATATTGCCAAATTAACACTAAAGTTCCCTTCTGCAGCCAGAAGGATTTCAGCAGATTCCCAGACCTGCCTTGCAGATATAGTCCAAAATTTTCTCGATGCTTTACCACAATGCCAGCAAAGAGTCTGAAGCAGAAAAGTTTCATGTAGACAGTCCCACACTGTCAGATCCCCACTGGGGCACACTGTCTTAATCCCCTGTGGACATGCCTCATACCAGACTTACATCCCTGGTCCGTCTGTGGCCCATTGGCATGTGAAGTCCCTGCTGCCCAAGATCCCTGGGGTCTTCAGCTCTGGTGCAATCACTCAGCAAGCACCTGGCAAGGCTAAGTCTTCATCCCTGCACACATGGAACTTCAAACATCCTGACTGGATTCCAAAAGGAAACCAAAACCCAAACCGAAATTGTTAGTTGAAAACACTTGCTTTTTCCCTCCCCAGGTCTCTCCTGAAGCAACTCACTGGCAGCAGCTCTGGAGAGAGCCTGGCTATGGCTGGGGATAGTACTTAGGGTGAGATGCACAAAGGAAACCAAGTGGCAAGTTTTGGATTTAGGCTCATGGATAATTCAGGCACTTAATTCAACTCACAACAGTCACCATGCCAAGGTGTGCTTAGGTTAGTCACCAGAAATTCAAAGGAAAAGGGCTTGGCATAAGCTTTCTGCTTTGAAAGGGAATTAAGGCTGGACTTCTTAAAGTATTTTGGTGTCTAAGAGATTCAACAGGGGCAAAGGGACAGTCCTTACCTGAAATTCCTCCAAAAACCCTTTTCCCAGATTTTGTCCTGTAATAAATGCCCTTTTAAATCCTCCAATATTTAGGAAGCACTTGAACATGACCTTATAGATCTACAACCAGGGTGCTTTTTCTCCTGATCCACCACTGCCAGTCCCCTACCAAAGGATTGCTCTGTAGTGCTCATGATGCTCAGTTTTTCCCTGTGCCATGATACTTGGCACTGCCAGCCTCCAAGCGGACCTGGCCTTTCTGATCCATATCTATATTCTACATAGAAAGCATAGCCAGCATATGTGGTATTTTCTCTGGAACAGTCACTCCACATTTCATACAGTTATATGGGACAATGCAGACCCAGCCCTCAAAATCTCAGGGGAAAAAACCTAACAAAATTATAAGGTTTTAAGAGAAGAAAACAAAGTACAAAGACTTGAGAAGTTGCTCGAAAAAATAACTTTATGATGCTTAAGCAAGTGTACAGCATACTTCTGTAACACTCCTTCCCACTGCTGCGTACTGTGCCTGACAACAGGGCACTGCCAGGTGAGCCTGCACAGATAAACCACCTACTGTGAACATACCTGGGCTGCAGGAGTGGTGGCTGCTTAATGCACCCAGTGGACCAAAAGTGTAGTTCCCTGCTTAGCTGTCTTCACCCATTCAAACCTCCACATGCAATGAATTCCTCCTTTTCTTTTGGCTAAAAACATTTATAAAATGATCAGGCAACCAAATAAAAATGGGATGCCACTGCATACTGCAGGCTGTCTGAAACTTTCCCTGAGTTTGTAAACAAACACAAAGGTATCTTACCAATGACCAGAGCAATGCCTTCCCCAAGCTGTATGCAAGGGTGTGTAAACCAATTACTGGAGAGCACTGCAAGGCCCTTTTCAGAAGCCCAGATGTCAGCTGGTCCTCTGAATTAGATGGAAACAAGCTGACAAAAAGGGATCTACACCAGAACAAAAGAAATGGCAGCTGAGAAAAAAAGTCAGAGATAATGCTAATGAACTGATTTCCAGGCCTGGTGTGTAATATTGTCCCCTTCTTTGTGTGTCAGCACAAGTAACTCAAGCAATGGACACCAACCTCATTCTCTTCCTGAAGTAGTCTGGATACAAACAGCAGTAAATTACAGGGCTTTGAAAATATCTCAGACAGTAACTTGGAAGAAGTTACTATAGTCATAACTGTGGCTGGTTTGCCTGAGTCCCAAGTACTATTTTACATGGGAACCTTCAGCAAGGATCTTTGAAAAGGGAAAATTTGTTTGAAAATATTTTTGTCCCCATGTTGTGAATTGGATCCCTTGAGTGATGCCTCCGGTGGTACCAGATTAAACCTCTCTCAGCAGGCTGTTTCAAAACAACCTTCAAACTAGGGAACCCATTTGCTTTCAGCTTTGACACAGATTTCTTTCCCTGGTGTCTGTTACAGTGCAGAGCAGTTCAGCTGTGTCCTGTGTTTAGTCTGCTACAATCACCACTACTGTAATACACCATGGAACAGCACTGGGTACTGAGACTCCGGCAGGAGGATAATATAAAGGTGGCAGCTGTAAATCATGCACGTTGCTCAGGACTAAAGTCCTGCTTGTGCCTAATGAACCATGCCAGAGTCAGAGGGTGTACTGTAATAACAACCCAGAGCTCTTGACAAAGGGAGACTTAACGCTGCCTACTTATTGTTCCTGTCCTGACGGTGTTATGTGGTCCACACAGCCAAAGTATGAGGCAACCATCACCATCAAAGCCCTCTGGCATCATGGAGGAGGGAAAGGTGAGAAAGCCTGCCCAGTGTCCTGGTTTCAGCTGCAAGAGAGTAATTTTCTTCCCAGTAGCTGGTAGAGTGTTGTGTTTTGGATTCAGTATGGGAATTATATTGATAACCTACTGATGTGTTAGTTGTTCCTCATTATTCCTTACCATAAGTCAAGGACTTTTCAGTTTGCCATGCTCTGTCAATAAGCAGGTACATGAAAAGTTGGCAGGGAGCATGGCCAGGACAGCTGACCCAAACCAGCCAAAACGATATTCCTTACCACAGAACACCATGCCCAGTATATAGACTGGGGGGAGTTGAACTTGAGGTATTGCTCTGTCCTCAGGGAAAAGCTGGGCATTGGTCAGTGGATGGCGAGCCAGCTGCCCTGCCTACATGAGGGTTTAGCAAGGGGTCACATCTGGCACAAGTCTTGTTGGCTCTCCTGCATGCAGCAGCAACTGGCTTGGTTTGACAAGGCACTCTTCGAAGCAGGAGAGGCACAGTGGGGGCACAGAAGCCTCTAGCCAAATCTCCCCCACTCCTCAACTAGTCACCCAGCAAGATCTTGCAAACTTGCCATGTCCTGCCAGGCCATCAGACACAGGGACATGGCACTTCCCCACCCTGCTCTGTAAAGCATGCCTTCATGCACTGGCCTTGGCACTCTGTAACATGAAAGAGTCAGCTTAGTTCCTCATGTGAGTTTGGCTCTCTCTAAGCAACACCCAGGCATGTTTCAGGTCAGCACAGATGCCTCTGACCTTTCCCTATGGGCTGCCTGAAACAGTACAGGTAGGCAATGAGAGCGTTTACAGCAGCAGGACCAGGGCTGCAGTGAGATGGGTTAGCTGGGGAACTGGTGTTTTCTCACACTGAAACACTCCATGGGCACAGCTGGAGGCAGGCAGAAATGAGTTAGCACTGAAAGATGGATGGGCTCTGCTGGTCTGGGCAGTGCCCACAGAAGTGGCAGAGACTGGTCTCCCAGACGTACAGCAACAAGTTGCCATTGAGTAAAAAGGCCACATTTCCAGTGACTGTCATGGATCAAGCACATGCTGATCAATTAATCACTGCCACTGCTATTACTATGATTAATGATTTACTGCAAAATACAGTTCCATTTTTATTGCAATCCCTTTTTGCATACTACACAGAATAGCAAAAATGCAGCTTTCCAGGTAGCTTGCACGGCTTCAGTCACTACATAAAACAAGTCTAAAAATTCCCTACCACAAAACTCACACTTAGGATGCATTTATAAAATTTAGCAGTGGAAAGCTATTATATATTAACTGAGAGATAAGTATAAATTACCTTGTTTCGGTTTTTACCCTGAGTCAAAATAAGCTTTTCCTTAACGGCGACAGGAAGCGATGTTTTCTTTATCTGTAAGATTTTGGGACTGCTGAATGAGAAGGTGAGCTTAGTGAGTAGAACAAGTTAAGGATACCCTCCATACACCATGCATGAAACCATCATTCCTCTAGTTTTCAGAGCTTGAAAAACAGAAACTCTGCTGAAGGTGATCATAACAGGAAAAAAAAAGAAAAAAGTATCTTTTTTAAAAAAGGAAAAAAAAATCCCCCCACCAAAATCAAATTCACTTTCAGAGTATATTTATTAAAAGAGAACATTTATTTCTCTTTTATTTCTCTAGGGAGGGGGCAGTAGAAAAGGTTGGGAGAAAAGTTGGGTTGGCATTACCTATTGCACGGTTTTCTGGGTGTCTGAAGAACAACTAGTGAAACAAAAGAGTCTGAAGAAATAGCCCAAATTGAAATTTTTGTCCTTCATCTGCACTCTCATAAAGCTTGGGATTGTCTGAATCTGGTGCATTTAACCCAGATCGATCTCAAGACTGATAGCCCTTTAATTATACTGCTGAGCACAGGCAGTATATTTTCCATAAATGCCAGTCACAGGCTTGATATCTTTTAAACAAAATATAGTAAGTCCTGGGAGAGCTTTAAAATCCCATCCTAGAAAGGCACGGGATCAGTAGCTAGTGCTGGTAAAGGCTGCATGGACAGCACGACCCTGCCATCTCCTGGTGCGAAGCCAAATAACATCAGTCCTGGCCTGCGTAGAGAGGAAAACTGCCAACAGCTACGCATTTTCCTTGCTGGCTATTCCTGTTGCAGTAGCTGCCGGTAGCACCAAGTCCTGGGATGCTGGGCACGGTGCCCCAGCCCTGCAAAGTATCATGAGTAAGTGTGTGATTGTGAGCTTCCCATACCATGCTTTTGGGGGAGAGTCTGGACCATACAAACCCATGCCTTATGAGAAGAGCCATACCTCCATAAATACAAAGATGAGAAAAATTGGTTTATTGCTGTCTAAAGAAAAAGTGCCTATCAGCTGTCAATCAGCCATCGATAAACATTCACGAAGAACAAAATAACTTGCCATCCGCCGAACCTTGACAGCAACATGCAGTTCAGAGAAAATGCCAGTGTGATCTGTTAGCAGGAAAGGAGGCTTAATCTTCTAATTCTCTGACTCATGTGTGAGTTCTTAAAATTCACTAATCAACCAATGTGGTGCAGATGTTTGACTTCTCTTTCAAGCTGATCTGGCTGCACATATTACCCAGTCAACATACGTATTTACATTTCATCTCTGCTATGAATAAGAGAGTGTAAAGAAGACATTGGTAAGACCGCATCAGGATTCAATCCTAGTCTCAATTTAAAGTTAAAGCTCCTGTTTGCTTTCACTAATGCCAGGATTTCGTACTCAGTAGGATCAGAGCCTTGTATCTATTAACTATCACAGCATGAATTGTGATATGCAACTGTGCTATTGTGAACGTGCAAAGATTTACAAAGTCAATTACTTGAAGAAATCCAATGAATAATTCTGAATCACAAATAGACTGGAAGAACTCCAGATCTATTTGTTGTCTCACCATGAACTGAAATAAAAGAGTAACTTAATGGCTATTTCAGTTTTTAATAAGATTTTTATCTGGGGCATTAAAAATCACCTAAGCCACCTATGTGCTCATTAGTTACTGTTGAAAATACCCATAAACCTACTGCTGAGACTTTTTGATTGTTTTACAAAATCCTGTTTCATTAGGGACTTTAGAGATTCCCTAGCCAGGAGCTGTGCTGTAAAGGGGAAATGGACCTGTCACTCTCATATGTTGCCATTCTCAGTTACCAGCTGTGACTGGCAAGCCCAGTGAGAAAGTATTTTAATATCATCCCCAAACTGCAGAAATCTCAATATCTTTTCATGGGGAAATCCATATCTGCTGGGTCAACTCTGAGTGCAAGACCCTGAGTTAATCTCTTCTGCTCTTGCTGCTTCCCTGCAGGGCAGCTCTCAAGGTGCCTGCCCCGCTGCACCACCTGTGTGTCAGTGCAGATAAACACCCCGTGTGCCCCAGAGCAAGAAGGAGGTGTTATACTTCAACAGCAGCACATGTCTTGAGAAGAAATGTTCCCTCACAGCAGCTGCAGCAAGTCCCAGTGTATCAGAGGAGCCGGACACCATGAAGAAGAACCATGACATCACTCCTCACTGGAAAGCAAATGTCTTTTCTGTGTGCCAATTACTCAGACTAACTTCTCCAAGTTTCTGATAACCTAAGAGACTTTCATATATTCACTGTCTGCACCTCAAAGGAACACCCCTATACTTGGAATAATAAAACCAACATTGACAGGAAAATCATGTAAATATGGAGGGAAATGAGTTGGGGGCTTTACCATGTTTCCCTGAGACAGCCCTACCAAAGCATCTTCCCCCATATTGTATAGCTACGACACCCTGGACTGTCTCTTTCTATCAGCCACTGTGGGGGAAAAAAGCCATCTGCTCTTACATCCTCTGATCTACAGCAGATCTAATTATAGGCCAAACTCTGAAGTCCTTACCACCCTTCTTAGGAAAAAGGCTATTAGTTTAGCTTGAAATAGAACTGAGGAAAAATGTAAGGCCTAATTCTGTTGTTCTCATTCATGCTGAAAAGCCAGCTGTTCCCCAGGAAAATGTGCAAACACCCTGCCAAGCAGGACAGCAGCACCCCATGAGACAGGACAGATCATCAATCCCTTAGCAGGAGGTTTTCAGGGTAAAACTAATAAGCTGGTATTCTCATCAGTTCTGTTTTCTCATGCCAGATTTGTCTCACAAAGGGACTGATACAAGATAGGTTAGGCAGAGTGCTCAGCCTGCATGGTGGGGAGAGTGCATAAAAACATGTTCCTCTTGACAGCAGTCTGCCCACCCCACTGAGCTGGTCACCCTACTGGAGAAAAAGGTGAAGGCTACAATTCACTGCTAGTCTTCCATGTACTCTCAGGCTCTTCCAGTCACCAGGGAGAAGGTTTCCAATGTTACTTAGCTGGCTGAAAGCTGCAAGAGATGCCCATCACGACTTTCAAAATCTCCTAAAGTAGGCAATGGAAGAAACAAAACTACTTACAAGCTCATAAAAAATCCCACACTTTCCAACACTTTTGAAGACCTATCCCAGTATACATCACATAATTAATATGCCCATTAAGCACTGCAGCTGAAATTCTAGCTGTTTCACATATATATATATTTTATGTATTTTAACTATATTTAATATTATAATTTTATAGATATACAGCATTCATTAAGCCTGTTTGGCAAAGAAGGGACTATTCACCCTCTTTCACTGACTGCTCATCACCCCAGGAGGGCTGAGGGACCTTGCCCTCATAGCTAGAAGGGAAATTGCTTCCTGATGGCAACAGCTGTTGTACTGTTGTACCTTGTATACAGATACACAACACTGATTAGACCACAGACAGATAGAAGAAATAGTTTGAGTTTAAATAAAAATAAGGTGTGAATATTTTATGTCAATTTACTCGCTTTTTTATGTGCTGTTTAGTGTTTGAAATCAGGCTTCTTGGAACAAATGAAATATACGATTCCACCAAACAACAAGGTGCCACCAACAAGGTGCCCCTCCCTGAGAATTTAAGATCCCAGACAAGGGTCACTGAGATCACAGAGAAACACAGGAACGGCTTTTGATCCACAATCCAGTTTTAATTTACCCTATCTGTAAACGTCCAAACCCCAAAATGTTTCAGGCTGTTAAGGGCATCAGGCTTTCTGGCTGGACAGATGTCCTACTGTTATGGGAGCCCTCTCATGTAAAAAGCAAGCCACTACAGCTACACGCTGGAGATTGAACTACAAGAAGCAACAGCTTGGACTGTGATTTGCTTTCATTTGCAACATTAAAATGCTACAGGAGTTTTGGAAACTCAGAACTTAGGCTATGAAGAGAAAGCAGCTGCCCTTCGTTTTTATATACATTAGTGCATGCCCTTTACTCTGAGGGGCAGCTCAATTCCAGCATCTCCAGGATGTTAAAGTTTGTGGTATGTCTGCAATGCACAAGCTTCAGCTGATATTTGGTTATCCTTATAGCAAAGTCTTTCCCAGAAGATGTGATTTCCATGCTCAGTGAAGTAAAGTGGTACAGGATGTTTAGGTTCTGAAACAGCAAAAGTATGTCATATAGAGTAAAGCTGCTGGGAACAACAAGATACTATAGCCCTATTTTATATGCTTATAAGTAAAGCTCAAAGCATTTTACAAATGTGGGAAATTATTGTCAAAAGGGAAATTGAAGCACCAAGAAAAGATATTAAAACACACAGATGTGTATCAGAGCTATTTCCTAGTACCTTGCTAACTCACAGTGCCTCCATGAATGCTTTGGGGTTTTTTGATATTTCACGTGATTTGAATGCTTATTCTTATATTGCAGGTTTTGGCATACAAAGATTATTTTACAATTTTATTTTTCCTTCTCTAAACAGACGTGTTGAAAAAAAAATCAAAGTTTCTGAATTACTTGAAAAATTAATTAGATTCAAAATATAGGCTTCTAGTTGTCATGTTTTGAATGTGTGACTTAAAACCTTAGTTAAGCACCACAGGTTGTAGAATACAGAAGTTGGTGGAGTATACAAAAGTGACATGCCTAGCTCTGTGAAAACATGTGACATACACTAAGGACTTATAAACACATTTGAGTAAAAAGAATTTAAAATAGGAAAAAAAAAAAAAAGAAAAAAGAAAGCATTTCTCCCAAAGCAATGCACCACGACCAGAACATTTTTTAATGTTATTAACCAAGATTCTAGCAAATACTGATCCACCCACTGGAAGATGAGAAGTGATATACCAGCACATGCTATTCCATTTATTATTATGCAATTACAGATGCCAAAGTCTTAGCTCCTGTAATTGTGAACTGACTTTTCAAATCATTAGTTTGCTTTCTATTTCAAACCAGCTTGTTAGAAAATGTATCCAAACTGCTTTCTTGCTTGATAAAGATAGAAACAATCTTGAAAATTATACAAATATATTTGTTTCCTTTCAAATTTTTTTTAAAGTCAGGTCAATTTAAATTATTTGTTTTCTTGGTTTGGATTTCTTTTTTTAGCACAAACAGTAAGCAGCAAATCACTTATTTGTAAGTTTTACTGCAGACATAGTACCTTAAGGTTTCTAAGCCCTCCTATTGCAAACACAGCAGTTGTATGGTGTAAAATGCCAAGATCCTTTCAATAACACTTTGACTAACAAGGAAGGCCACTCTGCAACTATTATTACCATCTCACCTTTCCAATATCTTGCTAAAAGCTACTTAGCTGTTTCAGAGAATACATATTGCCCTTATATTGATAAAGACACACACAAACATACAGCCCTAAGAAAACTCTAGCAGCTCAGAAGCTATTGATTGGTACCAAGTACATAACATTTGAAACACATACCGAGGTCAGTGGGGTTTTTACAAGAGCTGTCTGTGCAATCTCACAGATGGACCTTTATATCAGCACAGAGACTGTGATCAGACAAAGTGGCCAATTTGCCTTGGGGTAAGGGTTTAAAATGTGCCTTGATCTGTTTAAAAAACTCCCTGAGCTCCAGCATCAGTAAAGGCAGTGACAAGCAATAATAAAGGTCTCATTAAGAGTCAGTGGAACCAAATACAAATTCCCCTTGTTGCTAGTCTGCCAAACTTCAAACAGTCACTTAGTTGCTTGAGGAAAGCCCTGGGAAGAGGTGGGAGCCAGGGCTAGCAAGGGTCACAGCTGAACCTCTGTTTCACTACTAGAAAATAAAGGCCTACTTATGCATAGAGAGGGTCTGCATTTATACACTCAGGCCTGGTAAAGGGCTCTAGTATAAATAGGTCTTTGAGCCAAAAAGATGTCCTAGTGCACCAGAGTTAATAGTACTTGATACTTAATCTCACAGCAGTTCCTTGGTTTATATGCCTGTTAACTGCAGGGTATTTCTTCAGCTATCAGATTTCTCCTTGTGCTTTGGTCAAGCTCTCATGCACAGGGCTTCTATGTCTAGGCTCTGGCAAGCTCCCTTATTTTATGACACAGTGTCAGACTTGGCTGCTTTTCCCAAATGTTCAGACAGTTTAATGCCCTGAAGGGTCAATTAAATATATATCCAGCAATATCATTTGTTTAACTAAGGGGGGGGGGGGGGGGGGGAAAAAAAAAAAAACCAAACTAAAGAACCATGAAAACACAAATGCTTGAAAATGCAGAACTGCTGGAATTAAAGGCTGCTGAATGTCTTCCTTGGAGAAAGGAAAAGTTAGACTGATCTCCTGCTAGTACGTAGTGCTCTTCGACACTTTGAACTGTTTTATGCTGTTTATTATGTTTTTCTTTCTTGTCTGAGAAAATATTACAATGAAAGCAAGGATGTTGTAAAGAACTCTCAGAATTAACTCATAGGAGATAATTCAGCCCAAGAGATGGCCATTAGTTGCATGCACATCCTTCCTTTGTCTATGTCAGTCTGACAAACCAACTCTACCCAAACCCTTCTACAGTATAATGTAGTTTGCTATAAGCGCCAGCTACTTGACTAGATTTTCTCCTATTTATTTCTTTGGGACTTGTAGAAGGTTTCAAATAAATAAGCACATCTCTTTCCAAAGCACTTTGAAATGGTACTGGCAACTTCTGTTTCAGCTGCTATGATGACTCATGGGAAATGTACAAGGGCTGAAAGTTATTGATTCTCCCAGCTACCATTTCTGTTCTAACTCAGCCACAGAAAAAGCCTCTATTCCATATCCAGGGAGTCATCCAGAGTCTGGAGTGCAACCCTTATATCACTTAATAGAGGCAAATGAATATGTGCTGGTCTACATTCAGAAGACTCAGGTATGCCAACATCTGTATTGGAACCAGCAAGAGACAAGTTATCCAGCCTGTTATCTGTCTTGTCAGCTGCTGAGGTCTAGACAGCCTGTTATGTGTATGTCGTCTGTAGTTCTTTCTGTAGTGAAGTCCTTCTTATTTAGAAATAGTCCAGTTTCCTTAGTAGTAAGTTTGAAAATTCACAAGGAAAATCTAGTCAAGACATGTTATTTTAAGTCAATTTCATCCTCCACTTATCACACCTAGAAAATAATCACACTCTTCTTTTGATGACTTTTTCACACTTCTACTTAGTAGTGTTCTCAGCTTGCAACTCACATGAAAGGAAGGGAAGAAAAGCTGGAAAAATAAGTGTGGTGGCCCATTCTGGTAGGGACAGACAGTTGAGGTTTGCTTGTACAAAATAACAGCTGTGCTCTGCTATGTGATCCACAAAGGATCCCATAGGATCACAGAAACAGGTCTAGGGAAATTTAATCCTGCTGGCACTGTGCACTCCCTGCTGTGACACATGGCCCTTCATCTGCTTCCTTCCCTTTGTGACTTCTTCCCTCCCCATTTCTGAGATTTAATGTTCCAGTCACCAAGAATATTTCAGCTTCAAGTCACAGTGTTGCTGAGAGAAAAGTTCATGAATTCATAACTATCAAAACAACATTTGCTCCAGCTAGTCTTGTTCAAGGCTGTTATCTCCAGTGTATTGATTCAGAGCAGCCTTTTGGAATAAAAAGACCTTGACAGGTATGACTTCTTTTATTAGATTCTCTGAACTCAGATGACACGCTGCCTGCTGAACCAGTTCAAACCCTGAGAGTGCCAAAAGGCAGATCAGAAACCTCTGCAAATTGGTGAAGTGGAACATCTCTTCTCCATTTTCTTGGTGTTTCCTACCTACTACAGGCATACCTGCATGGTACAGTTGTTTTTCTGTTTCCATTCCATCTGTGATGCCATATGCACACAACACAAGATTAGCAGCTTAATAAACAACAGAGGCACTGCAGCATCTGTTCAGCCTGTGCAGATTCTTTTAACTTCCACGAGATTTGTGAGAATGTCTGTCCCCAGCACTGAGCACTAAAGTAACTAGTTAACAATTTCTCAGCTCTACCCACACCTGAAGGCATTTCTTACCAAAAGAGTAGCATTGTAGGTTGGCTGTGTAGCATGCAAACTCCTTCTCTCTTCATGTCTTTCTAGTGTCTTCTGCTGCCCTCCTGCAAGATAAGTCTGGAAAAGACTTAACTAGACAGAAAATTTACTTTATATACAGCATGTCCTTTGAGTAGGGGTAACTACACATGAAATCAGCCACCTTCTGTTAGTAAAGGCTCAGCCGACATTTCTGTCCATGCTTCACATGGCAACACTTCCCTAGGAAACACCTGAGGAATTGACTCAGAGACAAAGTTAAATCCTAATGGGAAGGCCTGAGTTTCATTTTGAGCAAAGAAGGAAGACCTGTGAACGCAGTATGATTTAAGCTCCCTTTTCCTGCAGGAGCCTTGATACATCTCCCCCACTGCACACAAATGAACATGCCGTACGATGTGTGTGTGTCTAAGGCAAATGACCTAAAGAAGCCTGGATGATGTAGATGACTGATAGCAACTTCAAGCATGACTCAGATTAGCAACTCTGAGCTTTACAGGCTTTGAGTGGTCAGCTCAGACAAGCAGTCACAGTTTAGAAGTCTTCTGTGTAACCAGTTAATTGACATTACAAAATTGGCATTAAAAGAATTGTAAAGTATTTGCCTAAATCAGTCATATGACAGAGCAGGTCATTACCAAAAGCACTGTATTTAAACTCTAGAGCTTCTTTTTGTTTGTTTGTTTTAATAAAATTCCTACATGAATACATGGATCAGTGTGTCACAGTGGATTAAATCAATAACATCAACCATTTGCTAAGATCTTTCTAGCTCCATTTTATTTTTTATTTCAAAACAAATATTGCTTCTTCCAATTCCCTCCACCTCCACCAAACCCCACCCATCCTACCCCTTCATCTATTTAATTTCTCTGGATCTATTTCTTCCCTTTTTATCTAAACCATTCTTTTTCTTTCTTCAACCTGTTGTTCATGGTCATTTTAGGATTAGCAATATCACTGTGAATTCTCAAAGCTTTAGAAATAATTGCTCCAAAGGTCTACATAACTCACAAGCACAGAAATCTCAGATGAGCAACCTGAGTTGTTATATGTGAACATCAGTAAAATCCATACATTTCATCACCACTTGCCATGTTTGACCTGTATGCACTGATACCTGAAATGGCAGAAAGTACACTAAGAATACTTTACAGTATTTTAAATGGCTTTTTATCATTGATCCATTTTTAAATCCCCTTTATCAATGACCACCTTCACTACCAGCAGAACTCCAAGTGAGGCTCTCAAAGAATAACATGTTCCAAGAAATAAAACACCGAGTCAAGTCATTGAACAGAGTCCTCACCAAAAAATTTCTCATCAGCATGCTAAGTTTTGGAAACTGACTGTAAAGAAGACTAGGTTCCCATTCCACTACCCACAACAAGCATAGGAAGGAGATGGCAGCAGATGTGCAAGCACTCCCTCCACCTTGCAGAGCACAATCTGGGAGAGCCTAACACACTAAGCAACTACAAGGCCATTTATCCAACACAGGCAGCAAGAAGTGTGGACAGTTTCTGGCACAATATTGACTTTTGTTTCCTACTTGCACATTTTACTGAATCTGAATGCACCATTTTGACAGATCCAACCAGAACCTGTTTCCATTCCTGATATTCATCTAACTACACTTACACTACCAAAGTGGTCTGGTTTTCCCTTGCACACCCACCCATCAGGACTGCAACACACACAGACACAGAGAGAGCTCAGAGACAGTTATGTGTTAACTTGGTAAACATACTTTATAATGATATTATAGTATTCAGCCCAGAAGAAAAAAATTACAGTGGTTCAGCTATAAAGGAAGCTGAAGTATAGAGGATTCCTACATATGTGCTGGCTATGAACCTGGGAGAATGTGAGCTCAGAGGTGAAAATGGCCAGAACACAGTCATATTGCTGCACACAAAAATCTCACATGATAATTAATTAATCCTTGTTAATAAAATGTTTAGCATGTATCACTTACACCAAGGCTTTGGCTTTCACCTATCTACACATTTTAGGTTTATTTGAGCAATTAGACCTGTAATCAAAATGTCTCTACTAGTCAAGCTCTGAGATGTAGATCAAGCCACAGGGTTGGAAAATGCAGTGGGTGAAAATGCTACTGAGGCTGGCTTTTATGGATTCAAAATACTGACATGGTGAGACTCAGATCATCAGAAAAGTTGGTCTCAAAGGCATATACCACCTGTCCCCTCCTCCTGACTGGTAAGTACATGTGTGTGTGTGTATACATGCAAGTACATATACTTTTTATAAACATGGGTAGAGCTATTGCATTCAAATAATTTTCAGGAGTTCTAATTTGAGTTTCTAGAAACACTAGTGACACAGAAAATTATTTGGCTTGGGCAGCTTCAGGAAAAGGGAGCAGCAGTTGTCAATATTTCTGTGAAGCATCCAGAATTTGAACTCCATGTAGCACTTGGAGTTTTTATTTGGTTTTGGTAAGAGTGGTCTATGGCAAGACCTTTATAGTACATATAAAAGTGGCATTAAAAAGATATTAGTCACTAAAACCTGCAGTCAAAAAACATGAAGGCTGGCTCCAGTCCCACCAAGAGGCTGGCAGAAAGTCAAATGTCTGCAAATCTAGTTCAAAGTCTGAGTTATTCCAAGCAGAGTTATGGTCTAAACTGATTCCATATTAAATACTGTGCTTTTTGAAGGTTTTATCCAATAACTCATGAAAGATTTTGGGTTTGAATTCTCAGCCTAGTTGAGGACAGATGTCAAAACATCCTGCATGGGACGTTGCAACACAGGTGGTAACCAGACCAGAGGCCCAAAAGTTCCAGATTGCACTTCCTACAGTGAGTCAATGATGAGAGAAATCAGTGCCCAGTACTAGTACTCAGTGCTCTTTCACTTTTGATACATTTTAAATAAAAAAGAGTAGATGATGTGTTAATTTACAGCAATTTAGAGCATATAAATCTATAATGTCCAAATAATGCTGTCCATATCACATAGCAAAATCTGAACAATGCAGAGCCAGTCCTGAGGATGGGCAAGACTCCAAATCATGTATTTCTTGAACCAGCTGTGAGGGGATGTGTATGTCTTTTGTTAAACAACTATCCAACACTGTTCAAATTATTTAACAAAAAGCATTCAGTGGTGGTCAGCATGTTCAGCAGAGGCAAATAAATCAAAACTAACAACTCTGGGCAAATAAATTCCCCAGCTCATTGGTTTACTCAGGCTTTGAAATATTGCTTTCTCTGGGGCATTTACCTTAACCACTGATTTTCCAGACTTCTCTGATCACATGGGCAAAGGAAAGCAATTACACGGTCACAGTTGCCTGCCACTGCAGGAGGTCAGACCTGTAACCACATAAGGCCCATCCCAGTGACAAGCAAGGCTGGAACGAATGTGTCTGAGCAGGGAATGAGGTAATGCCCTGAAGCTCTTTCCCAGGTGGACTGAAATCTATGTCTATAAATAATGAAATGGGGCAATTGCTTGAAACAGGATTTTTTTAAAAAATTTCTGAGTCCAGCACATTAGCACAATTCATGAAGCACTCCAGATCATTGGGATTATGAAATTACTAACTTATGGGTGACAAACTTCTTCTGACTTAGTAGGATCTCATTGGACCTGAAAGGCAGAAAAACAACTATGTCCAAACCCAGGGTTAACAGGGAATCGCTGCAGCTGAATACAATTCAGCAAACAAAAAGGGTAGATCTTGAAGAAATTTGTCACACACCCCATCTCCTCCTAATCTACAAATCAAATTCACATGGTATTTCTGTGAACTCTCTCAAAGAAACCAAAATACATTTCCTCCAGAGAGGTGTGCTAGTTAAAGTAAAGCAGCAACAGCATTTCAAGGGGAAAAATGCACATGATATCATGTCGTGGTTTAACCACAGACAGCAGCTGAGTACCATGCAGCTCTTTGCTCACACCCCACACCTTCCCCCTGTGGGGACAAAAATCAGAAAAAAAGCAAAACTCATATGTTGTGACAAGAATACTAAATCATTGAAATAAAAATAAATAAAATAAATAAATAAATAAACAAGTAATAACAATAATGATAACAATTATGACAATGATGCTGAAGAGAAGGACAGAGAGAGATGAACAAAACCCAAGACAGAGAAATTATGCACAACATAGTTGCTCACCACCCACTGACTGATGCCCAACCTGTCTCCAAGCAGCGATCAGTCCCTCCTGGCCAACTACCCCCATTTATATACTGGGCATGATGTTCTACAGTGGGGAATGTTCCTATGGCCAGTTCAGATGAGCTATCCTAGCCGTTCTCCCTCCCATCTCCTTGTGCACCTGGCTGTTGGCAGAGCATGGGAAACTGAAAAGTCCTCGGCTTGGGGGAAGCGCTACTTAACAACAACTAACACATCAGGGTGCTATCAACATTATTCTCACACTGAATCCAAAACACAGCACTGTACCAAGCTACTGTAAAGAAAATTAACTCTCCCAGCTGAAACCAGGAGCCGGAGTCTGCCGGGAGGTGGCACTGCGGCTCCGTGCAGAATAGGGGCCGCGGCCGCCCCAAGGAAGCCGCATCCCAGGGAAGGGAGATCACCCGGCTGTGCTGCGACATTCCCGGGCAACCTGCCCTGAGGTGTGCCTGCACAAGGGCGGTCCTATCACTGCTGGTGTCAAAACGAATGGAGCCCAGAGCAAAATGATAACAAACACTTTCTGTTGTTGTTTCTTGGTTTTGTTTTGGGGTTTTTTTGGTTGATTGGTCGGTGGCTTTTTTTTTTCTCAACACAGGCACTGGGTAAAACCCGAAAGTTTTGGGTGAATAGTTTAGACTGGTTAGGCACTTTTTTCCTGCTTGTGGCAAAAGCGGGAATCCAGTAGGTCGCTGTTCAGGTCAGCACCATCTCCAAGACCAGCATCAGTTTCAGCGACAGGTTGCTGCTCTTTGACCTGCTGGATGCTGTCCATCAACAGCAAGGGTTTACAGGCAGTGAAACCTGAGCAGCTCAGTGACTCCCTACAGACATTTTATCCTAGTAGCCTATCTGAACTGATGTGCAGAAGAAAGCATTGTGCTGCTGCATCCAAATTCCTCCTTCTCCAGCCCCTGGAGGACTTAGTCTCTAAGTCTTGTTTTCTGCATATAATTTTTTTCTGACTCATTGTGGCAGGGTTTTCCTGATGTGCAAACTCTTTCATTGAACTCCCACTGAAGAAAGACATACCTCAAAGCTCTGAGACGCCCATTGAACCCAACTCCAGGTTTTCTTGTTTTGTCTTCATGCTGCTTTCCTTCTACAGGACAGGGTCTGTCTGTCCCTTTTGGTTACCCATCTACCCTGCTTGTGGCTCTTCTCCATCAGCAGATGACTTGAAGTTCTTGACATTCTGGACTTTTCCCAAGTTTTTGGCTAGCAGACACCACTGTGTTATTGATCTTCTTGTTACCTTTGTTTCCAGTCCCTTGCCATCTCCTATGACCTGTGCTTTACTTCTGCCTTTGTCATTGCTTCAGTGGACTGTTAGGTAGTGGGACTCTGACCTCCTCATGGGTCTGCAGATTCCATTCTTTGTCTTCTTTGCTCCTATTTACCCTTTTACTGCCTGGCCAAGGATTGAAAATCTCTTGGCTTTTATGTCCTGTGGGTTGTCATTCCCCTGAAGGCTGCAGTACGCAAATTCATTGAGACAAAGCAGCATCTTGACCGTCCAACTCATCAAAGCCTAGCACATTGTAAGGAGATAGTTGATTACATATAGCTAACAGGAATAGAAAAACACTGGCATGAAAATACCTCTGCTTTGTTTTTGCTGTGAAACTCTTCCTTGCCTGCACTCCTCATTGCTTTGTGAGTCCACATGGGGAAGCATCTTTCCTTCCTGTGATTTACTGTTGAATCATATCAACTATTAGGGGGTTTGTGACCTCGATGTAGCCTATAAGTTCTGCCAGATAATACGAAGTAGAATTTCTCCTTCCTGATCACAGCTTTTCAGTGGGTGTCCAGCAGAGAATCCTATTCTTAGAGATGAACTATGACCAGATGGCACTGGTTTATTTTGCCCTGTACAAAGATGTAAAGTTTCATTTCACTGTTTGCACTTTGTTACTGAACTGCTTTGTGCAGCCTATACACTGTACATGCAAGCATTATTTTTCACAATCAATTTCTGTAGACCCACCTCTCTTCTGCCTCATGGTTACTTTAGTTTGATCCCACTTATTTGTTCTGCACTACTTGGATGTGCTCACTGAAGTCCTTTCCCAAGTTATCTTTATTTCATGCTGTAGTAGGCTGCCTTGCAAAGACCTCAGGGTCTCAGGGTATATGCAGACAGTTGAGGCAGAAGTGCTCTGGAGCTCCCAGAGCTCCCAAATGAATGTGGGCTACATGTCCAATGTCTGTGAAAGCGTCACCCACCATTCTGGTCAGTAACACTGACAGATGGGTTGTAGCCTTTCACATGCAACCCCATCCCTTGGCCTGTACATCTGAACCTAGATCAGAGACTGAGCTGTAATATAAGTTTATATTCTAATTTGATTTCCTGCTAAGTCATGAATCCATAACTGCAAACATTCCTAAGTTTTTAACTTCATGCCCTACTAATGCCTTAGGACTTTATATATTTGTACATATGTATATATTTTTATATATTTGTATATATTTTGTGTATTTGTATATTTGTAATTTTTTATATAGCTGTATAGCTTCTCATATTTAATGTAGCAACTAGCAGTTTCTACTTCTGTGCTACATTCCTGAATGTTTGTGTTAAGGGTATGATAGCAACTAGAACATCTTGCTTGGGACTCATGTGCCAGGACTAGAATAACAATACATATTGGAGTCAAAACAAGACCCAGAGACCTTGAAGAAGCTCCAGCCAGGGAATGTGATGTGAAGACTATGATGGTGAAGAAGTAAGGGCTCTTGAGACCCCCCCGACTCAATCCTAAGGAAGCATGCCAAGGGGCAGACCTCAGGGAGCTCCTGAGGGTGGCACCAAGGTGACACAAAGGTGGACGGTCCTGGGGTTGGACGTAAACTTTAGTTATGGCAATTAAGTAGTGTTATAAAATTAGTAAGCACCTCTATGCAGCAAGTGCACCTATATACACCGTGCATCAGAAAACACTCATTAAAGAGCTGCTTTCTACTTTACCTATACTAGTGTTGTCTCGAAAATTTCTTCTCCCTCCATTTTAGGCAACACTACATGCAAACTACCCTCTCCCATAATTTTCCCTTTTTATTCCCAATTAAGTCAAACTTTTTTCTTATCATATCCTGGAAACACAATGTAGCTACTTCATTTCAGAGAAAATGAGAAAGATTTCGTTCCAAAACTGGGTGGAAATTTAATGCCTTCTACTTTTGCAGCACATTTGCGATATAACGCCCTGTGCTTATTGAATGGAAATCTGGGGTAACAAAGCTGACGTCACTATTTAACTAGTCTAATTCAGAGAAGACTGACTCACTAATTCCAACTCTCAGCTGAACAATGCAAAATTCTCTTGGGTCATAGCCTTAGGAAACTAGTGCCCGATATTTAATTGGTTCACTAAGATGGTGCCACTCAAGATCCAGCTTGTCAGCAGACTAAATCTGCCAAAGGCTTAAATCTGCCAAAGGCTCACATGCCTCAGCACATATTTTCATGGCAATGTTGCAATTTTGCTAGATTCATACAGCACTTAAGACATGCTTTTTAAAGCTAGCTTACTCTTTTATGCCTAAAAATAATTGCAGGTGGGGTTTATAATTGCCAGGACAAGTTGCAACTCTTACACAGCAAACTACCCAACTGCCTCTGCAAGTCTAGCACCAGGAAATTCTCTAATGCACCGCAAAAACCACTCAAAAGTTAGAAAAGGTGAGATAAAAAGTAGTCCATGCACATACAGATCAATACAACATGGACATTTTGGTTATATTTGATCATGTAATGATGTAACAACATCACAGTTGGTTCTGCTTTGAGCAGGGCTTGGACCAGGTGACCTCTGAGACCCTCTCCAACCCAAAGTATGTTATGATACATAAAGATTTTTCTTTTTATTTTTGCTGATGGATGTCCTCTTGGCTTGACCAGTATAGTTTGGTGTATGGAACAATTCTCTGTGACTCTGGAAATCTGAGTTCTGCGGTTTCTCTCCAACCAGTTTAGTTCTGCATGGTAGGAAAAAGCATTTCCTTTCATTTCCTTTTAATTCAGTACCTGATCATTTTAGTGGTGTCTCTTAGTGCCTAATATAATTAATAGGTATGTAATTGGCATCTTTTCTATACCTCCTATGGTGCTTTATGGTTTTCTTGTATTTCCTTCTCAATCACCTTTTTTAATAGCCCACGAGATTTGTGAAGAGCTGAATACATCATAAGTATTACTGAGTTAGTGGGGCCAACAGTCAGGTGAATTCCAATTCCACATGTAGTTAAATTACAATTCCCACTTCCAGCTCATGCTGGGTGCAATACTATCTTTCTTCTCCATATTTCTCATCCCCGCCCTGGATCTCTAAGGGTGCTGTTCCATAGCACCCAGAGCTGATCCAAATGTGCCCTGATGTAATCCCTCGCTCTGTCACTGGTTTCTTTTGCTGTTCTCTCATCATGAGGCCATGCCGTCTGTTGCCATCTGCTCAAGGATCTTAACCAAGTGCAGATGATTTGCTTTTATTTGTTTCCAAGCTAAGCCACGTGGAGGTAGATGTGCAGGACAACAGTGGTCCTCACAGACCTGCTGTTGGGAATCCTTCATACCACCAGGACAATCTGCCTTGCTCAGAATGGCTGAAACAGTTCCTGCCTTTAATACTCAAGCCCAGCTCTGCTTTCAAATCATCAGCTGGGCCACAAGCACTGCTCAGACAATCATGGAACAGCTGTCTCAAACCACTAATTTAAGCCTAGCATCTAAAGTACTAATTCCAGGTTAACTCTAACAAGCCAAACCAGGCTCTAGTAATTACATACATAATAAACTGCGATACATGATCTCTATGATCTGTCTCTATTAGTGACAATGGTGCTCCAGCCACTGTATAAAAATAGCTTGGATGTAATTTATACAGACAAAGAACCTAATTTCATCAGAATTTTGTGGCTTTTTATTTCCCTAATATATATTAAATGACACTTGAATGTAACTTTGACCAAAGCAGAAGTTGCCTCTTAAATGTTCATATCTTTTGCTGTGAGCAGCAGGGAAAATGAGTGATAAGCAATGTGGAAAGCAGACCGGAACCTGCCAGATGCCCATCATACAAAGCAAGATATGTCCAGTCACAATAAGATGCTCTGCATGTAAGATCTGCTTTTTTACCCTGCTTCAAGTTATGGCAGCAATGGTGTTGAGTAGGGCTCAGACTAATATTTTATACCATCCTTCACAGATCATAATTCTCCCTATCAGAGAGCTCCTAACATGAATAAAGTCAGGAAAATAAAAAAAAAATTAAAATAATTTTTTTTCCCTTTTTTTTTTATTATTTACACCAAGTGACTATCAGGCATGACTGAATCAGAGCACCCATCTGAAAACGGAAATGGTTAAGCTGCATAAGGAATGCCACAATGCATAAAGGTGAAAGACGTGGCTAAGCAAAGGACAGAGAGAGAGACAGGTGAGCACCCAGCTGGAAAAACAGGCCCTCACTGTATATTTTACTACCTCAATTTAAGTAAAACAGTATCAGCTCAAATGTCAGCTTGCCAAAGAGAGAAAGCTTTCCGGAACAAGATCACCCTTTCAGCCTGTGTTTTTAGAGTCCCAAGGTTAAGAGGCACTTGGTTCATAGCCCCTGGGAGCTGCCACAGCACTGAAAAATAAACATAAATAATGTCATTGGGAAATATCTTCAGAAGTCTGCATCTCATTGTGAGAGCCCCACATGATGCACACTTCCCTCTGGGATTAATATTTTCATTAAATCCAAGCCTTGGCATTTGCCCTCCTGAAGAGAATATTTATTTAAAATTTCCTCTGGCCTTTAAGAGAAAACTAGTAGCAGCCCCAGCTGCCTGGCTGCATGCCATCAGACTGCATGTCACTCCTGTGTCCCCAACCATGAGAGCGGTGACAGCCAGGGCAGCAGCCCTCATCACATTATCACACAACTGGATCATTTCTGAGGACTTTGGTAGACTTCAGAAAGCGAGGGGGCCAGGACTTGCCTGCAAAAGAAAGGTGGCAGCAGGAGACCCCCAGACCAGCCTGAGTATGAAATTATTCAGTTGTGCTGCCTCCCAGTGCAGGCAATGACTTTGTCTGGTGCTGTTGATAGCATCTCCACTTTAGTACGCTCCACTTCCCTGTCATCCCTCCCCTTCAACTTTTTAAACAGACCATAGGCTCGAAGCCAAGCCTCAAGGAAACAGCTTCAGCAATTTGCTAGTAACAAGGTACTGTTACCTAAGGACTGACTGACCATATCAGGCTGCAGATGCAGTGCCCAGTGGTGCCTCAGAGAAGACCCAGAAGAGAACATCCCAAAGGAGCCTGTGGGAGACTTCAGTAGGCAGACGCACTGCCTTCTATTCCCCATTTAACCTCTGGCTGAAATATTGTCATCCCCTGAAGAAGATGTATCTCTTTTGCCATATCTCTTCCAAAACACTCCCTATCACAGAATCATAGAATGGTTTGGGTGGGACCTTATAAAATCTTCTAGTTTCAACCCATCTGCCATGGGCAGAGATACTTTCCACTAGACCAGCTTGTGCAAAGCCCCATCCAACCTAACCTTGAACACTTCCAGGGATGGGACATCCACACTGTGTTGCAAGCCATTCCAGCACCTCCCTCATAGTAGTATTATCAATAACTACAACCCTTGATTATCTTATTATCCATAATGAGCCCCTCCATTTCACTTAGGCCTTAATGAGACAAAAATGGCAGCTTACCTCCAAGTGAGGACGATTTAGAAAATGGCTAGAAATATCTGGATGCAGCAAATAAACCCACATCCATTGCATATTTATCTGACTAGAGTAACTTTTTATTTAGGGACCTGTAATTTCACATTTCAATATGTTGGTACTATTATTACTAACGTCACTATTGTTACTGTCAACAGTTTGAGTGAGGGTGCCCATCTCTGCAGAGCACGCATTTGCAGAGACCGTGAGCCAGTTGGGTTTAGTTCATTTAAAAGAGGTCTGCAGCTTTGGTTTGAAGAGCCAGACTTACTCCTAACCCTTGGAAATGTCCAAGTGTGATATATCTAGTGTTTGTGTATGTTAACTGGAGGAGGAATAGTCCTGACAACTGGCTAATGATGCTTTCAACCAGGTTGTCCAGGTACAATTAGCTTCATTGACTGACTTTACCCCATGTTGCTTGCCAGTGAGATGAATGCACACTATGCTATTTGCTCTCTTATCACTTGGTTGAGTGATGGTATAAAATAAAAGGAAACTATAATGACTGTATGCCTTTAACTGCCTTTAGAGCTAACAAGAGTGGTCCAGCATCTGGCCACTCCTTCTGTAAATCTCCAGAGATTCCCATATCCTGTTTTGAAGAGCACTGTTCTTGCCTACACAATATGCTTCTACTGATTATCACAAAGCAAACATATTTATTATCTGACTTGCCTGATTTCCATCACACTTCTGTATCTTCTTAAAATTAATATACTTAGTATGCTTCCACTTAGTAAACAAAACTTGTAAGAGCAGAAAAATTATAATAAAAAGCCAATAATTAGTAATCTATTTATTTATTTGTGACTATACTGTGGGTGGACTAGGTGTATTTGGTGAATAATCTCTCAAATGTAACTAAGGTGCATAATAGGGCAGATAACAAGAAAGAGAGGGGAAATGTCACATCCTGTTGAAATTTCAGGGTGAATTATATCAGCACGGTGTTTATATCCAATTGAGGATTGATTTTCTACTAGTAAATAAAAAGAAATGGGAAAAAATCGGGATAGATTTTGAGACTGCAGCCTTTAAGCCACACCTTCATCTGGGGTCAGCCCCACTAACCTGAGCAAGAAGGAACCTCTGTCCCCTTGGACAAAAGGTCACTTACAGAAGTAGAATAGTTATATCAGCCTGCAGATCACTGATCTCCAACAGCTACATATCACCATGGGTTATGATCAGCCTTCCCAATCATTCCTCCAAAATCATGGGCCCTCACTAATTTGGGAATAGTTGACAACATTGTTATGACAAGCACCATCTTTTGCACTCTTTCCCAACGTCTCTCTCTGTAAAGCTTCCCTGGACCAGTTTCTCAAGGGAGTAAAAAGGAATACCTTCATTTCTCATGCAAGCTTCCTCTCCATTACTTCCAGAACCTGGCAAGTAGTCAACATAAAATATTCTTTGACCAGTGTTAATCAACTTCAGCCAGTATTCTGGTGCTACAGTGTGCAATGCCAAGGCAGTTATTTTCCTTATCAATCCCATAAGGATTTAGACCAGGATGCATAAACAAAGGAGCAGGGAATAAGGAGGTGGAGCTGAGAGATGGGTGAACCCCTGTGGACAGCAGTGTTCAAACACCATTTTGAA
Organism: Sclerurus mexicanus; assembly: GCA_013396755.1. NCBI lineage: Eukaryota > Metazoa > Chordata > Aves > Passeriformes > Furnariidae > Sclerurus > Sclerurus mexicanus. The sequence goes on along the minus strand of VWZF01000899.1, from coordinate 2,160,524 downwards.
AGGGATTAGCAATATCAGCTCCTGGAGAGGGAAAGCCACAAAAATGCCACTCATTAAAGGTTTTGAAAAAGATTTCTTCACAGCTTCCCCTCCACCTCTCCCATTCAACTTACTGTAGACTTTGCAACTCTAATCTAGTGAGTGGCTTACCTCCAACTCTCTTGACTGTGATCCGGCCTCTTTCTGCAAGACAGAGGATACCATTGTTCTTTGCACATTGTTGCAACCATTCTCCCTTGCCGCAACTTTTAGAAATATAAATCAGCCAGAGATAAAGGGTGCTTGAAACAATAGTCATTGTACAATAGTGACAGCCTTTTCTTATTTACCTTAATGAAATGTCAGAAAGAGTAGACTGAGAATAATGAAACCGTGTGAGGAATAAATTCCAATCAAAAAGTCTGGAAAGCTTCTAAAACAACATAACCCAGACATGGATTCAGAAGTCAATGTTTATGAGACTCAGATTTGCTGCACAGTGTATCTATCCTTAGCAGAGTTGTAGGAAAAAGTGACAATTTGTGCAGAAAGTGTATTAATACTCAGGAATGTTTTGACTTATATGCATGCCTTTTTATCAAAATGGGAAAAAAGATTAATAGGAGAACAAGCAAAAGTAGTATGGAAGAGGAAAAAGGATTGAGATAGTAAATGACCCCTTTGATTCCCAAAGGGACAATTTATAACAGGGAGAAAAATCTGAGAAGGAAATACTCTGCCCGAATCTGTTTATCAGATGCTTTTATACTCAAGGCCTCTTAGCCTTAGTTATTCCCATCAGCACTACCAGTATGTGGGCAGATCTGCACAGACCACATGGCATTCCTGGAGAATTACCAAGACTTTGTTATTTGAATAAATTCTAAACAAGAGCAATGAAAGGTAAAAAGAGAGCATAAAACAGCAGAACTGGGTGGATTTGGCTGCAGCTCTCAGTTGCAGTCCTACAGTACAGAGGGTACCTGATCAGCAGTGGATGCCCACCATGTGTCCTCTCAAGCAGTGTGCAACATACTCCTCCCATTCTTGCCACAAGGACTCGTTCCTGCAGATTTTTTGGAAGTAGGAGGTAAGCAAGCTGAAGGTGTCAACTAGAGGTATACAGTACCTTTTAACCAGTTCCTTGACCACTAGCTATGTTGTAATTACAATGGCCACATGATGCTTGGATCTCTGCCAGTAGTTGAGGCTCTTACTGCTGACCAGCCATTATAGAATGCTTAAGATGTGACTAAGAACATTAACCAGGAAAGGATATCTAGAGTAAGCAATCCCTCCCTCTCTTTTAGTTTTTTGTGTAAATGTAGTGAAAGTTGCCAGCTGGAGAGCTGCAGAGATATACTTCCCCATAATATTCTCCCCCTATACCACAAAGTGACCAGGTTTAAAGAGCAGTGACCCACACGCATCCACTTAGACATTTATAAGGAATGGATGTAGTAAGCAGAAAAGCCTGATATTCACACTGCCCTTCACAGGTCCACAAAATGAGGCAAGGGAACAAGACAGATCACTGACTACTGACAGCCACCAGAACACGAAGACACCCAGAGTCAGAACTCCACCAGAGTGATACACTTGGGTAATATTGGACTGATAAAATCCTAGATAGCACAATATGCACTCCAAGACATAATTCTGAGTGTTTCTGAGATGAGGTAGACACACTGAAGTGTATGTAAGCTTTGCACCTATAATAGCCATTTTAAAATGACCAAAGCCAAATTTTCTTAACATACAGTGGTGCTTAGAGAGACCATACCTACTCTACATAGCATTCTGCTATCTCAGTCTGGTTTATATCTGGTAGAAAACTTATCTTTTGTGGTTTAGCAGTGAATGACTATTAGCAATAACTAAATACAACTCTCCTTTTGGTTGCAGAAGTCCATTTGGAACAATCATTTAGCATTTCTGTGAGAATTTATCTTCTCCACCAAAGCCAGTTATTTATGACTGATGAATAAGACCTCTGTTTGCAAAAAAAACCAAAAACCAAACAAAAATCCAACAACCCTCGCTTGTCTGGCAATAAGCCTGTAATTATTCAGAGCTTTGTGTGGGTGTGGTGAATCAGTGAAGCATACTCCCTGTATTTATTTAACAAATAAGTATACCTCTAGTGCATTTCACCGCCAACTTGCGATAATAATGAAGTTTGCTTCTGAACTAACTCATCTTGCCTAAGGAAGGGCAAAAAACAGATCAAGCGCACCTGAATCAATGTGTCCTTGCATGTTTTTGCTTCAGACTTTCAGTTCCAGCACTCTTTGAGGAAAAAAAAAAAAGCCTCACACCATTCTGTGTGCAAAGTTGTAATCTTTGAACAAATCTACTGTTTTCAGTTCTGGACGAGCTACTTTTTGCACCAGGCAGCTGGAACCCATATAGATCTTGCTGTTGCAACAAAATGAGGAGCATTTGCTTTTGAGTTCTGGAGGACAATAACAACTCTCTCTCCCACAAAATTTCTCTTTCAACATACCTACTTTTAGTCATTCAGTTTCAGTCATGTGAGTGGGAGGTAGTGTTTCAATGTTCCTGGTTAACTGTACTCCATAATGAATCAGAGACATTTTTCTTAAGACATAAAAAATATTAGCAAAATATAATTACACTAAGATATAGAAAGAGCTGCCTTATTTGTTTCACAAAGGCAAACGTCATTTGCAGAATATGTAGCTGCAGAAGTATGTGCCATGTTGAGAGGTTGTACAAAAATAATCAGGTAAATATCAGGTAAATCAGAGACATAAGTGCAAGTATCATTTCAGCAGGTATTCTGAGGATGTGCTGCTGTAATTCCTTAAACTCTGGACACGTTACATTTCATGGGGAGAATTTCATAGAATCATAGAATGGCCCGGGTTTGAAGGGACCTTAAAGATCATCTAGTTGCAACCCCCCTGCTGTTGGCAGGAACACCTTCCTCTAAACGGGTTGCTCAGGGCTCCATCCAACTTGGCCTTGAACACTTCCAGGGATGAGGCATCCACAACTTCTCTGGGCAACCTGTTTCAGTGCCTCACCACCCTCACAATAAAGAATTTCTTCATAATATCTAATCTAAACCTGTTCTCTTTCATTTTAAAACCATTCCTCCAACATACACTTGTTGAGGATGGAACAGTTCTTCAGTTGTACTGGCAATGACTATGCAGGTATGAGGGGAGGAGTGCTGGAAAAGTTGCCTACACTTTGCCCACAATGTGGCAATACCTCCTCCTGAGCTCCAAATAGAAATTTCACAGACTTCTTACATAGATGTTAAAGAGAACTATATGTCTTTGAACTGTGAATCAAATAAAGCCCTCATGTAAGCCAACACTTGTGACATCTGATGTAGATCTGCAGTTATCATAGAAAAGGTAGCCCCTAAGATCAGGATTTTGGTTGGTTGGTTGGTTGTGGGGTTTTTTTTTGTATTTTGGAAAGGAAATGCTTTTGAAGCATTCTAAAGTCACACCTCATGAGCCTTACCCACACTTCAGTTAAAGCCTATGGCAAAAAATGCACTACCTGTACTGGGACATATAGCTCAAATTTGCAGCCATTGCCAGATAAAGCTGCTATAATTCAAGATGTAACCACATGTAGCTGTTTTCCTGCCCCACTGCTCTGATCACACATAAAGATCAATGCTGTTCATAGTGGCTTGATCAGAGAGTATGACCTCTGATTCAAAAATGTTGTTAGATATGATGATACAAGCTATCAGAACCTGTCTTAATCTTTTAGTGATCAAAGTTCCCACAGAAGGAGAACTGGCAGAACAGGCAGCCTGTCATCTGCTGAACTGCTCTGTTCACCAATCACAATTCAGTCTATCATTATTAAAATAGACTGAGCAGTGCCAGCTGAAGAACAAGCCCAGCATCTGTCCTGCCACTGCCATAGACGGAGGGATGCTCCCCAGCAAAAGTGGGAGCAGGCAGCTGAAGCTAGGAACAGCTGTAACAGGTGTCATTGCCAGTGCTGATGGGCGTGAAGAATTTGGGTTCCCAAGACCAGATCTCACAGATGGAACTATTGGCTCTATATGATTGCAGCAGAGATTGTTTCTCCTGGCACATAGTGTGCTGGCTCTCCTGTCTAATGTTTTTCATTGTTTTTCTTTAAGTTTGCTACTGGAATAGGAACGCTCACAACTTACAATCAGACACAGACATGACTGGAGCATTCTGGGTGTATACATGTAAGGTAAAGAATGTATTCTGTATCAGAATTCACCTCAGGAAAGTATGAGGCTGTATCTATCAAATGCCTCCTTTATGCATTTTTTTGTCTTGAAGTATATACATACCTTCTGTTCTCAAAGGCTGACAAGTGTTGGCATCAGATTGCCTATAACTCTGTATGTTGCCAGCATGCCAGCACCATCAGACACTCCTTCATTCTAATGTTCTTCTGCTTATAGTATTGTTGGAAATATATGGCTACGAAGTCACGCTAGAGAAATACATTATTGCCTATTCAGGTTCAGTTTGAATTTTAATACAGATAGGCCTTTAGTTCTGCTTTTAAGAGTTGATTTCAAATTAGGACTTCAGTTCCCTAACTATCTACTCTAGTTTAAGTCTCTCCAAGGGATCCATCACTGTGAGAAAGCTGCTTAAAGTATTTAAAGATAAGATTTATTGTATCCAAGGTGGCTATGCTTTCCTTGTTTGCTTTCTGTAATGTGCCTGTCTGGCATTTTATTACACTTCTTTATTCCTTATTATCTTCTTCCTTCGCTCCACCTCCAATAGCTGAAATGGATATCAGGTACAGCACAAACAGCAAAGGTGATGCAGAGTAATTGGGATTTCTGTCTCCTCTTGTTGAGCATGGAACAGTGTTGAGAGTGCCAGTGAGAGGCGAGTGTGCCTCAATGCTCGTCCTCACAGACACTGGCTGTGCACTGGTCATTGCCAAGGCTGAAGCACAGCTTTGGGACACTCCCTGCCAAGACCAGCACTGCAGCACTGTTCATCTGCCCATTGCTCATTCAAAGCTGGGAAGTTTATCATTGAGGAAAGGATTGCTGGAGTAGGGGCTGGGCCATCCAGTCCCATAGACGAATGGGTTAATTGAATCCAACTTTCCTTTTTTCATGTTTGCCTCTTCTCTTTTTTCCTGAGATATTGCAAGTAGTACAGATACATTTCAGAGGTGATAAAAATACCAATAAGATAAACCTGCTGAACAATACTGTCCTGAGTGGAAAACAACTGGCTTTTGTTTCAGCCTCCTCCCCTGCTTTCTTATCTTGTGTGAAAAATATCTGTGGTTCTCAGAGCACATTTCAAACATGAAGGACAGAGTGAGGCCACGTCTACAGCACGGACTTCTGCTTGGCAATGATACATTTGTCAAAGGTGTGAAGAACGGACACAATCATGGTGGCCAAGAGCTCCTGAGCAGGCATGGCTATATGACCAAATCTGCACTCTCTCTCTAATTTTAACAACAGAGTTTCTGACTAAATTGGATGTATATTAGTGCTTTAAAGTTACTGGTCTTATGACTGGATTTATCAGGACAGCTTAGGAGGCAGTCACCCCAGTACAGTGCCATCAGAGCGTGGTGTTGCCCCTGACACAGTGCTGTTGACTCCTACAGCAAGCCTGAGAATGGGCATTGGGGGAGAGTGGGATGCTCAGCTCCCCTACTTCTCTGTGAGCCTTTGAAGAGAAAGCATTTATGCCTATCCTGTGTAGACACCTGTGGCAGTGAAGACAGAGGAGACGTGTAAGAAACTGAGATGGCACCAAAGACAGGGTGTGCTTCTAAGTCTGTACCATCCTCCTCCTTGACAGCATGCACAGGCACATGCATGGAGCCACACGCTCACATCGGGGTGCTGGCTGGCTCACAGGTTTAGGAAGCCCAGTCCTCACTCACACAGATCTCAGCAGCTGTCAGCAATCTCTCTTCATTCTGCAGAAGCTACTTTTTTTCTTTCCTCTTCCACTGCAGCCCCAGAGATTATTGTTCAGCGTGAAATGCATCAGCCCTGTGCCAGTCACAAATCACTGTGGAGCGGAGCAGAAAAGAAAAGTCTTCAGTGAAGGCACTGGAAAAATATTTGTATCTTCAGCTGTACTGTAAAAAACGGGGAAGAAAAGAAGACTACAATTATGGCAAAAATTCAGGTCTGAGCTTCTTGCTCAGACTCCTTACACATCTTTCTGAACACCTAGACTAGAGTTGAAGTCTGTGGGTGATCATGTCTTACACCTGTAAGACTCCTGGAGGGATTTAGTGGTGCAGTTTCCTCAGCAAAAATTAAAGAGATCCCTATCTCTGGCTTCTAAAATGTGTGACTTTCCTAAGATACTTAAACATAGTATTTTTTAGTTACTTCTTTGTCAGTTATGGTCCTCTAGTTGCATCTGTGAAGAGGCCGTGAGTAACCAAGGAGAGAACTTATGGGAAATATAAATATAATATATAAATATATACATATATAATATAAATATATATATTTATATATTAAATATAAATATATACAGATAATTTATTTACACCTGCACACCGTGCACAGGTGGGAGAACTATATATGCCAAGAAGCTGCTGTAAAATGTAATCTGGAGCACCTGCAATGGCTTTTCAGTGCTTTTTGTCACTATCTGTCAAAAGTGACTGAGGGGGTGCTGGTTTCAGGGAGGAAGAGCTGGGGCACCACCGTTGTAATTGTCCCTGTGTGCTGGGTTTGACTGGGACAGAGTTAACTTTCTTCGAAGTGGCTACTATGGGGCTGTGTTTGGATTTGTGCTGAACACAGAGTTGATAATATGGAGATGTTTTTGTTATTGCTAAGCAGGGCTTACACAGAGCCAAGGCCTTATCTGCTTTTTGTACTGTCACACTGGCAAGGATGTTGGGGCTGCATAGGAGTTTGGGAGGAGACACAGGTGGGACAGGTGAACCAAACTGAGCAAAGGGATATTCCATACAATATGACCTCATGCTCAGTATATAAAGTGTGGGGAAGAAGGAGGAAGGTGGGGATGTTTGAAGAGTTGGTGTTTGTCCTCCCAAGTAACCGCTATGCATGATGGGGTCCTGCTCTCTTGGAGATGGCTGAACACCATGGCAGGCACTGAATTAATTCCTTGTTTTGCTGTGCTTGTGTGTGTGGATTTTGCTTTCCCTATTACATTGTATTTCAACCCAGGAGTTCTTTATCTTTTACTCTACTGATTCTCTCCCCAATCCTGCTGGTGGGGGAGTGAGCAAGTGGCTGCATGGTGTTTGGCTGCTCTCTGGGGTTAAACCATGACACCCAATCAGATCTCATTCCAGCTTCCCCAGGGCTCCCCGACGCTGTCCATGGCCCAGGACCCCCTATGTCAGTCCCTCCAAGGGCTGTCAGCTCCTGCAGCAGGACTGGTCTCCAGTTCTGCTCAGTCCTGCCCTGCCTGGCCATGAACAACAGCCCATCTCCCGATATAAAAGGACAGTTAAAGCTCAAAGCCAAGTTTCACACTTCATTTGGCTTCTCCTGACCAGCACATTCAGACTCTGCTCTCATCCTCCTCCTGACTGAGCATCTGCATCATCTCAAATGCTGGACTCACAGTACATGATGCACCAGCCCTTGAACCTAACTTGCTCAGAAATTGCTCTGATTACAGTCTCAGTACTTTTTATACTCCTTGGTATCTGAAAAGTAATCACAACATAAGTAACAGGAGCTTTCACACTTCCCAGATGACAAGCAGCTGAGATAACCCCAGTATAAATAATTGCCATCTTAACAAATACATAAATTCAGTGAGGCTTGAAGGATTTAGATTTGAATACTCAAAGGCTTGAAAATTGTGTGTTTCAGCACACGTGTAAGCCTGGGAAGCATGTAGGCTGTTTGGAAGCACCACAGATAATGATGGAGTTCAACTCTCAACAAAGGCAACCAAAACTTCAGCATCACAAATTAGTCATCTTATCTATTATTTGATCAACTCCAGAGAAGATCAGAAAGTTGATGGGATGTTTTTTTTACATGCCTTTTTGTCTATTTTGATATTATTTTTAAATTTCAACTTCAGTCAGGCTACCAGCACTGGTGCAGAGTCCAGAGCTGCAGCTCTGCTGCCTGCACTGTGAGCCTATAAACACTCTCCTAGGCAACTTCTGAGCCCAGCATGCAAGGATTTGAGCCGTTTGGGCATCTCTAGTCTGTGCCAGTCAGTTCCAGGGGCAGGAGACAGCCCTGAGCATCTTTAATTTTCAAGAAAACCTATAGCCCTCAAGTTCTCATTGGCCTGTCTGCCATCAGCAAGATTTTCCCCAGGCTGAGCAAGGCAGGATTTCACCCGGGGGACATCCCACAGCTGTGCCAAAGCCTCTCACACTCAGCTCACTTGGGATGCATCCGTTTTCTGCTGGCAGGCTGTCAGTGCCCACGGCGCTGTTCCCAACCGCACGTAGCCCTGACCTCACCAAACAGGTACCGGGGCTGAGCACAGCAGGCAACTTGTGCTGGAGGCTTTCATCTTAGGCTTTGAAGAACAAACAAAAGACGGGGGAACAGAAAGTCTTGAAACTTCTCCATTAAACAGGATCTGTAGCTTAAGACTTCTCTCTTCCTGTGAGGCAAAAAGAGGTTGACTTGTACCTTGAATGCAAAGAGTGTTAGGGACAGGATTGTTTTGTATAGACATTTGCCATGTTCCCGGTGGTAAAACCACAAGTATTTCTTTAATTCATTAGAGTTTACTTACAATTCTACTTAAGTATGTGAATACCTAAATAATATACAGATCATACTCTGGGCTTTGTGCAACAAATATTCTCTGCAGTACAGCCAGGAACAGTTGTGACTCTCTTCAGCTCTACTGATAAAGTATGAACCATAATGAAGCAGAAAGAAATACTTACTTGGCTTTTTTTCAGGTCTGCAACTATAAAAATAAATGTTTTCTGCCACCTCTGAAAATATACAAAAATCTTTAAAAAAGCAAGTGAGTGACACTAGTTTTTAAAACTCCATAAACTTATAAAGTTTTCATAAATACTAAGCACGTGGCATGAAAGAAATATTTTATAGAAGGTGAAATCCTTGGCTTAAAGTGCTACCATACCTCTAAGCATCCCCCAGTTTTGGACCAGTAACAATTGTTCCACACACCTTAGCCTCCATGCATTTCCTTCCTGGACTACAGCACAGTAGCATCCCTGGCCAGATTGCATAGAGCAGGGCCAGCTGCAAGCTGACTGTCATCATTTTGCACACCATTTTTCAAATTCATTCAGCACTCCAGTGTGGCATACAATGGCATACCCATACTGTTGTACCAGCCCTGTGTCATGACAGGCCCAACCATCGAGTGAACCTGAAGATGCCCAATACTGCCTATTGTACAGGTTAGGCTCTTGGCAAGCCTTCCACTTCCTCTTTGATCTTCCTTCCATCCTCACAAAAGCCCAGGAAAGTGTCATATCCAAAAAGGCTGAAGGACAGTCCTGTTGCTTCCTCAATCACAGTAAAATAAAAAAAAGGCAGCTTCTGCCATTCTCCTGGCATTAACAGTTCTTTAGCCATCTAAAATTGGGGCGTTAATCTAGTTATTTGAGCTTCATCTGCAGTCAGTGGAGACAGCATTAAAGGCACCTCAAAGGGACAGTTCTTCCTACATATGTTAAATGTGCTATTTTAACACAGGGTCAGTTGTCCTCTGGAGGAGGATTTGGTATTCATTGGTCAAAAAGGCAGACAAGTAGCATAGAGTAAGTGTTTAAGTTTTAGAGAGCAAAAGCTAACTAAATCTTACCTCTGATCACATATTTTGTTACCTGAGGAAATAAATAGACAATAATCTTTATAAAAGGACAGATTAAAACTTTGAGGTATAAAACAAATAAAAAATCACAAGGATGAATTTGTCTGATGCTGCCCTTCCTGAGCCAAGAATGAACATATAAAGAACAGCCTTGACTTTCATGAGAGGCTCAGCTTGCAATACGATTTCCAGCCCAAGCTAAGCACCCAACTTCTTTGGTCATTTCTGATCTCTGCATCTGAGAGATCTGCAGAGCTCACTGAAAGCTCATCTCAGGGCTCTTACAGGCTCTTTGGGCTTTTGTGTTCTATTTTCCCAACAGAGAATGCAATGGCAATTTGAATCTATGATTTGCAGCATTGCTCTGTGATGGACCAACCCAATCACAAGCAGACATAGCTAGGTTGTACCAGGTGGGGATTGAGCAAATCCAGGCCCTCTGATTGTAATCACAAACCCTGGAAGGGAAGTCTGAGAGGTAGGTGATTACAGCAGGATCCCTGGGACGATTTACAGTCAAGGTAACAGTATCTTTCTCTCATTCCATTATTTTTATGACAATCATAGACAACTTCTTACATTAATCTTTTAAAAAAAACACTGGAAAATCAATTTTGTGATGTAGGAAAGGCTTTTAAGCTGGTGTGGGCTATTTATTACAAGCTGGTACCAGAGCAGTGATCAGAGCAGAAATGGAAAAAGTGTGACAGAGATTACTGCAAGTCTTATTGCAAGAGCCCTCTACCATATCAGCGGAGATTGCTGTAGCCACTTCATTGTCAATATTCTGGCTTTGATGATGGTGGCTTTTCATGCATGGATGATGAAGAGTAAGAACAAAATTGCTTTCTAGAGCTATTTTGAGGAATCTGGTCAGATGTTCCTATTCCAGGAGGGTACTGATTGTTTGCCAACAATCCTCACAGGTCTTGCAGTCCTAGAGATCAATTCTGCACTGCGAAATTAGAACTTTTGCACTAGTTACAAAAACTACCATTCATGTAAGGCATTTGCTAGGAGGACAGGTGCAGCTTGTTCACTCAGGTGAGGAACTAAAAGTATGGATCAACCCTGTGCTAGATCCCCCCTCTCCTTCCCCTCAGGGCCATGAGAATCCTTGGCAGTCTCTGCAAAAGGTGGAGACCAGAGCAGGGATGCCTGGGATTCCTGCAGCTAAGCCGAGGTGTTCTTTGCCTTTTCATCCCTGACAGAAGGCAAACATAAATGGGAGATGACCATAGAATCATTTGCAGTAGGATCCTTGGGTTTTGAATCAGTATAGAGAATGTATGGAAAATAAAAATTGGCAGGAAAAAGAGAGATCTCCTTTCTGCTCTTTATTGTTCCCTAATACCACATAAGCCTATTACTTTACAGTAGGAATTCTGGGGTAGGCTTTTCAAAGTGCTACTTTTCCATTTTACTGTATATTTCTATAATATACAAGGAGAAGTAAATGTTTATCTATACAAGGAGAGATGACTTTCAACTATACCTTCATTCATCTCAAGCCTTCCTTGTGTGTTGCATTCCTTTTCCACTGTCTGTCCATTCCCTGGGAAAAAAAAATAGTTTATCTCTCAGTCTCACCTGAGGTATGTTTCCCCATGCATGGGACATGCATGGCTGGGTTTCAGCAGCAGAGGCTGTGGTGGGGACCTGTGTGGAGGAAAGTCATGAGTTGTCCAGTGCCAGTCACAGCTGGGTCCAGCCTTTTCTGAAACCAGTCTGCATGACCACTGCACACCAGAGCTGCAGCCACGCAGTCAGGGGATCCCATCTCAGACATATTTCAGGAGGACCAGCAGCCATTGAAGGCAGGAGTTATGCACAGAACACTTTTGGGGAGACAATTTTGGGGAGATAATTTTGGAAAAATGAAGTTGGGGATGCACTCTTGGAAAAAAGAGCTCCATGTTAACAGGAAGCACCCTTTGGCCCATGGGCAACCCAGAGTGACAGGGATGCCCCTGTGGGACTGTGGTTATGGCTGGTCAACACCAGGGAAAGGAAAAGTCTGAGGGACTATTACCATCAGGCAAAACAGTAAGAAGCATGAAGGAGAGAGGAAAACCAGTAAGAACAACAGATGGAATACCAGTAAGAAGCATGGAAAAGCAGCAGACTAAAACCATTATGTGTATGGCCCCAAGGTCTGGGATTACTCAGTGTAACCCACATCAAAAACTGGGGGAGGTGAGACTTGGAAGGAGGGAGGAAAAGTGTTTAGCTGAAGTTGTGCCTGGGGAAAAGTCAAGAAAGCTGCTTACCCACGTGTTTGTTTAATTGTTCATGGTTTCTTTTTCTCAATATCCAAATCAATGATTAGAAGCTTCTGTTAACTGGTATTAAACTAAAGTAAAAATTCCCTGAGCTGAGCCTGTTTTGCCAGTAACACCATACACTTGGCATTTTCTTTCTTTGCCTCTCTCACCTTTTGCAAACAATCTTGCAGGCACTGCCCGGTGACACCTGAGCATCAGTGTTTCCACAGATCCACCCCTTTTCTACCCTCTCTTGCATCTCATCACTTCACCCACATTTACTCTTTATTTTGAACAGCTCAGCCTTTTGAGAGCCTGTGCTTCCAGCTAACAAAAGACAAAGTCACACCAGCAGTCTGGTGAGCAAAGAGCACCTGGACATATTCAGCAAAAGAGGGTAGCCTCATCTTTGTGCCCATGTTGTGGACACAGTCAGCTCCAACAGAGGACAGTGAGATTGAGGGTAGCTTGCGGCTGCCCATGTGATGACTAACAAGCTATTGGAGTCCAGGAGAAAGTCAGCATGATGCTTTCTGCTGAACCGAGGCATAACATTCAAGTAATACAAACAGTATTAAATACAAATAAGAAGGAACTGGTCTGCAGTATTCTGTTTGCCTATGGCTTCTCTTCTTACATTATTCACAAACAATTTCAGTATGTTAGACTCCCAAAGACCACAAGAAACTCCTGACCAACATTTTGGCCCTTCTGCTTCAGAAGTGTTTGATAGCTTAACCCTGAATGCCCTTGAATGTTCAAACATGCTCTTTATTTGCCATTTGAACTAATCTGCCTGCTCCTTCCACTGCAGCTCACCAACCACTCAGTGTTCAGAAACTGGGGAAAATATTTCACATAGTGTAAAAGGCAGCATGGTCTTCTTGCAGTTTAGCCAGAGAAAAGCACTACAACTGCACTGTTGTTATTCAGACAAGAGACAGAACAAGCGCGAAGCAGTGGATTGGAATAAAGGGCAAGCAACAGATTTCACTAGTATGCAAAAGGTCAGCACAAGTCTTATATATTAATTACGTGCCAGTTGAGATACAGTCTGAAATCTGTTCAGCATCCAGGTAACGTACAACTTTGTACTGGCTTTTATGCTCAACTATGAGTTTCACCCTTACAGTCTCTGCCCTTGAAAAGAGCAGCCCCTTCCCTGTGAAAGGCCACGGGTTCCCCCTGCCTGGTGAGGGTGGTGGGTGCTCAGCCCTGCTAGGATTTGCATGGAAAGCCAGGGAATGAAGAGCAATGCTGCTGAGTCCAGTAGTGAGATCTGCTGAAAGATGTGAGCAGCCTGAGGGTAAGGAGACGCTGAGAGAGACAAGAAACTCCTAGGGAGTGGTCGAGCTAAACTAACAAAATTCTTTCCCATGCACATGCCTAATACTTAAAATAATAAAAACACCTTTTGGGGACTGCTGAGCCATGGGAAAGCCAAACAAAATCTGTTTGGGATTTACTTTAGTCAGCAGCTCAGGAATATCAGAGACCCTGCTACATGAACTGGAGATTTAAATACTACAAAATTCCAGAGATTGCGATAAAGATGGACTTTTATTTGCCAAGAGGGGATATGCTTATGCAATGTTTTCAGCAACAGTGCATTTACCCTCACCTATGGAGTGGTACTTTTACCAGAACTGGTGGGATTGCCTCCTTTACTTAGCCCTTCAACCCAGTGCCAAGTTGCTCAGTAATAACTTTGCCATAAAGTAAACAGCTCAGCAATGGCCCAGGCCAATCTCTCCATGTAGAGAAATGCTGTGACATTTAAACAAATCGTTAAAGAAAGCAGCTTCTAAATTTTGTATTAAATTTTGCTTCTAAATTTTGATGGGTTTTCACTGTGCTGTCTGTCCCTACTCCTTGCAGCACTGCAGTGCTGCTGAACTTCACAAATGCAACAGCTGCTGCAGCCAGCAACTCCAGCTCTGAAGTGGGCTGTACAGTTTGGTCAGCTCTGAATAATAGTAGCTGTTCCTGCAGCAATGGACAGACAAAAAGGCCATGGTGAACAGAAGAACTTCAAGCTGAAAACCCTAGTGTGCTTTTGCAGTCACTGGGGAAGGGTGCTCATCAGAAAGGCGCTTTGTGGAGAAAATGTGTTCTTCGGTTTGTTTGGCCTAGGAGCAGATTTTGGCTGACAGAAACAATTAGGAAGATGTTTCCAGGCATTTCCTTTCTTTTTTTTAATGCAAACATACGCTTGTTCTTTGAAAGACACCATGTTTTTGCTGATTATGACTTGGGCATGGAGACATCCCTGTGGAGTCAGGGAGTGGGACTGGCAGATGGAGACTTTGGTCTCTGCCTTCACTTTGAACAGGATAAATTCTTGAGGCTGTACGTGCTTGGGGGCAGACATTCTGGCAGACAGACTCACCTTGTGTGCTACTTGTCTTTTTCCTTTGGGGACTGCCATGAGCACTGCAGGATACACTTTGGGTCTGCCTTCACCCGTGGGAACAGAAGCAGACACGATAGGGAACATGATGCAGGGACATCTGAAACTGCTAACTCAAATTCAGTACAGTGTAAACATCGCTGGACTGCTTCCAAACTTGTTACAGGACATCTGCCTACTGCTGCAAATGGCCAGGCTTGGTCTCTCACAGCTCAGGAATCCTTCCAGAATGAAAAAGGCAGCCTGCAAAGACATGTGCAACCCCTCAAATGAGGATCAACTGGATGAAGAGATGTGTCAGAAGGCAAAGAACAATAGCAGTATTCAGTCAAGACTAACATGCTTAAAAGCACTGAACTAGAGATGGAAGGGATTTACTACAGATGTGTCCCCAGATTCTTCAGGGTCCTGAGAAGAATCCCGGCCATAGCTTGATGATGTAAATCCAGCTTTAGTGCTCTTATTAGATGAAAAATGCTGCGTCCTCATGCCACAGAAGTGGGGTTTTTTTCAAAAAAAGTGAAGAAGTAGTAAGTGCTGTATCTACTATCCAGCCTACTTACTAACCATAACAGTTTTTGCAGACATACGGCACAGCAATTTCTCTCCTCAGATGCCTTGTGAAAGCAAGATATAAAGAATCTCCAGAAGAAGACTGCAGGGGGGGAAGTAGCTGAACTGACAGTGCATAATATTGTGTTTACAAAGTAAACAAACTGAGGAGACAAAAGCAAGCCTTCTCTCAAATCTTTAGTTAAAAGAGCCTTGTGTACAGCATGCAGCTCTTAGCACCAGCACAGCGCAGATGAGACAAGACAATTTGAAACTGATGTTCCTTCAAAGAGCTTGCCATGTGCTGCTACAGCATTAGCTGTATCTTAAAATCCTGGTTTAAGAACAAACACTATTTATTGGACTACCACCAGGCAAACACCTGGCACCAAATTTATGTCCAGTAGTCGCATGAACTGGCACTGAGTTGCAGCACATGAGAACCATTGTCAGTGGCGGACTGAAACTGTGTCCCCAGTGGCCATCAACTACAAACCACCTACACAAACTCTGCCCATCACTTCTCCTAAAGATGCTTTTGGAAGCAAACACAGTGGGGATTTGGAGTACTTCAGAGTGAAAGTATGCGAGCTGCCTTGTGCGACTGCAGCCTGTCTTACACAGGTGATGTACATTTTTCTACATGTAGAAGAAAAAACTACAAGTAACTCTGCTGCATATGGACACATTGAATAATTAGAGGTCCATAAGCAGTATAAGAACTGGGCTTGCTAATGCATCCTCTAAGAGGATCTCCACGTCATTTTTCCTCCTGTTACACCAACGTGCCACAGAGACATGGAGGCTGTGCCTTGAGTTGCTTACTCAATAAAGCTACTGTTTAGCTTCTTAAACACAGATGAACCAGTTTTGCCTCTGCTGAAGCCAGCTCTTCCCGTAAGTGGGGGTAAGGTGAGAACCCCACACAAGCACATACCAATGCACTTACACTTAGTGAAACCTGCAGTGAGAGGTTGTCCTCAGTGCCATTTTGCCTTCCTTGGTCTTGCCTTTTTTTTACCCCACAAAAGCCTTGTGGTGATATCCAGAATGACCACCTGTGGTAAATAGCAGGCTTCTTCAATGTGAATAGGGGCTCTGTGGACAGCTGAGTCATGTTGTGCTGCTATTTTTGTGGGCAGTGAGCTGTCCTGGCAGGAAAATAGAAAGGGGCTTGAGAGATGCAGATGGTTCTCCCATGGTGTTAGGTCAGATGGTGTTCCAATTGTCCCAGGTGTTAACCTTCCAAGGGAGGACCTAGTCAAGGATGCTTGGGTGCCCTGGCCTAAAAGACTCTAGGAAATTACACTTTAGACATCCAACACTAAAGCCATTCATCTTCCGAGACATGGAAAATTCACTCTTGGATCAGAACATATCTTTGGTTCATTTTATTGGCAAAACACTCTGGAAATGAACCTCCTAGCTCTCACACAAAGGTCCAGAGTGCTTTGGTTTCAGAGGGGTTGGCGAAGGCAGTGGGGCGAGGGGTGGGGGGATTATGCCTAGCTGTTGTTCTGTTGAAAGTCGGTTTGTTTCTGTCTCATAAAGTATGCAAGAATGTTCCCATGCTCTGTCCGGGCCAGCCCCCAGCAGCATGCTTTGCACATTAGCAGCTGATGCTGGAATGCGGCGTTCCCAGGGCAACTGGGAGCCCCCTATGGGGCACAGCCAGCCCCCACCATTGTGCGGCCCTGGCTGACGGCGGCTTTGTTGGGTGAGGTAATGCCTTGTGTATGTAAACCAAGCCAGGGGCACAAATGGCACTTGGAAACTGTTCCATGACTTCAAAGGGCCGGCTGCCTGGACCCCATGAAGGCTGCCTCACTCCAGCCTGCGCCTCCACTGTCATATTTCACCTCTTGTCCTGCGCTGCTGCTACATGGCAGTGACAGTATCCTGGGTTGCATCATATCCTTCATGATATGGTTTAGTGGCCATGGTAGTATTTCGTTGAAGGTTGAACTTGATCTCAGATGTCTTTTCCATCCTTAACAGTTCTGTGAAAAGAAGCATGATCAGCAGATTAAGGGAAGTGATTTTCTCCATCTACTCCTCTCTGTGAGAGCCTACCTGGAGTACTGCATCCAGCTCTGGGGCCCTCAACATAAGAAGGACATGGACCCATTGAAGCAAGTCCAGAGAAGGGCCACTGACTTGATCACAGCGCTGGAGCACCTCTCCCATGAAGACAGGCTGAGAGAGATGGAGTTGTTCAGCCTGGAGAAGAGAAGGCTCCAGGCAGAACTTGCAGCAGCCTTCCAGTACCTAAAGGGGATTGTTTATGTGAACACCGGAGAGGGCATGTAGTGACAGGACAAGGGGGAATGGACTTAAACTGAAAGAGAGTAGGTTCACATAAGATCTAAGGAAGACCTTTTTTTTACCATGCAAGTGGTGAGACACTGGAACAGGTTGCCAAGAGAGGTGGAGGATGCCCCATCCCTGGAAACATCTGAGATCAGATTGGATTGGGTTCTGTGCAACCTGCTCATTTCAGGGGGATTGGACTAGATGACATTTAAGGTCCTTTCCAACCCAAACTATTCCATTCTATGACATCTCTCTCTGAAGTGTGCCAGGAGCTCTGCAATGGATAGGACTCAGGTGTTGCTATCTGTTTGTCAGCCTTGCTCACCCACGGGTCCCTACATGGACCTCTGGCATACAGTCAAGAGGATTTTTTCAGAATATTTTTATTTCTTGGTGTTTGAGTATGGGACTGACATGAGTGCTGCACAGTGAGAAAGAAGAACTCTCCTCTCAGATCCATATTCCAGCTATGGACACAGCTGAACTCTTGCCCACTGTCTTCAATAATTCAACTAATTCTACGACACTGTAGCCTCTAGAGATATGGTCTAATCATATTGATTAGAGGCTTAGGCTCCAGGGAGTCCTGACTTGATGTAGACCTAACGCTGTGTAAATGTTAAGAAACATTATTCTTGTCCCCAATGCTTTGCTACATGCTACAGGTAATAAATATTGAGAGAGGAATTGGAGGTTTGTCACTAGACACAAAAAGAGACAGCAATGTTATTGTTATATTTAAAATCCATTTATTAGATGGTTGTCTAAATTCAGTTACATAATGTGCAGAAATAGAACACATCAGGGTATCGCAGGGACTAATCAATTCCTTAACACTACCTCAAGATTAAAAAAAAAA